>JBBDGP010000782.1:1800000-2118879 GCA_037952835.1 Lithobates septentrionalis | reverse complement strand
CACCTAAACTGACAGGCTGGGCAAGGAAAGCAATAATCACAGAAGCAGCCAAGAGGCCCATGGTAAATCTGGAGGAGCTACAGAGATCCACAGTTTAGGTGGGAGAATCTATCCACAGGACAACTATTATGCAGCGTACACACGGTGGGACTTTTCGACCGGACTGGTCCGACGGATGCCGGCGGACCAAATCTGGCGCAGAATCCGATCGTGTGTGGGCTTCACCGGACCTTCAGCTGACTTTTCTAGTCGCAAATCTGACGGACTTTAGATTTGGAACAGGCTTCAAATCTTTACGTTGTAACTCCGCCGGACCCAGAAATCCGCTTGTCTGTATGCTAGTCCGACGGACAAAAACCGACACTAGGGCAGCTATTGGCTACTGGCTATCAACTTCCTTATTTTAGTCCGGTATACGTTATCACGTACGAATCCGTCGGACTTTCGTGTGATTGTGTGTAGGCAAGTCCGGTCGTTAAAAAGTCAGTCGGAAGTCCGTCAAAAGTCCGCTGGAAAGTCTGTCGGACCAGTCCGGTCGAAAAGTACGACCGTGTGTACGCGACATTAGTCGTGCACTCCACAAATCTGGCCTTTATTGAAGAGTGGCAAAAAAGAAAGCCATTGTTGAAAGAAAGCCATAAGAAGTCCCATTTGCAGTTTGCGAGAAGCCATGTGGGGGGACAAAGCAAACATGTGGAACAAGGTGTTCTGGTCATATGGGACCAAAATTCAACTTTTTGGCCTTAAAGCAAAATGCTATGTGTGGTGGAAAACTAACACTGCACATCACCCTGAACACACCATCCCCACCGTAAAACATGGTGGTGGCAGCATCATATTGTGGGGATGCTTTTCTACAGCAGGGACAGGGAAACTGGTCAGAGTTGATGGGAAGATGGATTGAGCCAAATACAGGGCAATCTTAGAAGAAAACCTGTTTGAGTCTGCAAAAGACTTGAGACTGGGGTGGAGGTTCAAGTTCCATCAGGACAAGGACCCTAAACATACAGCCAGAGCTACAATGGAATGGTTTAGATCAAAGCATATTCATGTGTTAGAATGACCCAGTCAAAGTCCAGACCTAAATCCAATTGAGAATCTGTGACGAGACTTGAAAATTGCTGTTCACAGACGCTCTCCATCCAATCTGACAGAGCTTGAGCTATTTTGCAAAGAAGAATGGGCAAAAATGTCACTCTCTAGAGCAGTGTTTCTCAACTCCAGTCCTCAAGGCGCCCCAACAGATCATGTTTTCAGGATTTCCATTATTTTGCACAGGTGATTTGATCAGTTTCACTGCCTTAGTAATTACCACAGCTATTTCATCTGAGGGAAATCCTAAAAACATGACCTGTTGGGGCGTCTTGAGGACTGTATTTGAGAAACACTGCTCTAGATGTGGAAAGCTGGTAGAGACATCCCCAAAAAGACTTGGAGCTGTAATTGCAGCGGAAGGTGGTTCTACAAAGTATTGACTCAGGGGGGCTGAATACAAATGCACACCACACTTTTCAGATATTTATTTGTAAAAAAATTTGAAAACCATTTATCATGTTCCTTCCACTTCACAATTATGTGTCACTTTGTGTTGGTCTATCACATAAAATCCCAATTAATGCATTTACGTTTTTGGTTGTAACATGACAAAATGTGAAAAATGTCAAGGGGTATGAATACTTTTTCAAGGCACTGTATGTTTGATAATTAGGTGTTCATAAGCTCTTGGCCATATAGCGTACCTTACTTTTAATTGGCTATACCATTATGTTTTTCTTCTTTAGGGTGTAAACTGGAAAACGTGGAAAGGTTTCGAATTTTCCATCCCTTTCACCGAGATGAAAATGCGTCCACGAGGCATGGGCAATTGGCGCAGATTATAGAACCCCCGACACAATCTGGAACCACTCAACTGAAAACTGGAAGCAACGTGGCACCTCCCGAAACCCCAGCACAAGTCCAGCCATCCTTACAGGATACCCACCAAGGTCAAAAACAAGGGAACTGAAATATTAAGTGGCTGTAAAAACTTTTGTCATATATAAAAAATTTTGTCACCTGGATTGTTGTTTGTGGGTAAGAGACTTGGACTCAAGCAACCTTAGGCCTACATCACCAATTTGATGTTCAGGGTCTTGAAGAACATCTAAAGAATATGGAATTACCAGTGCTCTAACCTGCTAAAAACCGGACCATGAAACACGTTATCAGGAGTAAGCTAAAATATAACGTAAAACGTTATGGAGCATCAGGAGAAGGCTAGACTAGGTAGCTGATGGATCCAGAATGCATATATTGGGAATATACAATTTGGGGTGTAACACATGGAAAAAATGCCATAGTGTCATATCACCAAACAGCTCTTGCACTTTTTGTCTCCCTTGAAGCACAGTTGCTCACATTTTCTATGTCATGGTGCATTTGGCCTACAAACAAGTACAGCTTGCATTAAAATAGATGAATTTAATACATAACTTGCTAGTAAAACTGCAGCACATGTAAAAACCACGTCTGCTGCAGGCATACGATTGACACAGCATACAAGGATGATGCAACTAAGCAGCGTAAATAATTTTTATAGTTCCAGTGATTCTATAATAGCCATCTCAGGTGGGTGTTTTTTTGGGATGGTACACCACCTCTTCTCCTCCTCTTGGCTCATTTATGTCTTTATACCGAATAAAGCCTTAGAATTTACAATAGGACATTAAGGCCACATGCCCTTCAATTGAGAATTTCCAGGCTATACCATGTTGTTTTCCAACAATACAAAAGTATTAATAGTCATTCAAAGGGCATACCCCATACCCATATGGTATTTCCTGTTCACTACAAAAAACTGTAACAAGAATAAGATGAATTGCAAACCAGGGACCTATTCTCAGTGCTATTTTCATTGGTAGTTTGTGGTCATGTTTCTTTTGCTCGTACAGCAGAATAATGCTTTCTAAGGACATAAAAGTCACTAGCTAAGATTTGTTACAGACCTGTAGCTAGTAAAAGCAGGAAAGAATTTACCGTTATCTATCCTAAACACAAGTTGCCTGCCCAACACTATCCAAAGGGCTACTTTAAGACCAAGTAACTACAGCGGGAATAGGTTTAATATTGAAATGGATGAATATGTTTCATCCATATGGTCTAGGTTCAAACCCGCTGACCCCCCACTCCACCCCCCCCCCCCCCACCCACACACACACACACACACACACACACACACACACACTTCCCATTGAACACTCTTTTGTTTCTTTTTGACATTTCTGTTCTAGAAGACTAGGTGTTTTTTTTCCTACAGTGGTTTAAACCAATGAAATTGAACCTCTCACATGTTCAGAATGACCGGGACAATAAAAAGTGATTGCTGCATTTTGCACATTGCTATTATTACATAAGCTTGTATGTTAAAGTAAATGAATGCTGAAATCTGAACAAATACAAAAAGATGAACCATCACTTAGACATTGGAGAAAATGCAGTAAAGGACTCAGAACCGAGGGCTGGGGAAGAGGAAAGTGCCACGGCATCAAAAAGAAAACGGTGGCAGGATTTGGGCTTGATTTCGACCTATACCCTCCACCTTTATATAAATATATATATATAACAGATGGATACACTGTCTATTTTTATAAAAGCACAGTATTGGAGGGGAGGTTATGGGAGGGAACAGATGGTAAATGTGTTTTTTTTGTAAACTGCTTTTAATAAAACATGGCGGGACATGACATTTGTGTTTGTGTGACTTGGACATTTTAATGCATTTTTTGCCTTTCTTTTTTTTTTTTTTACCTATAATTCTTTATTCAAAGATTTTTTTTTCAAATTATAACCAATCATATAAACAAAAAATGACAAATAAGGAAATAAACCTATTACAAACCAACTTCGCTAAGCATATATAACATACAAGCCAAAATTGACACATATTAGATTTATAGACTAAAGGTAGAAGGTTAATGCAAATTATAGATTAATACACCACCCTAGTGTAAATTCATCTTCAAATCAAATAGTAGCCTCCAAAATATGTCAATATGGAACAATTACTACAATTGTTAACTTATATTACATATACCTTAACTTAACTACTTTAAGAAGAAAAACCTTTCTCCTGACCTCATCAATGGGGGTCCGGAGACAAAATCTACTAAGAAAAAAAAAAAAACTAACTAACTCAAACTCAAAACCTTCACTGATTCCCCCCCCCCCACCACCACCAGCCCCACCTCCCAGGGTTTCCCCATCAGGGCCCGGCCTATCCTTATAAAACCACCCTCCCAACCTAGACGGAAATACAATCAACATATTGGGGAGTACCCGAAAAGGTCGTCCATGGCCACCAGGTATCCCTACACTCCTCCTCTCTACCATAGAGAGATGCTGTCATAAATTTAATTGTCCTAATTTCGTCTATCCTAGAGAACCAATGTTTCAGAGAAGGTGTAGTCGTGGATTTCCACAAATCTGGAATACAAGCCCGGGCAGCATTCAGCATTTGCGCTAACAGCATTTTTCTATAGTGGTGAAGGGGTTGTTCATTTAAATGCAAGAGATAGCCCAAAGGGTCCGAACCAAGGTCAACTAATGTCAATTGTTTAATCATCTTCCCCACGTCCTTCCAGAATGTTGTAATTAAAGGGCACAGCCAAAAAATGTGTGGTAATGTCCCTGTCTCTTTATTACAATGCCAACATAACTTAGAGATTTGCGGGTAGAGTTTATTCATTAGGGCAGGAACCCTATGCCAACTAACCAATAGCTTATATTCCTGTTCTTGAAAAGCGGCTTGCTATGGAAGATTTATGAGCCAATAAAATAATCCTATTAATTTGCGGTCTTGTGAAAAAAATCTGAAGGTCCTCTTCCCAGCGTCGTATATACGCAGGAATTTGACCTTCTGGAGGCTGAATAATCTGTTTATACAAAAGTGACAGCATATGTGGTACATGTTCCGCCTCTGCTGTAGTGGCCTTACATATAGTTCCGCATCTGCTATAGACCTTAAAAAGTGTGACAATTAAAAGGCAGACCAAGGGCTCAAGGGAGGCTGTGAAAGAGTAGAGAATTCCTGCATAGACATCCAACCCTGTTGGGTATCAAAATGCATGCATCTAGTTCTACCTATTCCTATCAACCCCCAAAGCTGTTTATTATGCAGCCCGGGCGTGAAATCTGGGTTCTGGATCACTTGTGTTAATGGTGATGGGTAGGGAGAGAGGCCTTTTGTTGAAAATATGAGTAAGAACTGCAATAGTAGCCCCAATTGTAGGATGCCTCTTCAAACCCCGATAATATTTATGAGCGACCCATGGGAGTGCAGACAAAACAATCAGTGAGGCATGTTGTTCCACCTGTACCCACAGTTTAGTCTGTGAGGAGGTGCACTATGACACCACTCTAGACAGGTGTAATGCTCGATAGTAGGAGATTAGGTCAGGTAGACCAATACCCCCCAACAGCAAATAGCGAAGTCTAGCGACTTGCCCACTCCAGAGAAATTTAGTTAACAGTGTCCGACACGAGAGAAAAAAGACTTGAGGTAGTTTAATAGGTATCGCTTGCATTAAATATAAGATCTGAGGAAGCAGTGTCATCTTAAATCCATTACCCCTCCCAAGCCATGAGAGGGTAAGGGATTGCCATAGTTGAAAGTGTGATCACATTTTCGATAATAATGGGCAGAAGTTTGTCCCATATAGTAGGGCCATATCCGGGTCAATTTAACCCTCAAGTATTTCAAAAAGGACTTAACCCATTTGAACCGGTATACGCCTTGTAGGTTAACAATACACTCCTTGGAAAGGAGGATACTCATCGCTTCACATTTAGCATTGTTTATGGAGAAATTAGAAAGATCCTCATACTGAGCTAGACATTGGAGTAAACGTGGTAATGAAACCTCCGGGTTGGTAAGAAAAAATAAGAGGTCATCCGCATATGCTCCATATTTGAGACCTGAAGTCCACTGATCAAGGGGTCCGATCTAATTTTGCAGAGAAAGGGTTCTAAGGTTAACACAAACATTAATGGAGAAAGAGGACAACCCTGTCTCGTCCCATTAGACAAAGAGAAATACTCTGATCGGGCCCCATTAACCAGCACGGCCGCAGTAGGACCAGTATATAATGCCTGAATCCATGACTGCATTTGTTCCCCCAGGCCAATATGTCTAAGAGTAGATTGTAGAAATTGCCAATCCACCCAGTCAAATGCCTTTTCAGCATCTGTTGATAAAAGGAGAAAGGGCCGGTTCTCTGAGTGTGCAATGTGAATCAAGTCTATCTCCCTTATAGTGTTATCCCTAGCCTCTCTCTTTGGAATAAAACCTGCCTAGTCTGCATGGATAAGGTGAGGAAAGTGTGGCAGTAACCTATTCGCTAGAATTTTTAAAAATAGTTTTAAGTCAAAAAGTGCTATTGTCAAGTATCAGGTGTGACCAGAGCTGTGTGGACGGCAACAGAGGAACAAATGCAGGTAAGGTGAAAATATATGATTTATTAAGATAAGTGAATAAATACAACCACCTCCAAAATACTACAATGTGCAACCAACCAACCACCAATAGAAACCCACAAATAATAACAGACAAATATATACAAGTAAAGGGGAATACCAGAATCATAAACAGGGCCACTCCAGGGTCGTCAACGGGAGGTCAGCAGCTGGGGAAAAGGAAGACAAACATTACAGGGAGAGGATGGATGGGTCACAGGAGGGACGGGTACAGGTACAAGGCTCAGGGTCCAGGGTTCAGGTAACAGACAGGAACAGTATCAGATACGGGTACAGGTGCAGATGCAGATGCAAATACAGAGCTTCAAGTGCGTAGAAAGTAAGGAGAAAGAACGTCCTGAAAGGTTTTATAGTATATAAGATTTAACCCATCGGCGCCAGGGGCCTTCCCTGGTTTAGAAGATTCTATCGCCAAGGCCAATTCTTTATTTGTTATAGGGGCTTCCATCCCTGCAATCACCTCCAATGGAAGTAGGGGCATACCTGATGCTTTCAAAAAGGAAGATATCAAATCTGCTCGAGTAGAGCATCTGAGTTTGAGTATTTTGCAGATTATAAAGCCTCCCATAAAATTTTTGAAATTCCTGAGCTATATCCGCAGAATCTGATAACTTGATGCCAGAATTGGTCGTAATTTGAGTAATATGTGGTTTCGTTTGTGACCCTTTCAATGCCCTGGCTAATAGAACAACTGGTTTATTTCCATACTCATATAGACTGTTTATATCGACTCAATTTCTCCCTTACTTCTGAATTTGCAATTTGATTATGCTGCTGACGTAGGGAGAATAATTCTTGCTGTGTCTGCTTTGCAAGTGTTTTTTTGTGAATGGACTCAAGTTTACTAATCCTCAAAAGTAACATCTCAGTTTCCAACCGTCTTAATTTTTTTATCCTGGCTCCATGTTTAAGAAAAATTCCTTTTATAAAGCATTTATGTGCCTCCCACAATACAGTTGGAGATGTATTAAGTTGATCATTCTGACTATGTTAATCGATTCTTGAATATGATGAATGAACTGAAAAAAAAATATATAATCTCTGACATTGGGGTGTTGTAAACGCCATACATCTACCAGTTGATGTAGATTTAATTCTGCCTTTAGTTGCTTTAAATAAGAAAATGATAAATGAGATACACCCCTTGAGACATCTAAGAGTGGATCATATGCAAAATTAAAATCCCCACCTAAAATCAATACCCCATCCCTGTGCTCCAAAATCAGGGGAACCAAAGACCTTACAAAAAGCAACTGGTTTGAGTTAGGAAAATATACATTAACCAAGGTTACCCGAGTAGCGGCAATTACACCCTTAACTATCAAAAATCTACTTTGCTCATCGCTCATGTATGTACCTAGTGACCATGGAACAGAGCTTGCTATAAAAATACTGACTCCCTTAGCTTTAGATATCGGGGATGAACTGTAATATACCACTGGGTAGGCTCTATTACTCAATTTTGGGATTTTCCCGACATGGAAGTGTGTTTCCTGGAGGAAAACAATCTGACTCCGCATTTTAGTCAAGTCTCTCAATAATCTAGACCAGGGATATGCAATTAGCGGATCTCCAGCTGTTGCAGAACTACAAGTCCCATGAGGCATAGCAAGACTCTGAGAGCCACAAGCATGACACCTAGAGGCAGAGGCATGATGGGGCTTGTAGTTTTGCAACAGTTGGAGGTTCGCTAATTGCATCTCTCTGATCTAGACCCCTTTTCAGGGCCATTAAGGCCCTTCAAATTAAGGGATGTTAACCTTACCGGAGTGGACGAATGTGTCCCAAGAGGAGTAGATGTCATGTTTCCTCCCAAAAAATAAAAAAATAAAAAATAAAAAAAAGAGGTGGGGGGTGGGGGAGGAGGGGATATAGAGAGGAAGCAGCAGAAGAGAAAAAAGAAAGAGGAAAAAAAAAACCAACCCAACCCAACTCTTCCGACTTAGCCCATAGGGACTGTGAGAAACCTGTTTGGGGGTGTGTCTATGGCCTGCTGTGCTGCCAATACCCTTACAAAAAAAAAAAACAATACTATAGTGCTTGTCCTCTGAGGGCATTAGTGCTAAATAGTTACCTCTAGGCCTGTTATAGAAACTGGGGGTTTAATAAATTTCCAGATCTATCCATAGGGTGCTCAAACCAACATAATCCACATAAATATACACTATAAAATAATACCAACACAGAGACACAAAAAACCCAAAACCCAAAAATAAGAAGCATGGGAAAGAAACTCCCCCCCCAGAAAACACAGGCTTTCTCAAGTAAGGTCCAGCCAATTTGGAACTTGTATTGGATCACACCCTAAAAATATAAATAATTATTGAAGCTGATCCTGTGTGTGAAGTAGAAAAGACTGATTGTCTCTTTTGACCCTCAGATGGAATGGGTGCCCCCAGGAGTATGTAGCCCCAGAAGCTTTAATCTGATCTAAGAGTGGACACATGCATCCTCTCATGTGTCGTGTATTCCTAGATAAATCCGAAAGGATCATTATTTGTACTCCTGCATGTTCAATCTGGCCCAGCCGCCATGCTCGGCACATAATGTCATCCTTTATATTGAAAAAATGGATGCGGCAAAGAACATCTCGTGGACCCAACCCCTGGTGACTCCTAAACGGAGTAACTCTATGTACTCTGTGTATTATAAGCTCAGCTGATGGAGGTTTGCCCAGAATTTTATTACAAATAGACTGTATTGTTGGTCTCAGTTCTACGTCTTCAATATTTTCGGGAATACCTTTAAAACAGATATTGTTCCTTCGGCTATGATTCTCCAAATTGTTTACCTGTAGAAGAATTGAGGTAAACTTTTGCTGCGCTACAGAATTCGTTAATACCAATTCATCCATGCACGTATTCACATTATCTACTGCAGATTCTAGGTTAGTAACCCTAGTCTCCACAATATCCAGCTGTTCCTGCACCTCAGAGGTCTCTTTCCGTAAAGCCCCTTCTAAACGTAATGCCACTGCTTCCAAATCTCCTTGATTTGGTAATAATGCTAGATCTTGTTTGGTAGGCAGTGAAAGCAATAATGCCCTCAGCTCAGGATCTTTTGTCCATGAATGACAAGGACGAGGTTGAGCTAGATTTAAAGGGGCAGATATTCATGGTTGTAAATTGACTGTACTCCCGGTCTCCTGTAGGGATACTAATGCACGTGGTTGGGTGTCAGTTACTGCAAATTGTGATGTCTCCATTATTACTGGCATGGTAGCAGAGGGGGCATCATAGCCAATAGGAGGGGTTGGTCGCGTAGATGGCAAGTTCTCCGATCCACCCATACTAACCGAGTTGTCAGCCAGTACCGTAATAGGGGAGGAAATATCTCCACTGTCGCCGCTAATGATTCCTGTTTCCAGAAGTAGCATGAGTCCCTGGTTGCCCTCCCCCCCCCCCCCCTCTGAGCCCTGCTGGACCTCTCTTAAACTGGCAACTATAACCCAACTGTTGACAGATGGGTTTCCAGAAATGTTCTCATTTTCCAGTTGATGTTCCATATCGACCATGTCAGCAGAGGTGCCTGTGGATTTAGCGTCCTGGGTATTTCGAGCTATTGCTGAAGAAGGGGTAACTTTTGTTTTTGTTTTTCCAGAGAATGAAGTGGAGGCAGATGCGGAGGTAGAAATAGAGGTAGAAGTAGAAGGAACAGAGGACATATACCAATGTAGGCTATTTGGTCTAGACAGTTTAGGCTGTTTAGGCTGTTTGGCTATTGCTCCTGTAATTTGTTCCGCGTGCTTCCCACCTCTAGTCATGTCCTTGGGATGTCTTCGGTAACGCAGAACAGGCTAAAGGACCCCCCCCCCCCCCAAAAAAAAACTGGGGCCTAAATTGAGCTGAATTGAGCTAGACTAGTCAGAACTAGCTTAAACTAGGCTCGGCTAGACTGGGTTAAGCCGGGCCGGGCTGAATTGAAATATCTTCACACTGGGGGTGCCTTTCTATCTCGTACTCATCTCATTGATTTGTTGTGAGTGTGGTATGGAATCTTAATAATACATATGGGGAATTTGAATTATTAAGATCTTAGTGTTTTGTGCGGCGCCTCCAACCTTATGGTAAAAATGTGAACTTTGTTCAGACAATCAGTAACATACCACAACAATTTCCTGAGTTTGTTAATCTATGGGGAATTCTTACCAATGTATAAATATCTCCCAATAAAATGAATAAGTAAATAATTTTTATTAATTTACAAGTAAAATTATACAATTTCATACAGAACGGGGATTTTCTGGTGATTAATATTTCATACACCCTGCAAAAGACCTCAAAATGGCAATAAAACTATTTTTCCTAATATTTGACAAATAACCCAAGGGTTATTACAATATTTGCGATAATCGCGCCTTAAGTACAAAAAAACAATATCCCTTGTCGCTTGGGAAAACAATCCTCTGAATTTCTCCGGCCAGAATGAATACAAAGTATGTCTTGCGGAGTCAACAGATAGATATTATCAATTTGAAGGAAATATTTATTTAACATAGCTACCAGATTGAATGGGGCGATAAATAATTTCCCTGGGACCACAGTAGCCAAATTTGTTGTAATGCGAGTCTATACCTAATTTCACCCAGGCACGGCTTCAACACACAGCCTAGACAAATAATGTGGGAAAATGATTAACTATAAAACTGCCCTACAATAAAATACAGCCCCTACAATTTTGAGAGGAAAAGGTTAATTAATATCCGTATGGTCTCTATCTTACCACAGTTTAAAAGGGGAAGATATCCAACAAATTACAAGTACATTCGATTAGTTCCAGTAGCAAAGTCCAGCGAGATGGGGAGTGATCAATTATCAGCAGGCTTCTTGTTCGTCTAGGGAATGTATCCGACATGTGGGTCTGTGGTCTTCTCCTGAATCATCTGTGTCTCCCCTTTTGTATAGTGCAAATTCTTGGATGGTTACCTCCCTAACTTCATCTTTACCATCTTGTGATTGGTTGGTTCCAAATATGGGAGGTAACTGCCCTGATTCTCACCAGCCCACCTGTGATCATGGTAAAGGTGTAATAAGAATATGACGTCTAGTGTTATTATGAAATGTGTGTTAACATGTTTCATGTTAATATAATATGGCGATTGCTGGCCTTTTTCTGTCCCCATCTCGTGTACCTTGCTGGCTATAAGAAATCTCTACCTAACCAAATATATTGAGATTGACAGAGATTTATGCAATTAAACAACATCACCATTTAACCATAACAGACTGGTGCCAAATCCTTGTCAAATACATGGATGACTACAGGACACATTGATTCTTACAAAATACATTGCAATATTGTAATTTAACATATTATATATCCATATCCATAGATATATATAATGTACATACATATATTCTTAGTTCTGTTTCAACTTGTGGCTGGGGCCCTTCTGGTGTATAATTAACCGGGCATCTCTGCCATTGTCTGGGGCCAGGTAAATTAACACTATTGAGGAGGTAACTTTGTTCTTGAAACAATGGGGCTTGTTTGACATGGACTTTCTTTGATCAAAGACTTTTGAAATCCAGACCTCAAACCATCAATTCACCATTCAATTTGTTGGGGTTGAGTTAAAGCGGGAGTCCGGCGACCAATCTTTTTTTTTTTTTAGGTCATTGAGACACTTTGCTAATCCCAAAATAATACTCACAGTTTGGGTGTAGTAATTCCGCCTCTGTCTGTTTTCGTACTGAAGAATAACTTAAAAAATGTGATGCTGGCTGTTTCCATCTTGCTTGTGGGCATGTGAAGCCCACAAGCATTGATTTCCGGGATGCGGTGAATGCTGTTCATTCACAGCTTGTTCACACGCATGATCATTGTTCCTGCACTCAATCTTGGGAAGCCTGACACTAAGCTCCCAGGAGACAGTGCGGCGCCGGGGAAAGGCAATAAACACACCTACTCCCATGGGAGGAGAGACAGGAAGTGCCACAATAAAGTACAATATAAAGGTATTTACAGCGATAAAAAAAAAATTTCTTGCGGCATTTGAACATCTATGCAATTAACTGAAGGGGGTAAGATTAAGTTAAAAATTTGAGTGGAACCCCGCTTTAAGCAGACACCACTGTCCAGGACAGGTTCCTTCTCGGTATATGAGAGTTTGCGCATTAATCCCCCACCTCCCACCCGTGAGCATAATTCAATCAACTTTTCCTCTGGGGGGGGGGGGGGGGGGGGCTCCTCTGGTCCGGAATCTCCTTGACTGAGTATTTTATGAATTATAAAAATGTTTATGTATCACGGCCATGACAAAATCCCCCTTTGCATTCCAGGTATGTAAGGGAAAATGTGCTTGGAATTCACTCCATAACACTGTGCACATCAAATGCTGCCACTGTGCCATCAATCGCTGCCACTGTGCCCATTTAACGCTGCCACTGTGCCATCAAATGCTGCCAGTGTGCCCATCAAATGCTGCCAGTGTGCCCATCAAATGCTGCCAGTGTGCCCATCATATACCGCCAGTGTGCCCATCAAATGCTGCCAGTGTGCCCATCAAATGCTGCCAGTCTGCCCATCATATGCTGCCAGTGTGCCCATCAAATGCTGCCAGTGTGCCCATCAAATGCTGCCAGTGTCCCTCCCGCTCCCACCCCCCCTGATGGATCGCGGGGCACCCAGCTCCCACCAGCCCCCCTCCGTGGATGGATCGTGGGACACCCCGCTCCCCCCAACCCCCCTGCGGATAGATTGTGGGACACCCCAGCCCGCTCACACCCCCCCGCGGTGTGCCCATCATATACTGCCAGTGTGCCCATCAAATGCTGCCAGTTTGCCTATCAAATGCTGCCAGTCTGCCCATCATATACTGCCAGTGTGCCCATCAAATGCTGCCAGTGTGCCCATCAAATGCTGCCATTCTGCTCACCATATGCTGCCAGTGTGCCCATCAAATGCTGCCAGTGTTCCTCCCGCCCACACCCCTTCACAGATGGATCGCGGGACACCCCGCTCCCACCACCTCCCCGCAGATGGATTGTGGGACCCCCTGGCCTGCCGCTCACCCCCCCCCGCGGATGGATCGCGGGACACCCCGTGCAGGAGGACCGGCGCTTACCTTGGTAAGGTGTCCTCTTCTCCGGCATCTCCTCTTTTCAGCTCCTCCGCTCTGTCCCACTTCCTCCAAAGCGCTGAGCATTCAATAGGAATGCCTGGAGCTTTTGCCAATCAGCAAACAGGTCTCACTGACCTGCCTCCAGATTGGTGGGGAGGCAATGCGGTGTGAAAATAGCGAATATTCATTCGCTAGGGTCACACAATTGGGTGGGATCAGGGCGCTCTCTCTACACCCCGAGCCCACCCTTTTTGAAGCCTATTAGAGCCTCTGGCACTAGTCAGGTGCTTCAAAAAAATACACCCCTTCCTGCCCCGCCATAGGAGTTCATGCGTCAAGCGTCCTGAAAGGGGCCGGGCGCATGGATAGGGAGGCGGCAGCAGGGATGGGGGGGCGGCACCCGTGCGCCCACAATGCACGGGGCGCCACTGATGTGCTCCCATCTCTCACTGATTTCACCATTCCGTGCAATATGCAATTTATATGCCATGGGGGGGGGGGGGTGGAATCCTGTTAAAAATGTTGCATGGACCTTTTCAGGACAGCAGGAATTTCCGTTCCTTTACCTGGTTCCTCGCGAAATTGTAGAGATATACCTTGTCCCCAATTTCATGCTCCTTCTTGGTGGTCTTAAGATCATAGTATGTCTTAGTGCTAGTTGTGGCTCTTTCAATATTTCTCTGGGCGAAGGAGAATGCAATTTGTAAGTGTTTCCGTAAATCTTCTATGTATTGGTGAGTTGTGGTGGCATTGACCAAATTATGGTCGGTGGTGCGGTACAAAAGGTGTTGGGGCAGTACCATCCGCCTTCCGGTTATGATTTCAAAGGGTGACATTTTCGTGACTGTATTCAGGGTTGCCCTTAAGGCCATCAGGACTAAGGGAAGCTTTACATCCCAGTCCTTGCCTATTTCCTTGACAAATTTCTTGAGCATGTTTACGATTGTCTGATTGTACCGTTCTACTCCACCACTAGAGGCGGGCCAATAGGCGATGTGTAATTTCCTTTTTACGTCCAATATTTTCCACAGTTTAGTCATTACTTCACTAGTGAAATGTGTACCCCTATCAGACTCTATTCTCTGGGGAAGGCTGAAGCGTGAAAAGATATGATTGATCAATAGAGCGGCTCATGTGTCGGAGCTGTTATTTGGTGCTGGAATACACTTAACATACTTGGTAAATAAACATGTCACGGTTAATATATATTGATTCCCTCGTGAAGATTTAGTTACAGGTCCAATGAAATCCATTTAAAGGTCTGACCAAGGCATGCAGATCCCCCTTTTCTGAAGGGGTGCCCTATGGGTGGGAGAAGCTGGTTGAAATTGAGGACATATTTAGCAGCCTTGGCAGTATGCCTTCACATCATGCAGCATATGAGGCCAGTAGGCGTAATCCCGGAGGATCTCATAGGTGATCTTTTCTCCGCGGTGCCTGAACGTGGGGTTGTCATGGGCATGCTGTAGAATTAAACCTCTGAATTTTTTTTTAACATAAAGTTTTTTATTTAATAAAAGCAAATACAAAAGAAAACATACAGTTGATACATTGTGCAGTGGTTACAGTACAAGGTGTACAGATGTTTAGCAGCAGATGTCACAGAGCAAGTCCTACAATACACACATAAGCACCAGAAGTGGGTCAGTAGGAACAATGATGGGGGGGGGGGGAGGGGTATACATGAATTGAGACCATTGTGGCCACATCCCTTCTAAAACCTCCTCATTTTTTCCTTAATAGTAGACTAATGACTTCGGCTTCTTGTACCGTATAGCTATATACTATATAGGCATAGGGGGGGCTCCCTTGATTCACAACTGACCCATCATGGGGATCAGCAAAGTAGAAATGTATTACACAGTTCAGAGTCGACATGCCCACTGCGCATGAGGAGGAGTTTCGCATCTGCGTGTCAACTCTCTATTCTAGGTCTAGATGTTCCGCACCTATCCAAGGATCCCAGATTTTCCCAAATTTTTTTGGGCAGTTACGGCTTAGATACGTTAACTTATATATCGGTAGTGCCTTATTAATGAGGTTTTTCCAAAAACCTATCGATGGGGGGGCAGATCCCTTCCAGTGCAGCAAGAGCGCCTTTCTGGCGTAGAAGGCTGCATAAAATATAAAGAGTTTTTTAGCTCGGGAAGCATCTAAAGTGTCAACTATTCCGAGCAGTAAGGGTATTGGGTCGCAGGGAACTTTTAATTTACCAATTCGATTTATCGTATTAACCACTCCTCTCCAGAACGTCTGTATATAGCGGCAAGACCAAACCACATGGAAGAAGGAACCTTCCTCCGCTGCACATCTGGTACAAACCGGGTTATTAGTGGGGTATATTTTGGCTAGACGCTGAGGGGAGAAGTAGGCTCTGTGCAAGAATTTTAGCTGGATAAATCTGTCTCTGGCAGAGACCACCAATGGCAAGTATTGCTGGATACCCTCCTCCCAATCGTCATCAGCCAGCGAAGGTATGTCCTTCTGCCAGACCAAAAACAACTGCGAGACTTTTGATGTGTCCAGGCCCACTAGGGCCGTGTATATATTGGATAGGACCCTTCCCTCACCCTCTTCGCCCAGCAGTCGCTCAAGCCCAGTAGTTATGAGTGTCGGGGGTGTGTGAAATTGGGAGTGGTAGGCATGTCTGAGCTGTAGGTATCTGAAGAACATGTTGTTGGGTAGTCCTTTCTGTTGTTTTAGGGTATCAAAGGGAAGTAGGCCACCCCGCGACACTATGTCCGCCACGGTGGTTATTCCGTAACGGGCCCATAGCACTGGGTCCGGGATGGTCTGGAAGTGCGGTAATCTCGGATTCCCCCACAAGGGTGTACGGGGGGACCAACTGTCCGCCCCCCTAGTCTTGCCCCTAACCGTTTCCCAAACCTTCAGAGTAGTTTTCATTGAGGTGGTAACACCCGAGCTAGATCTGGGCCCTCTGTGTATCAGGTTTCTTAGTTCTGAGTATGAGCCCAGCAAAGCCGCCTCCAAAGTGGAAGCAGGATTCGCTGGTTCCTCAGACAGCCACCAGCGGAGGGTAACCAACACCGCCGCCCAATAATACTTTTGGAAGCACGGTAAAGCAAGTCCCCCTAGTGTCAGAGGGAGTTGTAGAGTAGATTTAGAGATTCTGGGTATGCTACCGTTCCATATAAACGCAGTGATCACGGTGTCAATTTTTTTAAAAAAGGTGTTCGGTATGTGTACAGGTGTCTGTCTAAAGACATAAAGAAATTTCGGCAATATGGACATTTTTATCAAGATCACCCTGTCTACTGGGGTCAGAGGCAGTGTTTTCCAAATGGTGCATTTTTGAGTCAGAGTAGACATTATAGGAGATAGGTTAAGGGGAATAAATTGCGCAAAGTCTCTATGTATTTCTATTCCCAGATACCTAAATTGAGAGACCTTTCTGAGGGGAGTGTTTGCAGGTATGGAGTCTTCCCCCGGATGTAATGCAAAAATTACCGATTTGGTCCAGTTAACACAGACGCCAGAGAACCCACCGAAGGTATTAATAAGTGACAGGGCAGCACCCAGGGAATCCCTGGTATTCCTAAGGTACAGAAACCTCTGAATTTAAGTGGGACTACCCATAGTTGGATACCCCCTTTTGAGGTGTGGATCAACAATCCCTGATGCAGCGTAAACTGGGATTTGGATTTCATTACTATGCGTACGTCTTCCTTGCCAGTATAATTTTCTTGACTAGGGGGATTCTGGTCTGGGCGTTCTAAATGGTTATAAATAAGCCAATTATTGGGTCTTCCTTTTGGGCTGTGATTAAATCTTCACTGACACCATTGCAATACATTTGAATCATCAATCATCCTAGCTTGTTGTCTAGTGACAGCTTCTAACTGTACTGAACCTAAGAGATAATCTATACCTAGCAACTCACCTGTTAGGGCCCCTTCTTTGGCTAGGGAATCAGCCTGATCATTCCCTTCCTTTTCTTCATCTAGGACTTTGGAGTGGCCCTTGGTTTTTTTAAAATACAGAGTGATCTTGTGTTCCCTTACCAATTGGTCAATTTGACAAAACAACTTACCATTTTTGACAGGTTTATGGTTACTTTTTACCATGTTGTTCCTTTTCCATAGGGGAAGATACTCAACAAAACTATTCTTGACGTAATTTGAATCGGTAATGATGGCGAATTCTTAAGGACGGTAATCTATGGCCATGTCAACGGCTTTCAGGATTGCAGCAAGTTCAGCAACTTGGCTGCTTCTTGGCCCAAGCTTGTATCCCACAGAGATTGGGGCTACACCTTGGGTCCATATAATCCCGACACCAGCCACTAGTTGGAGCTGTTCTTCATCCTTATGATGATAGGCACAGCCATCTACATATACATACGGCAACTGTTTACAGTATTCAGCATCATAAACCTTGTAGGGAGACAACAGTTGTTCTACAAAATCAGCGTCTGTGGTCCCTGCGCAGGGTTTGGGGGCGGAACAATCATGCAGCTCAGTAAAGCCCTGGGCCACTGGACTTTTCTTGTTCTGTTTGTATCTAATTTCCAGGGGCCACCCTTACAAGGACAAAGTCCAAGCAGTGATGCGGCTATTAGACACATTTCCATCCCTGAAACGTTCACTCTGTAAATACTTTAAAGGCTGGTGTGCGGTCTCAACAATAATCCTTTCACCTTGAATATAACTGCGGAAATTCTGTAATGCCCAGACAGTGGACAATAAAGCTTTTTCGCAGTCAGAAAACGTAATCTCTACTGAGGACAATGTTTTACTGGCTGTTTTTGGTAAAGAATGGAACTCATACTCACCTGCGTGTACCCTGTCTCAAGAAAAAAAAGGTTTACCTCCTTGTGGATACGCAAGCCAGAAGGCTTGGGTGAGTCGTACCTTCAGTTCCTTCACAGCGTCTGCTTGTTCCTTGCCCAATGACCATTCAGTGTCTTTCTTCAGCAGATGAAGTAACGGTTTGCAAATCTCGGCGTAATTGTCAATGAACTTATGCGAATAGTTAACCATTCCTAGAAACTATCTTAATTCTTTAAGATTAGTAGGGACCTTACAGTTGAGTACTGCCTCAACCTTTTTCTTCTGGGGATTTAAACCTTCTGAGGTAACTTCATGGCCTAAGAAATTTACCCGGGTGCGACACCACTGTGCTTTCTGAATGGATAACTTCACTCCGGCCGTCCTTAACTGGCCCAAGATATTTTAGAGTTCTGTAAGGTGCTTGGTCATATCAGTACTTTTGATGAGGATGTCATCGACGTATGCCAATGTTCATCGCTCTAAGGCATCTGGCATAGCCTTGTGCATGAAGACAGCAAATTCATGCCAGAATTAATATAGCCGAAAGGCTTACACACCCAGCAGTACTGTCCAAAACTGAAGGCTAGTTCATACTGATCTTCTTCACTGACTTTTATGGTCCAGTACCCCTGGGCACAGTCAAGGGCCGAGAATACCTGGGACCCTTGGAGTTGGGCAGGGCACTGGTCTATGTAGGGTACGGGTAATCCTGACATGTAGACACGCTTGTTGAGTTGTCGGAGTTCAGCGCACAAGCGCCACTGTCCGTTGGGTTTCAAAATACCCAGAAAGGGGTGATTGTACGAGCTGTGAATGGGCCTAATTATACCCCGTTCGTGTAACTTCCTAATGATCTTGGCGAGAGATTCATAGAAGGCTAGCAGAAGTCTATACTGCTTTACAAATACTGGTGGGGCCTGAGGGTCGGTCTGGATTCTGGCGATGTGGGGTTCAGTACTTCCACAATCGTAAGAATCCTGAGCAAAGATTTCCTGGAATTCAAAGAGAAGCTTGTGGAGCAATTGTCTCTCAAGATCATTGGTGCATGCATCGGCTAGGGCTATTATCTCCTCGACTATCTCTTTGAATCCAGGAAAGCTTTCAGGTTGCCCTATCTCATAGGCCTCTTCAAGCTGGGTGGTCAGGCCATTGGGTATGCGATGTGTACTTCTCTCCCAGTCAGGTCCCTTGGGGTACTCTTGTTCTTTTATTGGTTGATCAAAGATGAGAGACGTCTCTTCAATTCTACAGGTACCATCCTTAGAATCAAAGGGGTAAATGGACTTTATGTTGAACATACCCTCGTGTACAGAATTGAACAATTGTTCAATTAATTTCACTTCAGATAAATATTCCTCTGGTATGAGTCCGATCACTTGGTTGGTGATTTCAAGCGTATAATACCCCGTCTCTACCGCAAAGCCGATAAGGGTGCCCTTGGTTAGGTTAAGGTCCTGATTTGAGAGGTTGTGGACGTATTCTCTGGGACAGGCATACTAATGCATCTGACCCCTTCAGTTTTTGTCCCTTTTTTACATTTATAGGGAGTAGGAAATTTTGTATGTCCCTGGGGATGATAATTTCTCGGGCTACCTGAATTTCATCAGCAACTGAATTTGCTGATGATACTACATTAAGCAGGCCAATAACTTCACAATTGGATACAGAAACTTTACAAGAAGACCTAGTTATAATAGAGGGGTGGGCAGCTAGATGGCAGAGGGGGTTTAAGGTAGAAAGATGTAAAGTAATGCACTTGGGAGCTACAAAATAATCACAAGTTACTCGCTAAGGGGAGAACCTCTTGGGGAATCAAGGATGGAAATGCATCTGGAGGTCTTAGCAGATTAAAGACTCAGCAATAGAATGCAATGACAAGCTGCAGCAAGGCCAGCAGACTCTTAGCATACATTAAAAAGATGTTTACTCAAAACATAAAACTATAAAATTCTACCACTTTACAAAACTCTGATTCAGCCACATCTTGAGTATGCCATCCAGTTCTGGTCACCAGTCTTTAGGAAGGATGTGTTTGAACTGTAGGAACTATAGAGAGTCCAGAGAAGGGCAACAAAGCTAATAAGGGGACTGGAGGCTCTCAGCTATAAGGAACATCTACAAACATTAAACCTATTCTCCCTGGAGAAGATATGCTTAAGAGGGGATATGATTGCAGTATACATATCTTTGAATGGTGACTCTAGGATTGGGAGGAAAATATTTCACCTAAGTCTCTAAACAGGACACTCTGATACACATGGAAGTTGGACATGAAGTGGTTCAATATTAAACTGTGTAAGGGTTCTTTACTGTTAGAGCGGTAAGGATGTGTAACTCCCTTCCACAGCTGGTGTGTCAGCGGGGAGTGTAGATAAAATAAAAAAAAACTTTTAGAAGTGTTTCTTAGTGAACAATATATACAGGGATATTGGAAATGGTAGCATAATACACATACATACACACACACTAGACTGGATGAACTGGTGTCTTTATTGAACCATACCAACTATGTAACTTTGCAATCATAGAGAAAATGCAAAGTGTTTTTTCAATAAGAACTTGTGCTGAGCAAGTGACCTCCTGTGTTCACTAAGCAGCAGGGCAGCTCTTCAACATGGTACCCAGAATCAAGTGGAAATCAATGTGGTAGTGGTGCACACTATAGTGATTTCCAGCTTCCACAGAACCCAGTCAATCATCATGAATGAAAGGGTAGGGTTTAGAGGTGGTACTTTTGCCATGGGGTCTGTACCACCCCATCTAGCTGGCATGTACAGTTAATGGGTGGTCAAACCATGGCTCATTTGTCTATTGTTACTGTACACCTGGAAGCGTAAACAAAGCCTAATGGGGGCACCAATGTGGCAGGTGGGCAGAGTGAGGAACTCCATAAATAATATAGAAGCATAGAGGTCGTTGGGCCTGGAGGCTTCTAGTAGAGATGAGCTCAGGTGTCTTCTAAACTCATCTCCAGCTAAACTTGCGACCTTTTGTTTACTGTAGTGAGTTGCAGCCTGCAAAGAAGTGGGCCGCAGGGTGGGAACGACCTGGCCCGCAGCCCGCAGCTCATTGTAGTAAAAAGAGGGGACACAAGCTCATCTCTAGCTTCTAGGAGCCTCCAAGCATGCAGTCTGTGGATTCCTGATTGGCTGCCATGAAGTTACGGCACACCATTGCTCTCTGCACCATGTTATTACACAGAGGTCGATAAGTGGCAATCCATCAGGACCATTGTTCAGTAATCTGGTTTTATTTCAGGCTCCTCTGCCTTTCATCTGCAGAAAGTGGAATGAATCATCGTTTCATCGCCGAGCACAGCTGTAGACAATTAGGAACCCAGATAAACAAAGCTATAAACAGTGCCTGATTCATACATTCACAGCAATAAATTGATTCACAGTGACAAACACAATGCAAAGTTCACTACACCCCGCCACACGTGCCCGGCAAGCAGCGCCCAATGTGTTGCAATTGTTATGAGTTGGAAAATAGAAAGGATGATGCCTCAGCAGGGTTACCTTATTGGCTTAAAGGGAACCCATCTTGATAAAAATTAATGTGCCGTTTCAATTTTTACCAGCCGCAATGGTGCGATCTGCCATTCGCATCCCCTGGCTTTACCGTTCTTTAAGCCATGGACCCTGACCCAGTGTAGGAGTTCTAATATTGGAGGGAAATTATTGGCCAGAACCTTGAAGCAGGTGTAGAAAATCCAAAATTTTGGGTTGTCACCAGAACAGGAAAAGTGGGGAAATCATCCCAAGGGAAGACTAGTTCTGGTGACAACAAGGGATTCCTTCACTTTGGAGGGGTTTCCTTTTATTTCCTCTTTTGGCCATGGGACAGGAAGTAAAGGGAAATCTCCCCAAAGGGACACAGATGGCAAAAATAAAAACTGGCAGGAGTTATAACCTACCCTTATGGCGCGTACACACGAGCGGACTTTACAGCAGACTTTGCCCGGCTGACTTTTCGACCGACTTTATGACGGACTTTCTGAATGAACGGACTTGCCTACACACAATCCACCAAAGTCCGTCTAATTCGTATGTGATGACGTACGACCGGACTAAAACAAGGAAGTTCATAGTCAGTAGCCAATAGCTGCCCTAGCGTGGCTTTTTGTCCATCGAACTAGCATACAGACGAGCAGACTTTTCGACCGGACTCGAGTTTGATGGATAGATTTAAAACATGTTTCAAATCTAAGTCCGTCCAACTTTTGAGAAAACAAAGTCCGCTGGAGCCCACACACATCGAATTGTCTGACGAAATCCCGTCCGCCGGGCAAAGTCTGCCGTAAAGTCAGCTCGTGTGTACGTGGCATTACTTTAACTGTTATGCAAAGTCGCATGTCTGCCACCTTTGAGGAGGACTTATGGAGGTGCAGATGATCCCCAGTCCAACCTAAAACAGATGGGTAAATATTTTCTGATGTTTAGTGTCACATTAAAGTCCAAGCAAGGAGTTAAATGTGCAGTTGAAATACATATATGTGACCTCATATACCTACCAAAACATTTGCAGTTCTGTTCAACAGACCTTCTGATCGCAGCACCAGATCCTGCCAGGCAGCACAGCCTGGTCCTAAACCTGTACTGCAGCAGGGATACATGAGCCAGAACACTTTGCTAACCTGCTGCTTGAACAATAGAAGTGCAGTCATCACTCTGCTCTCACCTTCTGTGGGCATGCTCCGTCAGCACATACAATGCAGTTGAACCTGATTGGCTCTCCCTCGCTCCACCAGCTATGTTTAAAAATAGATTTCATTTTTTTTTTTTTTTTTATAAATGCTCAATGGCATTTATTGGTCTTATTTTATATGTTTGACTTTAAAGCTGAATTCAGGCAAAACCAATTATTTTTAAATACAAGAGCCATGTGTATTATTTGGATCTTGGATGTATTTCTTTATCTTTATGTATTTTTTCCAGATCTGTCCAGTAATTCAGTGCAAGACTTTACCTCTGTGTATGAGCTTCCTGTAATAGAGACCGCTCATTGCTGCTCTCCCTTCCTTGTGCAGGGTGACTAGTCTTCTCTCCGCCTCTTCCTGTCATTTTCTGCAGGCAGCCCGCAATGGGTGGAGTCTTCTGGGCCCCTCCCACAGCTCTGCTCCCTGCACAGGCTATGTACAGCACAGTGATGAGGTCACTGCTACTTTTACAAGGTAATAAGTATGCAAAGGCATTTAACTAATAATTAATAAATAATGCCTCTATGCGAATAAATCCATAGTGTGTGAACCAAACAATTAAATGATACCCTGTTTCCCCAAAAATAAGACCTAGCGTGATTGTCAGTGATGGCTGCAATATAAGCCCTACCCCCCAAATAAGCCCTACCCTGTTTCCCCCAAAATAAGCCCTACCCTGAAAATAAGACCTACAAGGACTTTAACTAGGGCTTATTTGGGAGGTAGGGCTTATATTGCAGCCATCACCGACAATCACGCTAGGTCTTATTTTCGGGGAAACAGGGTATGTGCTCAAAATAAATGCCCAGTGTGGTTGCTTTCCGCAAACACCACACTGTGTTTCCACCAGTAATTAAATAATATATATAAATAAGTGTTGCGCAAACCAAAGTAAAAAATACCCCAAACGAATAACCTCCAATAGTCCATACTAAAATATATAAATCAAATCATCAAAAAGATAAATTCACAGAAAAGTGCATTACAGTAATTTGTTTAAAGTGAAGTGCACATGTGCTAAAAGTGCATAATAGTCCGTATCCAACAATAAATAAAGTGCCTTTCTTCAGTGAAAGCAGCTTCAGTGTGACCACACAAAAACAAATGGTATACTTCCACCCAATCGTGACCCCTCAGTGCTCCCAGTATTCTCACCTTTGTGAGTAATCAAATACGCTTTTGATTACATAAGGAAATCATCCTCCATTGATGGTAGCCCAATTGTAGTCCTTTTCAGTTGATCTGGATATCCTGTGGTGGTGGTCCCTTTAAGACTTCCTCACATGCGCCAATCCATATGTTAGAGTAGAAACAAAGTGACCTCCCATAGTGTAATATTGCCAATAAAATGTGTTTTATTAAAGGAATAGCTCTTACATTAAAAAAGAAGAAAAAATGCCTTTGGTATCAGCATACTATGATCTCCAAACGTCACTTCCGGCCCTACGCGTTACGTCATGCCCACGTGGCATCAGGGGACTCATGGAGTGTGACGTAAAGTGTCTGAGGAATCCTGGACTGGAAGTTTTATGTTGTCACATTGAAGCTGCCTTCACTGAAGAAAGAGGACTGGGCACTTTATTTATTGATGGATACGGACTATTATGCACTTTTAGCACATGTGCACATTACTTTAAACGAATTACTGTCATGCACTTTTCTGTGAATTTATCTTTTTAATGATTTGATTTACAGTATCTTAAAAAAAGAGAGTACACCCCTCACATTTTTGTAAATATTTATTTATATCTTTTCATGTGACAACACTGAAGAAGTTACACTTTGCTACAATGTAAAGTAGTGAGTGTACAGCTTGTATAACAGTGTAAATTTGCTGTCCCCTTAAAATAACTCAACACACAGCCATTAATGTCTAAACCGCTGGCAACAAATGTGAGTACACCCCTAAGTGAAAATGTCCAAATTGGGCCCAATTAGCCATTTTCCCTCCCTGGTGTCATGTGACCCGTTAGCGTTACAAGGTCTCGGGTGTGGATGGGGAGCAGGTGTGTTAAATTTTGGTGTCAATATTTTGTGTGGCCACCATTATTTTCCAGCACTGCCTTAACACTCTTGTTTTCAATCTCTCTTTATTAGATTTTCACTCAATTTTTAAAAACAATTATTAATACCAATATATATCAATTAAACATAAACATTTTACCATCCTATCCATCATACAAAAAGGTACATGTAATGATATTTTAATATGCCGATCCATAAGTTAATAAACGAGCTTAATCATTACCCCTCCGTTTCTACCTTCCCTGTTACAACCATATTGGTACCTATATCTCATCCATTCCACTTTCGTACAACCATCCAATCAAAACAACGGATAATAAAAAACAAAACAAAATCCCATTCCTTCCATTTATATAAATTTTAACATCTCTCTTGATGACCGAAACTCGTCCCATTTTTGCCAGACTTCTGGTATTTGGCTTGTTATAAATCTTCGTCTCTTATCTGTTTTTAAATATATTGAATTTCGTTCATTTCACATACCCATTCCGCTATTGTTGGGCAACTTGTTTCTTTCCAGTTTCTTGCTATTATTGTTCTGGCTGCGGATGTCATGTGATGGATGATATCCCGTGGATATAGCCACTCATGTCTCAAAAGGGCATACAATAGGGTTAAAATACAAAATAGAGATTTGTTATTATTTTCAACAAAGCCCCCCAAAAAACCCGATACGGTAAGACTGATCACTCGCTACTCTAGCCAACATAGAGAAATCAGAAATATCATAGCCAAATTTTGGCCTCTTCTATCTGCTGACTCAGCTGTCAGCAAACATATCAACCCATTTCCCGAAATAACCTACAGTCGAGTTCCCTCACTGAAGGACCGTTTAGTCCACAGTCACTTTCAAGACACCTCGAATAATAAAAACTCTCTCCACACAGGTATTTCCCCATGCGGTAAGTGTGACATTTGCCGTTATGTAGAAAATACATCACAGTTTCTGCTTCCCAATGGACAGTGGCACTCAATCAAATTCAAGGCCACCTGCCAAACTCCGGGTATAATTTATCTAGCTCTGAAGTAGGAATGGGGATCAGATTATATGGCCATGGTTATGTGTGTAGTAGGGCTGATTTAGAATTTCAGCTAAGAAGCCATTCCTATTTACTATGCTAAGAACATTTTGTGAGATCTGTAGAACCTGACACTGAATTGACTCATTTCCCCCCCTTAGCACAGCCATCTGTGCTTAGCTTAGCACACTTTTCCTGTGTCCAGGGTGTGTCAAGCTGGTCAGCAGAGGAAGAAGGTAACCGCAAAGGCAAGGCTTGTGCAATGCTTGTGAAAGAATATGCTTTGCTAAACTGCTTTGCATCAATAAGAGTAGGTTAACTGTTTAAAGGTTAGAATGTTTTGTAACGGAAATGTATAGCGTGTTCGCTTGTGACGCAATATGATGAAAAGATATATGTACACTGTATTTCTCTGTATGGCTCACTCTTGGCGTGGAGACACGAGTCGGGTCAGGAGTGTTTCATTCTTAATGGCCAAAAGAATGGAATAAAAACCTCGCATACCAGAAGTTCATTGTCCAGCAGTCATTACCATTATTCTGCTACCTCATTTGGTGCATTGGCCGTAAGGGGGGAATATCGGTGTGACCTGTTGAGGCAGGTGGCACTGTTTTCCACCAGACCTACAAGGAGTGGTCCGAGAGGCCAGCCCTGTGGGCTATATCGTAGTCTCAAAAGGCGCCTTCTAGAACTGTTATCTAGGAGACTGCGCTGTGTCCCATTTGGTGGCCTGCTGTGGACGACCTTCGTAGCGTCAAAAGGACCTGGGAATCCGAGAAGTAGATAGCTGGAGCTCCAACGGGAACAGGTGAGAGTCTTTTTATTTCTGTTTTTGGATAACAGTCAGACAGCCAGCCAGCCTCTCGACGGATCGAGAGAAGGGAAGCCTGATCACCTTCCGAGAGAGACGTCCGTTCAGATGATTGTGCATCTTTCGGACGAATTCTCAGTCAGTCAGTAATTTTTGGGTGTGAATGTCTGGTATGATTGATGTGTGTATGAGACATCACTTTGTGGTGAAGTGACCGGGTCCTCTTTTAAGTGCGGTTCCTGGCTGGGAGACCACGTCCAGGCCACTGACCAAGGGAAGCGTTGTCTATTGTCCCTACCTGTGTCGAGGATTCAGACCCCTTACTGAATTCTCATCATTTACCCTACCCTCTGTGTCTGTCTTGGTGTCTGTTAGGTTATAAGAATGGGTGGGAAACATAGTGTTGAATCTCCCCTACAAACCATGATCTCCAACTTTAAGAAGGGATTTTCTAAGAACTGTAATTTAAAACTTAGCCCTGAGAAATTGATAACATTGTGTGAGAAAGATTGGCCCTGCTATGGAGCTCGGTGGCCCCCACAGGGAACCCTTGACTTAGAGACCATTGACTGATTATTTGAGAATATTATGTCAGACTTACAGAAACATGACCAAGACGCACCTTCCAGGAGGACTGTTCGTTCGGGTGATTGTGCATCCCTCGTATAAATCCTCAGCCAGCCAGTCAGGAGGAATATCCGTCCAGATGATTGTGCATCTCTTGGATAAATCCTCAGCCAGCCAGTCAGGAGGAATATCCGTCCAGATGATTGTGCATCTCTCGGATAAATCCTCAGCCAGTCAGTCAGTCAGTTAGCTAGGAGAAAACGTCCGTCTGGATGATTGTGCATCCTTTGGACAAATGGGAGATAAAGACCTGCAGTGGATAGAAGCCACAAAAAGAGGAACAGTATAGGATTATAGTTATGACAAGAGTAGTACCAAAAAAAAAAACAAAAAAAAAAACACAACAAAACACATATACTCTCAACCCGAAGAGACAGATCAGCCTCCCCGTATGTAGATGAAAGGACCTCAGATAGAGACAGGTCAGAGCCATGTCCACATGCCCCGTCCAGTAAACAAGGGGACTCAAGTTGTTGTCCACCTACATCAGATTCAGCAAGTTTGTCAATGCCAAATCTCAGTAAATATACTCCTGACCGTAACACTCTGGGTATAGGCAGGACAGAAATAGGGAACTCAGTAGTAGTCAATGGGCTCCCCAATCAAGTGTCCACTTCCACTCCGAGAAATCCTGATGCAAATAGCCGGACCCTTGCCCCGCATCCCTTTGAAGCCCGCATACTGCAAGACATCCCGGGACTGTGGGCAGAAGACAACCTACCAGGATTAACCACACACGTTCCCCCAATCCTTATTGAATTAAAATCAGGAGCCACTCCAGTCAGCCTGAAACAGTACCCAGTCCCTCTAAAAGCCCTATTAGGAAAACAAAAGTACTTAAACAAATTCCTACACTATGGAATTCTAATGCCGCGTACACACGGTCGGACTTTTCGTCTACAAAAGTCAGACAGCCTGTCCGACAGACTTCCGGCAGACTTTCGGCGGACTTTCGACGGACTTGCGGCGGACTTTCTAACGAACAGACTTGCCTACACACGATCACACAAAAGTCCGTCGAATTCTTACGTGATGACGTACACCGGACTAAAATAAGGAAGTTCATAGCCAGTAGCCAATAGGTGCCCTAGCGTGGCTTTTTGTCCGTCGGACTAGCACACAGACGAGCGGATTTCGGGGTCCGTCGTAGTTACGAAGTAAAGATTTGAAGCATGTTTCAAATCTAAAGTACGTCGGATTTGAGGCTAAAAAAGTATGTTGAAAGTCCGGAGAAGCCCACACACGATCGGATTACCAGCCAGCTTTAGTCCGTCAGCGTCCGTCGGACTTTTGTAGACGAAAAGTCCGACCGTGTGTACGCGGCATAAAACCCTGTCAGTCTCCCTGGAATACACCTCTACTCCCAGTGCAGAAACCTGAAACAGCTCACTGTCATCCTGTTCAAGACCTCAGAGCGGTCAATCAGGCTGTAATGACCATGCACCCAGCGGTCACTAATGAACTGTTACAATTACTGTGGGAGACAGGTTATAAGGTGTCCCGGAGAAAGGTGCAATTTTGACAAGAGACTGTAAAGTACCTGGGATTCAGAGTATCACAAGGACAGAGACAATTGGGAGAAGGCAGGAAAGAAGTTGTTTGTCAGATTCCCACCCTGACTACCAGACGGCAAGTACGTGAATTCCTGGGGGTGGCAGGATTCTGCTGAATCTGGATACCGAACTTTGCCATAAAAGCCAGACCCCTCTATGAATCCACAAAGGGGGGAGAAAAGGAACCCTTCCAATGGGGAGAACAGCAAAACAGAGCATTAAGACATTAACCACTTCAGCCCCGGAAGGATTTACCCCCTTCCTGACCAGAGCACTTTTTACAATTTGGCACTGCGTCGCTTTAACTGCTAATTGCGCGGTCATGCAATGCTGTACCCAAACGAAATTTGCGTCCTTTTCTTCCCACAAATAGAGCTTTCTTTTGATGGTATTTGATCACCTCTGCCGTTTTTATTTTTTGCGCTATACACGGAAAAAGACCGAAAATTTTGAAAAAAAAATTATATTTTTTACTTTTTGTTCTAAAAAAAATCCAATAAACTCAATTTTAGTCATACATTTAGGCCAAAATGTATTCGGCCACATGTCTTTGGTAAAAAAAATGTCAATAAGTGTATATTTATTGGTTTGCGCAAAAGTTATAGCGCCTACAAACTAGGGTACATTTTCTGGTATTTAAACAGCCTTTAATTTATGACTGTCTATGTCGTTTCTTGAGGTGCTAAAATGGCAGGGCAGTACAAAACCCCCACAAATGACCCCATTTTGGAAAGTAGACACCCCAAGGAAATTGCTGAGAGGCATGTTGAGCCCATTGAATATTCATTTTTTTTGTCCCAAGTGATTGAATAATGACTAAAAAAAAAAAATTACAAAAAGTTGTCACTAAATGATATATTGCTCACACAGGCCATGGGCATATGTGGAATTGCACCCCAAAATACATTTAGCTGCTTCTCCTGAGTATGGGAATACCACATGTGTGGGACTTTTTGGGAGCCTAGCCGCGTACGGGGCCGCGAAAACCAATCACTGCCTTCTGGATTTCTAAGGGCGTACATTTTTGATTTTACTCCTCACTACCTATCACAGTTTTGAAGGCCATAAAATGCCCAGATGGCATAAAACCCCCCCAAATGACCCCATTTTGGAAAGTAGACACCCCAAGCTATTTGCTGAGAGGCATGGTGAGTATTTTGCAGCTCTCATTTGTTTTTGAAAATAAAGAAAGACGAGAAAAAAAAAATTTTTTTTCTTTTTTCCATTTTCAAAACTTTGTGACAAAAAGTGAGGTCTGCAAAATACTCACTATACCTCTCAGCAAATAGCTTGGGGTGTTTACTTTCCAAAATGGGGTCATTTGGGGGGGTTTTTTTGCCACCTGGGCATTCCATGGCCTTCGAAACTGTGATAGGCAGTGAAGAGTGAAATCAAAAATTTACGGCCTTAGAAAGCCTGAAGGCGGTGCTTGGTTTTCGGGGTCCCGTACGCGGCTAGGCTCCCAAAAAGTCCCACACATGTGGTATCCCCGTACTCAGGAGAAGCAACAGAATGTATTTTGGGTGTAATTTCACATATTCCCATGGCATGTTTGAGCAATATATCATTTAGTGACAACTTTGCGCAAAAAAAAATAAAAAAAATAAAAAATTGTCTCTTTCCCGCAACTTGTGTCACAATATAAAATATTCCATGGACTCGACATGCCTCTCAGCAAATAGCTTGGGGTGTCTACTTTCCAAAATGGGGTCATTTGGAGGGGTTTTGAACTGTCCTGGCATTTTATGCACAACATTTAGAAGCTTATGTCACACATCACCCACTCTTCTAACCACTTGAAGACAAAGCCCTTTCTGACACTTTTTGATTACATAAAAAAATAATTTTTTTTTGCAAGAAAATTACTTTGAACCCCCAAACATTATATATTTTTTTTAAAGCAAATGCCCTACAGATTAAAATGGTGGGTGTTTCATTTTTTTTTTTCACACAGTATTTGCGCAGCGATTTTTCAAACGCATTTTTTGGGGAAAAAACACACTTTTTTAAATTTTAATGCACTAAAACACACTATATTGCCCAAATGTTTGATGAAATAAAAAAGATGATCTTAGGCTGAGTACATGGATACCAAACATGACATGCTTTAAAATTGCGCACAAACGTGCAGTGGCGACAAACTAAATACATTTTTAAAAGCCTTTAAAAGCCTTTACAGGTTACCACTTTAGATTTACAGAGAAGGTCTACTGCTAAAATTACTGCCCTCGATCTGACGTTCGCGGTGATACCTCACATGCATGGTGCAATTGCTGTTTACATTTGACGCCAGACCGACGTTTGCGTTCGCCTTAGCGCGAGAGCAGGGGGGACAGGGGTTCTTTTTTTTTTTTTTTTTTTTTTTTCTTTATTATTCTTATTTTTTTTTATCTTATTTTTAAACTGTTCCTTTCATTTTTTTTTTTTAATCATTTTTATTGTTATCTCAGGGAATGTAAATATCCCCTATCATAGCAATAGGTAGTGACAGGTACTCTTTTTTGAAAAAATTGGGGTCTATTAGACCCTAGATTTCTCCTCTGCCCTCAAAGCATCAGACCACACCAAGATCGGTGTGATAAAATGCTTTCCCAATTTCCCAATGGCGCTGTTTACATCCGGCGAAATCTAAGTCATAAAATGCTCGTAGCTTCCGGTTTCTTAGGCCATAGAGATGTTTGGAGCCACTCTGGTCTCTGATCAGCTCTATGGTCAGCTGGCTGAATCACCGGCTGCATTTTCAGGTTCCCTGTTGAGACAGGAGAGCCAGAGAAAAACACGGAAGACGTTGGGGGGGGGGCATTCCCTCCCACGGCTTGTAAAAGCAGTCTAGAGGCTAATTAGCCGCTAGGATTGCTTTTACATGAAAGCCGACCGCTGGCTGAAAAGAATGATACCAAGATGATACCTAAACCTGCAGGCATCATTCTGGTATAACCACTCAAAGTCGTGAATGGCGTACCTGAAGACAAAAAAATGGTTAACAATAAAGCACAGTAAACAGTAGAGTATAAAAAATTGCATACCTGAAAAGCAAGCATGATAAAGCATAACAACAATAAAACATTGCAGAATAGAATACAGTAAAAAAGAGCAGAACAATAGAGAGAATAGAGAGAGAGAGAACAATAAAACGACAACTATTTTTTTTTATTTTATATTTTTGTATGTGTTTTTTTTTTTTTACACTTTTTTTTGTAACTGTAACTTTTATAACTGTAACCGGTTCCAGGTTCGGGTCTCTCAAAATGCGATGGCATCTTGGGAGACCCTGTGAAAGTGTGCCTAGTCTGTGGAATGCTGTACCCTACGCTAATACTCAACTAGTGCATGGTAGCGTTCAAAACATTCACCAATGCAAAGACCAGGATTGTCAGGACAGGAGGGACAATAATAGCGGGTGTCACGCCTATATCCGCACTTGCTGCAGACACAACATCTTTTTTGGGGGGTTTGTTGGGTAGGGGTACTCGGGAGGACATAAAGAAAATGCCTCTCATGCAGCCGACTGCATTTGGTTGGGGATGTGAATGGGGGAAGTACGGGCGCTGCAGAAGCGGTGGGTTCCCAATTAGGATTGGCGAATGCAGCAGGAAGGGCACTATGGGCACGACGGGCCTGTGTTTGTCTTTTTGGTGGCAGCGGGACACTACTTGTGCTTGCCACCTCACCAGCTTGAACTGCACTTATGGGACTCGCCACGTCACCAAGTGTTACTGCAGTGCTGGTTTGACTACGACCGGGGTGTACTAGGCCGCTGGCGCTTGCCAGTTCACCAAAACGCTACCAAAAAAACTGTTAGCGATCGCAGGGATCAGGCCTGACTCTGCGAACGCTGCAGTTATGCGTTTAGTGTTTTGTAAGTGACAGTGATCGATCGATACTGCACTTGGGTGGGCTGGGCTGGGCCGGGCGGAGGGGCAAAACGCAGGTGCTAGCAGGTATCTGGGCTGATCCCGCTAACACTGCATTTTTGGGAACCCTAAACTGCTGGGGACGCTAGTATAGATCTGATCGGATCAGATATTGATCCGATCAGATACTATACCACTAAGGGAGGTGTACGGTGCGTGCGTGGGTGTTAGCGGTACTGGCGCTAACCTGACACTGCCTGGGGCTGGTGCTTGCCAGTTCACCAAAACGCTACCAAGAAAACTGTTAGCGATCGCAGGGATCAGGCCTGACTCTGAACGCTTCAGTTATGCGTTTAGTGTTTTGTAAGTGACAGTGATCGTTCGATACTGCACTTGGGTGGGCTGGGCGGAGGGGAAAAACGCAGGTGCTAGCAGGTATCTGGGCTGATCCCGCTAACACTGCGTTTTTGGGAACCCTAAACTGCTGGGGACGCTAGTATAGATCTGATTGGATCAGATATTGATTCGTACAGATACTATACCACTAAGGGAGGCGTATGATGCGTGCGTGGGTGTTAGCGGTACTGGCGCTAATCTGACGCTGCCTGGGGCGACGCATATCACCGCCGGGCGATCAGGGGGCTAAACCTTTATTCGGTAATAAACGGCGGGTGCCCTGACACTATAAAAATAAACGAACTAACCAGCGTCACCCGTAACAGTTATACGGTGATCAGTGGTGAAAGGGTTAACTAGGGGGCAATCAAGGGGTTAAAACATTTATTAGGTAGTATATGGGGGTCCCTGTCGCTATAAAACACTGACGGCGAACCTAAATATTTACGTCCCTAACTAGCGTCACCAGCGACACTAATACAGCGATCAGAAAAATGATCGCTTAGTGACACTGGTGACGGGGGGTGATCAAGGAGTTAAAACTTTATTAGGGGGGGTTAGGGGGGTACCCTAGACCTAAAGGGGGGTAATACTAACTGTCCCAACACTGTAACTGTCACAAACTGACACTATGCAGTAATCAGGAAAAAAAAAAAAATAAAAAAAAAAAAAACCTGCTTGGTGTCAGTTTGTGACAGGGGGGGGGGGGGGTGATTGGGGGGGGATTGGGGGGTGATCGGGGGGGGGATCGGGGTGTTTTGTATGCCTGGCATGTTCTACTTTGTTGTGTTTGTGCACTTACATTCCAGTCTTCTCTCCTCGGCCCGGAACGGAAAATACCGAGCCGAGGAGAGATGACATCATTTCCTCTGCCTCTGTGTACAATACAGAGGCAGGGAAATGATCCCATTGGCTGGGAGCGATCGCGAGGGGGGGGCCACGAATGGATGGCCTCCCCCTCACCACCGATCGCCGGGGAAGATTTGCCGACCGCCGCAGGCACCGGGGGGGGGGGGGTCCGATCGGACCCCCCACCCGCGGGCAGGCAGGGACGTACAGGTAAGCCCTTTTGCCTGCCCGTGCCGCTCTGTCGACGTACATCTGTGTGCGGCGGTCGGCAACTGGTTAAGGTCTCCCTAATGCAGACTCTTGCGCTAGGCTTGCCAGATAGCCAAAAAGTCTTCTATTTGTATGTCAGTGAAAAACAAGGAATAGTAGTAGGAGTCCTGACACAATACTCTGGGTCTTGACAGCGCCCTGTAGCATACCTTTCAAAACAACTGGACACTGTAGCTCAGGGATGGTCATCTCTCCTGCGGGCCATCGCAGTAACAGCCCTCCTTGTGGTCGAAGCTGACAAGTTGTCATTGGGTCAGGAGACTTATGTCCGGGTCCCACAACAAGTACAGGCATTAATGGATTACAAGGGAAATCACTGGTTTACTAACATTCGAATGGTTAAATATCAAGCTATGCTGTGTGAAAATCCTCGTATCCACTTAGAGACTGTAAACACTTTAAACCCAGCCACTCTGCTCCCCACCTCACAAGAACCCCTAACTCATGACAGTCTCCGGGTAATGGATATGCAAGCCGACCAGACTTGAAAGACAGTCCCTTGAAAAATCCAAACGTTGAGTACTTTACTGACGGAAGCAGTTTTGTAAAAGATGTTTATCCCCAGATATAGGCCCAGACAATGGCCCTGACTTTGTCCACAAGTGCCTCCAGGAATTAGCAACAGTACTTAAGATTACTTGGAAATTACATACCGCATATAGGCCACAAAGTTCTGGAAAAGTTGAACGGATGAACCGCACACTCAAGTCACAACTGGCCAAGCTCCGTCAGGAAACCCAAATGGAGTGGACCTCGATGTTGCCCATTGCTTTACTGAGAATTCGGAGTACCCCAACAAAGAGGACAAATCTGTCCCCTTTTGAGGTACTGTATGGTAGGCCCCCACCCATCATTAGAGGGATAAGAGGAGACTTGCATCAGATAGGAGGGGTAGTTAACCGTGAACTGATACAGAAACTTGGGGAAAGTATACAGGACATAGGGAAATGGGTTCAAGAGAAACTTCCCATAAGCTTGTCGAACCCAGTACACCCCTTTAAATCAGGAGATACAGTGTGGGTAAAGGAGTGGAACATAACCCCACTAGGGCCAAAATGGAGAGGTCCTTACACTGTTCTGCTATCTACCCCAACAGCCATTAAGGTAGCTGAGGTGACACCCTGGATACACCACTCCAGGGTAAAGCGAGCTGCTGACCTCACAGACTCCTGGCACAGTACAATAGACCCCCAAGATCCTTTGAGACTGAGATTGACCAGAGAAATTAGAAGGAAGAACTCCAGCCCTGTGTTCAGCACACCCCTGGAAGCTGCTGAATTTACGCACGGCAGAAGATAGACAGACTGCAGCCCTGCGGCCAGCACACCCCTGGAAGCTGCTGGCTCAACGCACGGCGGAAGATAAAGGATATCTACTAAGCTCTGCTCCAACCACAGCCCGGACGCTGGTTGGTCTACGCACAAGCTGAAGCTTGAGGATATTCATCGGTGTAATGTTTACTAAAATCGTTATAATGAGACTGTTGATAGTCATAATAGTGATACTGACCAGGTTAACAGGGGGGAGAGTATCTCATGTGACCCTTGTATAAAGACTACCAGAGTAGGATCCGTAACTACCAAGATGTTATTGTGGCACTCCCATTATCAATGCAAGGGCACAGAGACTGGTACTTGCATACATAATGGGACTACCTATTCAATGTGCTCCTTTGAAAATCAGATAACCTGTTATGACCCCACTTATGCACCCTATAAAACCTGGCTAACCGTTCGGAGCTTTAGTTCCACCGGTAAGCTGATAAACCGTACACTGATCACTGACCCCAGCACTGCAGCAAGCCTAATCTTTGATGTGTGTGCTGCCATCAACCTCAACCACTTCCCAAGGGGAGGGTGTGGGGGATTGGAATGGGAGAGAGAGTATTTGAGAAATGATAGGTACATCTGTTCAGGGAAACTGGGACCTAGCTGTGCAAATGAGGAATGGAATTACTGCCCCAACTGGAGGTGTGCTGCTTGGGGAACATGGGGAATGAAAAATCAGGATGCCATTCTACAATCTTTAGCTGGTTCATCCAGCTGTACAGTGGGAAGTTGCACCCCTGTGAATTTCACCATACATAACCCTGTCCAGTTTTTAGCACAATGGGGAAATAAGTTTGGAGTTCATATTTATGGTAAAGGATCAGACCCCGGTACAATTGTGTATGTCTCACTAGAAACTGAACTAACAAAGAGTGTTAATCATCAGCTATTTCATTCCTTATATGAAGAGCTAGCCACTGGTATGGAAGTACCCCCTAGCACAAAGAACATGTTCATTGAACTGGCAGAAAGTGTGGCTGACAATTTACAAGTAACAGATTGCTATGTGTGTGGAGGAACTAACATGGGAGACCAATGGCCTTGGGAAGCCAGGGAAAAAGATTATGATGTGCCATTCAGTGCCACCTCTGAGCAGCCCCCTGAATGAATAAGGTCAGAATGGCACCTGAAAACATCAATAATTGGGAAATATTGTATAGCCAGGTCGGGTCCCCAGTATAGAACACATGTAGGAGAAATGGCCTGTTTAGGACAACAGTTTTATAACAACACTTCTAAAAGTACATCCTGGTGGAGTGATACAAACGTACCCGTGCCTGACCCACACCCCTTTACCAATTTCACTCATCTAAAAGGGCTATGGGAAAATCTCACAAAAGAGTCTAACTGGAAGGCCCCAGAAAACTTGTACTGGATTTGTGGGAATAAAGCCTATTCAGAGCTCCCCCAAGACTGGTCAGGAGCCTGTGTCTTAGGCACATTAAAACCCTCATTTTTCCTTCTTCCACTGGGGAATAGGGAAGAACTGGGAGTCCCTGTGTACATAGGTTCAAAGAGGAAGCGGAGGTCATCTAGTCTGACGATAGGAAACTGGAAAGATAATGAGTGGCCCCCAGAACGTATTGTCCAGTATTATGGTCCAGCCACATGGGCCGAAGATGGTAGTTACACCAATATATATGCTTAATCGAATTAGAAGGTTACAGGCTGTATTAGAAATAATTACTAACGAAACTGCTGCTGCCTTAAATTTGCTTGCTAAACAAGGAACTAATTTACGTGCTCATGTGTATCAGAATAGACTTGCCTTAGACTATCTGTTAGCTACTGAGGGTGGTGTCTGTGGAAAATTTAATCTGAGTAATTGTTGCTTAGAAGTGGACAACACAGGAAAAGTAGATGAGGAAATCACTGGTAGAATGAAAAAGTTAGCTCATGTGCCAGTCCAGACATGGGATGGTTTCAACGCTGGTAGCTGGTTCGGAGATTGGGGTTTTCCCAGTGTATATGGGGTAAAGGCTATATTGGGGATCGTTGTAGTAATACTCGTAGCATGTCTGCTGCTGCCCTGTCTGATTCCCCTTGGGACTAGAATGATCCAGAGTTTCATTGAGGCCACCGTAGAAAGAAAGGCTGCGACCCATATTATGGCTATGTGGAAATACCAGCCATTAACCCCCCAAGACTAAATAAAAAAAAATCTCAGTCACATTGGGCTCTGATCCATTAGAAAGCAGACCTGTATGCTATTTAGTGATGCTTAATCTCGCTCATATTAATCGCTATGATTATGATCAAAGGGGGGAATGAAGTAGGAATGGGGATCAGATTATATGGCCATGGTTATGTGTGTAGTAGGGCTGATTTAGAATTTCAGCTAAGAAGCCATTCCTATTTACTATGCTAAGAACATTTTGTGAGATCTGTAGAACCTGACACTGAATTGACCCATTTCCCCCCCTTAGCACAGCCATCTGTGCTTAGCTTAGCACACTTTTCCTGTGTCCAGGGTGTGTCAAGCTGGTCAGCAGAGGAAGAAGGTAACCGCAAAGGCAAGGCTTGTGCAATGCTTGTGAAAGAATATGCTTTGCTAAACTGCTTTGCATCAATAAGAGTAGGTTAACTGTTTAAAGGTTAGAATGTTTTGTAACGGAAATGTATAGCGTGTTCGCTTGTGACGCAATATGATGAAAAGATATATGTACACTGTATTTCTCTGTATGGCTCACTCTTGGCGTGGAGACACGAGTCGGGTCAGGAGTGTTTCATTCTTAATGGCCAAAAGAATGGAATAAAAACCTCGCATACCAGAAGTTCATTGTCCAGCAGTCATTACCATTATTCTGCTACCTCAGCTCAATGCATTTGTGGTGGCTTTTATGTCGGCAAAACGAAACGACCATTCTATAAACGAATTAGAGACCACATAAAACCCATCCTGAAAAAACAAATGGATACAGCTATTGCTAGGCATGTGGGTTTGTATCATAACTTTAACCCCAGAACCATCAAGTTCTGCGCTCTGGAGCATGTCCCGCTGGACGAAAGAGGGGGTAGTGCCGATCGGACACTGCTCCAGCTTGAAGCCCGCTGGATTTATACTCTCCAAGCTACCCATTTCCCAGGCTTCAACGAAAGCCTTAGTTATAGGCCCTTCCTCTGACTGTCAGCTGCCCATGCAACACTCCTTGGTGTCAATTTACATTTGACCCCCTTTTTCCTTGTCCACCCTGTTTATCCCACCTCCTCCCCCTCCACCTTCCCTCCCCCTATGTCATTTATATTAAATGACTTGTTTCCAATCATAAATGTATTTACTTTTCTTATTATACTTTGCAAATTTTGTACGTTTTGATTAATATGTATTGATGTATAATTACGTTTTACTAGGTAACTTTGTCTCAATGTAACCATAATTTGATCTATATGTATAACGTGTTGTTCCTTTGAAGCACCGATCGAGATTGGAAGGTCTGTGGTCCCTTCCGACTCGATCGGCTAATCCTTTGGCCTATCTCGGTCGAACCGCTCCCAGCCCAGTCTTTGCTATGACAGCGGAGAGGGGGCTGCCGCATCCACACGGACGCCCGGGGCACATCCCTGAGATGTGCCCACTTCGCGCCGTGCATTCCCCTCTTGAACCAGCTCTATCGCTGGGCACCATCGGAGCCTTTCCCCCGCCCCCTTCGTCCCATGACGCGGCTCCTGTGCGGGAGGAGCTGCCGTGCGCGGCACTGCGCATGTCGGCTCCCTCCATCGGCGCGGTGCTTTGTGGGACTTGAAGTCTCGGCGGGGTTTTGGTCCCTTGGGCATGCGCAATGGCGCCATCATGTCCGCATCGAGCCGGCAACGTCACACGCCGGCTTGTTGGGGAGCAGTATTTAAACCGGCTTATCTGACAGCTATGTCTGCCAGCCAGTGCTGGGACAAGGTCATCTGGTGCCCAGGGCAAAGATGGCAAACTGCGCCCCCCCCCCCCCCCCGGTTGTAAAGAAGGAGCGACTTATAGTGGGACCCAGTGACACTAAGGCTCAGTTCACACCTAGGCATTCCGGATTGCTGTGATTCTGCCTGCAATTTCCAAATTGACGCACAGACACAGACGATTTTGTGGCAATTGTCCCTCAACAAATTGCGACAAAATTGCGGGACGCTTGTTGCCCAAAAGAAGCTCTGGAATACCTAGGTCATGAATGTAGCTTTATACACTGATCAGTGCTAATAATATGCACCGACACTGTACTAATGACAACGGCTGAGAAGGGGTTAATATCTAGGGGCATCCAAGGGGTTAATTGTGTGCCCAACAATGTATAATGTGTGTACTGATTTTTACCATTGACTGGCTTGTTTATTTTCCCTGCTTTGCAAGCGAACATTTCCTTTGTATAGAGCCCTGTGTTGATTGTCAACACAGGGCTCTGGGCTGTGACACAGCCAGTCAATAGGTCCCGGCCATGAATCACTGGTTGGGATCTGCTGACATACTCCCACTGTGTCAAATCACAGGGGAGTAGGCGGGCAGGGGCATGTACCCGAAACCCTAAGCCTAGATTCACACTATAGCAATGTGAGAACCAGTGCGATTCCAGCGCCGGTTCCCGCATCGCATCTCTCCCGCAGGCAGTTCACGCTGCCCTCTGAGAACCGCTGCAGGTGTCAATAGAATGTTAATGACACCCCCGGATCGGTTTGCAGATTGCGGTGCGAACTGTGGATTCGGACAGGAATCAGATCGAATGGGTGAGACGGGTTGGCAAGTGGTTAATTACCAATGGTATTTGTAATATGCAGCATGAAGGGGTTAATGTGTATTATCAATGCTGCATTAGTTACAAGTGGCAGTTAATTAACCCCTTTGTGTTGCATTAGTGGCATCACTGATAATTAACTGCTGCAGTATGCAGGGGTTAATTAACACTGACACTGGTGCCACTAATGCAGCCCAAAGGGGTTAAATAACTGCCACTTGTCACTAATGCAGCATTGATAATACACATTAACTACCCTTCATGCATATTAAAAAAATACCATTGGTAATATATCAACCGCCCCCCAAAAAAGGAGTTAACAAATTCATCTGCAGATGGCTTACTTACTATTGCTCGGTTCCTCCTCCTCTAGATCACACTCGCTCCTGTCGAGAAACGTCCCCTATCTGATAGTGTCCGCCCTGTACTGCGCATGCGCACAAAGGAGACGCCGAAAGTCTCCGAAGATGAACGGCTGTTCAGGGCGGACCTTTCTCGTCGGAACAGCGCTGCGCCTGCGCAGTACAGGGCGGACAGCCCAACACCAGGGACAGATTAAGAGCAACATGGGCCTGGTGCTAAGGATTTTGGTGGGCCTTTTTATGAAAATAAATAAAATGAAAAACGCAAACAATTCTTTGTTGAATTAAATTAAAGAGAGAGAGGGGTGTGAGAGAGTGGTTGAGAGAGAGAGAGGGGGGGGGTTATAGCGCGATAGGGGGGCTGAAAGAGTGGGGATGAGAGGGAGGGGAAAAGAGAGAGAAAGGCGTTGAATGAGAGAGAGGGGACGAGAGAGGGTGAAAGAGAGAGAGAGGGTGAAAGAGAGAGAGAGGGTAGTAGGAAAGAGGGGGTTGAAGGGGGCAAGATAGAGAACAGGGTGAAAGAGAGGGGTTGAGAGAGAGAGAGAGGGGGGTGAGAGTGAGGGGGTGAGTCTGTGGCATAGTACATTACACGGGGGGGGGGGGGGAATAGCACAGTACATTACATGGTTGGCGCTACACATTACATGGTGGATACATGGATACAGCACATTTAATGGTGGGCGAAGCACAGCACATTACATGGCGGGCACAGCACATTACACTGTTGGCACTGCCCAATACAGCACATTACAAAGGTAGGCACAGTACATTATATGGTGGGCACAGCACATGACATGGTTGGTACTGCACAACACAGCACATTGCATGGTGGGCACAACAGAGCACATGCACACGGTGGGCACAGGACCTTATATGGTGGGCACAGCACATGACATGGCGGGCACAGCTGAGCACATTACATGGTGGGCACTGCACATTACAAGTGGGCACTGCACAGCACATTATATGGTGGGCACAGCATACGATATGGTGGGTACTGCACATGGCATGGTGGGCACTGCACAGCACATGACAAGGTGGGCACTGCATGACACCACATGATATGGTGGGCACTGCATGACACAGCACATTACATTGTGAGCACAGCACATTAATTGGTGGACACCGCACATGACATGGTGAGCCCTGCATAGGGCATTCTATTGTGGGTACTGCACAGCACATGCCATGGTGGACAATTTACAGCACATTACATGGTAAGCACTGCATGGTGCAGCACATGACATGGTGGGCACAACACAGCACGACAGGGTGGGCACTGCACAGTAATTTACATGGTGGCCACTGCACATGACATGGTTGGCACTGCATGGCACAGCACATTACATTGTGGGTACAGTGCATTACATGGTGGGCACTGCATGGCACAGCACATGATGTGGTGGGCACAGCGCATTACATGGTGGGCCCTGAATGGCACAACACATTACATGGTGGGCACTGCATGGCATAGCACATTTCATGGGCAATGCAACTGCACATTACATGTTAGAAACTGCACATGACATGGTGGGCACTGCTGAACAGCACAGTACATTACACAGTGGTCACAACACACTACATGCTAGGCACACACATGGCAGGGTGGGCACAACACATGACATGGTGGGAACTGCACATGACATGGTGGGATCACTGCATGGCACATCACATTACATGGTGGGCACTGTACATTACTTGGTGGGATCACTGCATGGCACAGCACATGACATGGTGGGCACAGCACATTACATGGTGGGCACTGCACATGACATGGTGGGCACAGCACATTACATGGTGGGCACTGCACATTACATGGTGGGCACTGCAATGTACAGCACATGACATGGTGGGCACTGCAATGTACAGCACATTACATGGTGGGCACTGCACATTACATAGTGAGCACTGCAATGCACAGCAAATTACATAGTGGGCACAGCACATTACATGGGGGGCACTGCAATGCACAGCACATGACATAGTTGGCACAGCACATTACATGGGGGGCACTGCAATGCACAGCACATGACATAGTTGGCACAGCACATTACATGGGGGCACTGCAATGTACAGCACATTACATGGGGGGCACAGCACATTACATGGGGGCACTGCAATGCACAGCACATGACATAGTTGGCACAGCACATTACATGGGGGCACTGCAATGCACAGCACATGACATAGTTGGCACAGCACATTAATGTGCTGTGCATTGCAGTGCCCCCATGTAATGTGCTGTGCCCCCCGTGTAATGTGCTGTACATTGCAGTGCCCCCATGTACATGGGGGGCACAGCACATTACATGGGGGCACTGCAATGCACAGCACATGACATAGTTGGCACAGCACAGTACATGGGGGGCACTGCAATGCACAGCACATGACATAGTTGGCACAGCACATTACATGGGGGGCACTGCAATGCACAGCACATGACATAGTTGGTACAGCACATTACATGGGGGGCACTGCAATGCACAGCACATGACATAGTTGGCACAGCACATTACATGGGGGGCACTGCAATGCACAGCACATGACATAGTTGGCACAGCACATTACATGGGGGCACTGCAATGCACAGCACATTACATGGGGGGCACAGCACATTACATGGGGGGCACAGCACATTACATGGGGGGCACAGCACATTACATGGGGGCACTGCAATGCACAGCACATGACATAGTTGGCACAGCACATTACATGGGGGCACTGCAATGCACAGCACATTACATGGGGGGCACAGCACATTACATGGGGGCACTGCAATGCACAGCACATGACATAGTTGGCACAGCACATTACATGGGGGGCACTGCAATGCACAGCACATGACATAGTTGGCACAGCACATTACATGGGGGCACTGCAATGTACAGCACATGACGTGGTGGGCACAGCACATTACATGGGGGCACTGCAAGGCACATGACATGGTGGGTACAGCACATTACATGGGGGGCACTGCAATGCACAGCACATGACATGGTTGGCACAGCACATTACATGGGGGCACTGCAATGCACAGCACATGGTGGGCACAGCACATTATATGGGGCACTGCAATGCACATGACATGCTGGGCACTGGGCACAAGAGCACATTACATGGGGGGAAGCAGCAGTCTTTCCACTAGCGCAATAAAACACCTCCCTAACAAATGTACTAACCTTATCTCCCGGGCTCCTGCTGGTTAGGACATCAGCGCCCCTCCCCCAGACAGCTCCCAGACACTGAGGACGATCTGTGTGAATGAACAGATCCTGTGATAGGAGTCAGGCATGGACAGAGACAGGACTCGGCTGCACTGACTCTTGTCTCCTCCATGTGAGCACAGAGGGCTCCTCCTCTTCCTTCAGGAAGGCACACAGATATTCATAAGCCACTGCCATGGGCCTATATTGAGGGAGGGGCCTGGAGCTGCAGCTCCACCAGCCCCTATGTTAATCCGGCCCTGCCCAACACTATCCCATAGGGGGGGGGGACTTTCTTGTCAGAACAACGGCAGTCGGGCGGAGATTGCTCTGTCTGACAGGGAAGTGAAGGGCTCGTCCTCGCTGTGCACTAGCGCATGGCAAAGACATCATAGCAGCTCTGACTGGCTGTGCAGTATTCTGTGTGTACAGTCCAGCCACTTCACCTGCGCCCCCCTTCCTCTAGTAATTTGTCCCGCCCAGGGCATCCGCCCCTTCCGCCCCTGCCTTGGACCGGCCCTGCTGCCAGCGCCGGAGGATGTAAGTCAAGATCCAGGCAAGGTAATGTGACTGGTGTTGTACACCATACCTTGCTCTATATTCATGCTTATATGCTTTCTCTTCTTATGTACCCATTGAACTCTTGTTGAGTCCTAACTTTACATATTTAACCTTTTCAAACTTAGTAAAAATCTTCATACCTTGAGCTTAGTTATATTACTATGCCAAATGACAGTACTACTCTTACTATCTGCTTACAAATATGTCCTTAATTTTAATTATCCAGCCCCATTTTTCTGTCTAGTGACAATATCCCTTGTTCTTATCTCATCCCCTAGCTTTAACATACTCATTACTCAAACACTTCTGGTAATCATCATTTTACCACTCTCGCTGATCAACTGCATTTCTTGGTTGCAGCTCCAGTTAACCCTCGGCGTAAGTGACATTTGATTGACTCTGACTCTCTTTTAAATTCAATTAACCCCTTGCATAATGACACCCCTTTTTGACATTGAATACTTATTATCTATACAACAGCTTCTCCTTACTGCTCCCTGTGGTTGCAAATAAGCCCCCTTGCTGTCTTGCTTGGCTGCGTCTGCACATGCCGGTTCTGACGAGATTCCATAGGGTCAATTCTGGGGGTAAGCCTTTATGGACACTTCAGAGTGACAACACGTAATTTTTCATGCCATCTAATGTTGTATCAATACCGAAAAATGTTTATGTATGTATACAAAAACCTTTTTTTTTCTTTTTTCCATTTTCTGTAGAATCACTAAAAGTATTGGATGACTCACTATATAGTTGCATATCCCTTGAGAAAGCGACAAATGCGAAACATGTCGGGCTAGTATGCAATAATTACCACCCATGAATCTGTAGTGTATATTCTTTCTTGTTATTCCCGATTTTTTGACCACTTTGTTTTAACTGTATTGTCATAATGAATTTATCTGGTACAATATATGTGTCTTTTTAAATGTAAACAATAAAATTGTTCTTTTTTTTAAAAAAAGAGGAAAGATATACAGTTTTTCCATACACTTAATCTATTTGCACCGTGAAAATCCCTCTCTTCTTCATGTCCATTTAAACTATTTTTGCTTAGGGATGTGGTGCCTATTTTGAGGGTGTTTTTCCCATTTTCGGAACCAAAACCTCAAACAATCTGTTTTGATTGTTTTTATTGATTTTGATGTCAAAGACAGTAACGAGATTTCCATACTTGGGGTCTCCTCCACTCCTGATACTTTGGAGTAAATCTCGAATATCTTGTTCCAGAATCCTCTCACCAGACGACATCCGTACCATATATGTGCTATCGTTCCTCTTTCTAATTTACATCTCCAGCATAGATCTGTATTTCCCTTTTGATCAAATTTAATGGGCTTCTGTACCATCTCATTGCGATCTTATAATTTCTCTCCTGATATCTGTTTGCTATGGTTGTTCTATGTATAATTTCAAAGATTTTTTTCCATTCTTCCTCTGGTAAAGAATTTCCCATTTCTGCTTCCCACTTTTTTATGTTGGTTATCTCTCTAAGGGGGCCAGAAGGAAGTAGTTCATCATATACCTTCGATAATTTTTTTAGTTGGGACTTGTTGTTTAACTAATATATTTTCGAATTTAGTTAGTGGTCTATTTATCCTGGATAATTTGGCCTCTATAAATGTGCAAATATTTGCTGGTATTGCAGCCATTTATTCTTACTTTCCAGTCCCAATTGTGGTGAGTAGGGTGTGGGTCCTCGGGCCTAATCTGAAAGTCTTGGGAAGGGGTGGACATAGGCCTTCTGGCTTGGTTCGCCCTCTCCTTTGGGGGTCTCCCTTCGGGGGAGCCCGACCTGTACTTGGGTTGGTCTGTTTCGGCAGACCTTCCAGTAAACGGGGTCCGCCTGGTTTTGGCCAGATGGACCCATTGTCTGAGTACCTCAGTCCCTGTCTGGAGCCTAACGCCCCGGGGGATCAGGGTAAGGTCTTTCCCTAGTGGAGGACTCTGAACACCCATTGCATGTTTTTGTGTTTCACTCTCTATGTGTGGGCACTTTTTTTTGGCACCGGGTGGAAGTTTTTGAGGTGTGTTTGCACGCTACTGGCTTTTAAAAAAAATAAAAAAATTAAAGATGGCCTTAACACTCTTGGACATGGAGTTCACCAGAGCTTCACAGGTTGCCACTGTAGTCCTCTTCCACTCCTCCATGAGGACATCACAAAGCTGGTAGATGTTAGAGACCTTGCGCCCCACAGATGCTCAATAGGGTTTAGGTCTGGAGACATGCTTGGCCAGTCAATCACCATCACCTTTACCCTCAGCTTCTTTAGCAAGGCAGTGGTCATCTTGGAGGTGTGTTTGGGGTCCTTAAGTTGGAATTTTTCCCTGCGGCCCAGTCTCCGAAAGGAGGGGTTCATGCTCTGCTTCAGTATGTCACAGTACATGTTGGCATTCATGGTTCCCTCAATGAACTGTAGCTCCCCAGTGCCGGCAGCACTCATGCAGCCCCAGACCATGACACTCCCACCACCATGCTTGACTGTAGGCAAAACACACTTGTCTTTGTACTCTTCACCACACACACATGACACCATCTGAAACAAATAAGTTTATATTGGTCTCACCAGACCACAGGACATGGTGCTAGTAATCCATGTCCTTAGTCTGTTTGTCTTCATAAAACTGTTTGTGGGCTTTAATGTGGATCATCTTTAGAAGAGGCTTCCCTCTGGGATGACAGCCATGCAGACCAATTTGATGCAGTGTGCGGTGTATGTTGTGAACACTGACAGGCTGACCCCCCATCCCTTCAAACTCAGCAGCAATGCTGGTAACACTCATATATCTATTTCCCAAAGACAACCTCTGGATATGACGCTGAGCGCGTGCACTCAACACCTTTGGTCGACCATGGCGAGGCCTGTTCTGAGTGGAACCTGTCCTGTTAAACCGCTGTATGGTCTTGGTTTCAGGGTCTTGGCAATCTTCTTATAGCCTAGGCCATCTTTATGTAGAGCAATTCTTTTTTTTCAGATCCTCAGAGTGTTATATGCCATGAGGTACCATGTTGAACTTCCAGTGACCAGTATGAGAGCGTGAGAGCGATAACACCAAATTTAACACACCTGCTCCCCATTCACACCTGAGACCTTGTAACACTAGCGAGTCACATGACACCTAATTAGGCCCAATTTGGATATTTTCACTTAGGGGTGTACTCACTTTTCTTGCCAGCGGTTTAGACATTAATGGCTGTGTGTTGAGTTATTTTGAGGGGACAGCAAATTTACACTGTTATACAAGCTGTACACTCACTACTTTACATTGTAGCAAAGTGTCATTTCTTCAGTATTGTCACATGAAAAGATATAATAAAATATTTACAAAAATGTGAGGGGTGTACTCACTTTTATGGGATACTGTATATATTTTAGTACGGACTATTTGAAGTTATAAGTTTGGGGTATTTTATACTTTTGTTTGTACAACCCTTATTTATATATATTATGCAAAGGCATTTGGCGCACACATAGTGGATTTATATCCTTTGTAGTCTATAAATGAAATATTTTGTGCCTGGAGCTGATCTTTCATTTTTGTGTAAGGTAGAGAAGGTTGAGAAGGCAACATTACATCACATGTTACTCATGATTCATCTTGTTCCAGTGTGCACATTTTTCCAGCGTCTGTTATGTCTTGTCATAGAATGTTCTCTGAATGCGGATAGATGTTTTCCTGTGTGTTTAATTTTCATTCTAAAAAAAGCTGCCCATGGTGACTCTGGATTTAGTTTATGCTGAGGAGGACGCCTCTGTTACTCCAGTTCTGGGGACAACAAACTTTGGAATTTCCCCTCACTTTCTATCCCAATGGCAGTGGTCACCAGGACAAATACTGATGGTGGAACTCCACAGGAGGACACAGGCAGGAATAAACACCTGACCAGTGGGGGCCCGTCCACAAGGGGCGCAGGGGAGCCACCCCCCCTAATCCATTCGCCCGGCCCCTAATCTACATGCAGGGCACCGGACACATGGATTCCAATTGTTTTTTTTTTTTTCAGAAGTACGTGATTAGAGCCTGATGATTCCATTGGCTTCAAAAAAGGGTGGGCTCGGGACGCAGAGCACTGTGCCCCGAGCCCACCCGGTGACAATAGTGAATTAATATATGCTATTGTCTTCCTAAAACTCCTCCCGGCCAATCAGGAAGCGGGTCCTGAGACCCGTCACCCGATTGAGGAGAAGCGATCCTATTGGCCGCCTCTGCAGAGGCGCTTTGCGGTGGTATTTAACCCTTTCTCGGCCGCTAGCGGGGGGTAAAACCGCCCCGCTAGCGGCCGCATACCGACGGTAAAACGCCGCTAATAATAGCGGCGTTTTACCGCCGACGCCGCCCCCTAGATTCTAGAATTTAGAAAAAAAAGTTTGAATGGAGCTCTCCTTAAATTTAACCTCCGGACAGTTTTACCCCCTTCAAGACCGAGCCATGTTTTGCTATTCAGCACTGCGCTACTTTAACTGGTAAATTTGCAGTCATGCAACACTGTGCACAGATTAAGTTTATATTTATATATATTATTTTTTCACACAAAAAGAGCTTTATTTTGGTGGTATTTATTTACCACTGTGTTTTTTTTATTTATTTTTGCTATACAGGATAAACAAAAAATTACAGAACATTTAAAAAAAAAAAACACATTTTCTTAGTTTATATTATAAAATTTTGCAAACAAATAATCTTTCTCCATAAATTTAGGCAAAAATTTATTCTGCTACATTCCTTTGGTAAAAACCCAAATCAGTGTTTATTATTTAGTCTGTGTGAAAGTTATAGTGTCTACAAACTATGGTATATACAGTATATTTGAAAATTGATCAGTCCTGATTACTCATTTCTTGAGGCCCTAAAATGTCAGCACAGTAGAAATAGCTCCCAAATTACCCCTTTTTGAAAAGTAGGCAGTTTAAGTTTGTAAAAAAAAAAAAAAAAATTCACAATTTTTTTTTTACATGCTGTCACCAGTATAGTACAGTGTCATCATATGACTGATGTGGCAGTGATCAGGGATACTGACTGGTGACAGTATGTAAATATTTTTTTATTCAATTTTTTAAAAGTGTCTGGATTCCTGCGCACCATGATCTGATTTGTCCACCGGACACAGCGCTCACGGGTCTGAGCTGCTACGCGCCCCAGGGGGTGCGCTAGTGTGACCGTGCTTGGCGAAGCACAGCCGGGCTAGTACGTTGTCTAGCCCGGCTGTGCTTCCCATCTGCAATAACTGTACTGTGGGTGGGGCAAGTGGTTAAAAATGTATGAAGACCCTACGAAACTCTTATTTGGTCCCTTTTGGTCCGTCCTGTGTCTGGTGCACACTTCCCATGCTATCCCAAAGGATCTGGTTAGTTCCCAAAACTATTACCAATGACAAAAATGATATGGGTTGTATTGATAAATATACATGGCTGTTTGTCCATAAAAATTGCTTGTAAAATCATTACGTGCCATTAGGTCAAAATCTATTCTTTCGCAATTCGAATGGGTGAATGGGGAAGATACCACTTTATGGCCACTAGATGGCATTGCGGAGCATTTTTATTTTCTATGAGAGTCAGAGGAAGTAAGTATGCTCCTCAGTACCATCTAGTGGCTATAATGATATATTTCCCCATTTCACACATTCGATTTGCAGAGACTAGCCTGGAAACGTTACATTTTGCCCCGTTTGCACAAAGCAAATTTATATGCAGTTTTGATGGGCGAACACCCTTTAATGTCTATGTTGCAGAGATGAAAAGAGTGGGAGGGTTTAAGTAGTTTAGCACAAGAAAACTGGGCAGGGCTGACACAAAAAAGCTGTATTTTTCTGTATTTGCAGAGTCTTTAAAGAGGAAGTAAAGCCTCTTAAAAAAAAAAAATACACCCTGCAAGGCAAAGGCATAATGAGCTAGTATGCATAGCATACTAGCTCATTATGAATTACTTACCGGAGATCGAAGCCCCGGCATTGGCCCTCGTTCGCCTTCTCCAACGCCGCCATCTATCCCGGAGTGACTTCGGGGTATGGCGGCTTTGGCGCTGTGACTGGCCGGAGCCGCGATGACGGGCATGCACGGTGGTGCCACCATTAACGGCATGATCGCCGTTAGAAACGGCACGCTCAGTGCGCCTGCGCCCGATGTCTACGGCGTATGCGCTGGTAGACATCGGTGCCGCTATTCCTGCAAATATCTCCTAAACCTTAATTTAGGCTTACCTGTAGGTTAAATTGGTTGTAATGGGTTTACAACCACTTTAAAAGGCTACAACACATAAAAATGTACATTTATTGCAAAGGTGTATTTATTAGTTTTATTTTTTATTTTTTGCCCTGGCATATTCTTTTAAGTGTATCTATATCCAAAATGTTTTCAATTTTAGGGAAAAGGTAAAGTCACTGGCAGGTTACTTTTTATTCCATAAATTTGTATTGAGTTTTCCATACATTACAACAGAATAACAAGGCAACAATCAGAGTGCATAGACAATAAAATGTAGCTAACATACAGTACCAACAAAGAGTTGAAGGGGGTAAGCTGGCAAAGATGGCAGGTATTCAGTAGAAAAGAAGCAGAGAAAGGGCTCATTCATACAGGCATTTAAAATGCTGCACTTAAATGTGCACAGCGCCATCCAGTGGCCATACTGCATTATGGCCACTAGATTGTACTGACTATTATAGAGAATAAATGCGTTCCTCAATGCCATCTGGAAGCCATAATGCAGCATTTCCCCAATTCACACACATTGCAGTTGCACAGGATAAAACCTGGAAGCATTTGATTTGGCCTCACTCACAAAAAATGAATTTACTTGAAGTTTCAAAGGTTGAACAGCTATGCAAGATTAATACACTCCTAATTAGTTTTGTATGCATCTACACAAAGCACTATAGGAATCAAGGTGGCCTAAACACAGCTGTGCCTTCAAACAAAATTCTGCATCACACAAAGTGGCGTATAAAAAGAGTAGGACACAGCTGCATCCAGGACCATACAGATCTGCAGATTTTAGGTGTCGAAGCCCCAGACATCCCAACCTGCAAAAACTCATTTCAGGGAGGTGGCGCTTTACGCCCGCAAACGCCCCCCCGGCCGCAAAATATTATTTAAATGACTTTCTCAATATTTTTTCGCAGTGCTTCTGGGGAAGGGGGTGGGTGGCAGTGGACGGTGTCAGTAGATTTTTACATTTAATAACTGATTTTTTTACATTTTTAATTTGTTTTTATTTATTTTTTTCACAATGCTTTTTGAAATTTTTTTACACTTTCATTTTTTTAATTTATTTTTTACAATATTTTATTTTTTTATTTTTGGGGGGGCTTTGGTGAGATGTCAGGGGTCTAAACAGACCCCTGACTTCTCCCCTTTAAGACAGACAAAGGGACTGAGGACACAGATTCCCCAGTCCCTTTCTCAGCACTAAAGATGAATGAAGAGGAGACAGAGGCTTCTGTCCATTCATAAACTGAGCAGAGTAAACGCAGTTTACTCTGCACCATAATCACAGGACACAGAAGCGATCTCGCTCACTCTCCTATTACTAGTTCCCCCCCACAGCTGGCGGGAGAGGAGGGGAGCCGGTTGCGGGGGACGGAGAAGGACACAGAGGGGGCGGGGGGAGGAGTACACAGAGAAGCTGGGGGTGATCGGTGCGCAGCAGGAGGGACAGCTGTTATCACCGATCTCCCTGTATAGCTTTTTAGCCGTCAGCCACGGAAGGGAGAGAAGGGGAAGCGGCTGTCAGCTAAAAACCTGTACAAAAGGAGATCGGTGATCACAGCTGTTCCCTGCCACACCGATCGGGAGGCACTTGCGGGTGTGCGGGAGCCACCCCAGAAATGCAGGAGTCTCCCGCACCTTCCGGGAGACTGGAGATGTCCGAAACCCTGGTTCACACCAGTGCGGCTTTGAAATTGTGCTACTTTCAAAGCCACAGATCAGTGAGATTTGGACCTTGCGACTTAATTTAACAGAAGTGAATGCAAGTTGCAATGAAATCTCAAAAAAAAATAAAAAAATGCAGGAACCTGTTTCAAAGTCGTTGGAACTTTGCATTGCAAAGATTTGAACAATTCCATTGCTGGGAATGGGGTGCAAATTGTAAAACATGTGTGTGAGAGTGTACCGGTCTTACCCTGGGCTCCAACCACGCCATTCCCCGATGCACTCTGCTCCACCCCCGGAGCTTAGTGATGATCCCAATGACTAAGCTCCAGGGGCGAAGCGAAACGCGTTGGGGGTCATGGCCTGGTTGGAACCCGGTCTGAGGCTGTTACTCTTTTACACATAAGGTTTGCAGTGTTGTGCGGCCTACAGGATTTTTTTTCTTTCCCCCATATTGACATTTGGAGCCGTGGTGAGCTCCATCCTTGCCTGCACTCCCAGCGGTTGGTTAGAGGAGAACTCGTCAGAGCCTAAGCAGCACCCACAATTTTTTCATGCAGTTTGCACAGTGTTTTACAATATAAAAAGAGACAGTACAATGACAATTAAATACAAAAGGGTTAGGAGAGCTCTGCCCTTAAGAGCTTAGACATCTTAGGGCGTGGAACAAGTGATAAAAAATGTAATAACTGAAGAATGAGCTGAATTAAAAAGGTCAGTTTGTTAGGAGGAGGGGGGGCTTCCCTGAAGAGATGAGTTTTCAGGGATCACCTAAAGGTTGACAGAGTAGGACATAGCCAGACAGAATCAGGTACAGAGTTCCAGAGGATAGGAGAGGCTCTGAAGAAGTCCTGGAGACGAGCATGGGAGGAGGAGAAGAAAAGGGAGCTTGAGAGTAGGAGGTCTTGGGAAGAGCGAAGAGGATAGTTTGGGTGATATTTGGATTAAAGGATGGTGCTGTAGCTTGGGGCAGAGTTGTGAATGGCTTTGTATGTTATTGTTAGGGTTTTGAATTTAATTTGTTGGGCAATCAGAAGCCAGTGTAGGAATTGGCAGAGAGGGGTAGCAGACACTGAGCGGTTTGTAAGGTGTATAAGTCTGGCAGCAGCATTCATGATAGATGGAAGAGGGGATAGCCGATGGAGAGGCAGGCCAATGAGAAGAGAGTTTCAATAGTCAAAGAGAGAGAACAAGGGAGTGAATGAATAGCTTGGTGGTTTCATCGGTTAAAGGGGTGAATTTTAGAGATGTTACAGAGGTGAGATCTACAAGCTTTTGACAGCGATTAATTTGCGGCTGAAAGGACAGATCAGAGTCTAGGATTACATCTAGAACCCTGGTGTGAGGGACTGATAGTTGTGGTATTGATCTTGATGGAAAAAATCTTAGAGGAGGGCACGGGTGGGGGAAATATTGTGAGCCTGGTTTTAGAAAGACTGAGTTTGAGGAATTGGTGTGACATCTATGCTGATATGTTGGTTAGTAAGTTAGTGATGCAAGAGGAGAATGAAGAGGTGAGGAATAGAGAGATATATTTAGGTGTCATCAGCATAGAGATGGTAGTGGAATGGATGGGAGGTCATCAAGTGACCAAAGAAGGAGGTCTAGGTAGAGAAGAGAAGGGGTCCAAGCACAGAGTCTTGGGGAACCCCTTCAGAAAAAGGGATTGGAGTAGACAGAGTTGTAGGTAACATGGAAGGAATATCTAGGAGGAGAACCAGGAAAGAGCAGAATCTCGGAGGCCAAGGGGGTGAAGTTTATTTTGGAGGAGTGGGTGATCAACAGTTTTTGATTTTGAGTTAGTATGGCTTATATAGCATTAAAGTATATCCATAGCCAAAACTTACATTTTTAGTTTTGGGGTTATTCTTTCAAACGGGGGTACAAGCAGAAATAAAAAAATTCGGGAAAGGGTATAACCCTTCCCTGGTCTATCCAAAACTACAAAAAAAAAAAAAAAAAAAAAAAAAAAAAAAAAGGTTTTGCCTACAGCTACACTTTAATTGGTTGAACTGGATGGATTTGAGTCTTTTTTTCAACCAGAATATAATTTTAAGGCGTATATTTTGTAAAAGAAACAGTCAAAAACTTTTTTTGAGGTAGCCCAGATTGGTTGGAATCCAGCCAACCTGGCAGGACATTACCATTGTTTCTCTCACTTGGTCCTTGCTGGCAGAATGTGGAACTACTTCTTGTTCTGGGGACAAGAATGGTAACAAAGATCTTGATTACAAATAGAGGGGAGAATTTCTCCCATGGGGACAGAGATAAAAACTTGACAGAGGGTCTAACTTTTCCCCACTCTATCTACAATAAATGCTTTCCTAGGGATACACTTTAAATAAAGGATGCACTGTATGGGTCGGTGTTGTTGGTTACTCCATCACTACAATGGAATAAGCGGATATTTGATTTTACACCTCAGAGGGCTCCAAGTCATGTGAAGTTACAGTTTCAGCACCATAAAACAATAATTTATGTCTTACGGCTGTGTGGTCATGCTTGGCATGAGGTGAAAGTTGACACAACATTATCCATGACTTCAATGTCGCTAAATCACACATGGAGTAATAGCGTGCGTGTTGTTGTCTGCATACATACATACCTTCCCGCTGACATCATTCTTCATAATCCCAATACAGACCAGAGGCTGTGTCAGCTGCGTGGAATATGTAATAGTTCACAGCTACCATTAATTCCTCAGAGTAACCTTGTTTTTGTTAGTCTCTATCATTAGACCATATGTCTCCAACATAATACACTGCAGTTTAGTCAGTTATATTTGCCGCTTAAATGCGGCGGGGACCACCATTTTATTATTTGAGCCAACACTGCAAGAATATAGCCGTTAACCCTTTGTCATCAGAGCTGTTTTTGCAAACAATTTTAGTCCTGAGGAATGAAAACATTGTATAGAGTAGAGACCCTGGAGGATGAAATGGCAGTAGTTCCAGCACAAACAATATCGAACAATATTAGCGCAAGCGCAAAATTTCAGTAAAAAAAAAAAAAATGCACTAAATTAACTTTACGGTAAGATACTTTTTGGTAGGATAGCAAAGATGAGGTTGCACCAAGTCAATAGATAACCAACATGTAATGCCTTTAAACGGCAAACTTAAGCACCCTAAAGCTTCCATAGGTGATGTCTTAAAAGTCCCTACAGGTCATCAGTTTAGCGTTCATCGTGTATATTGGCCCCAGATATATTGCTTTCACTGTAGGTGACCAAAAGGCTATTATGTGCATGGAGGGAAGGTGGCTCTGCTAGGGGATTTCCTCAAATTTTCTAGCAAGCTCAGAGTCACATTACCAGTGAATACCTTTACCTTTTATCCTCTGTTTTATACACTAGACTAGGGGGACACTAGACAAAAATGCTGCACCAGGTCGCCCCCTAGTGGATTCTTCAGGGCTATACAAAGAGCCTACTTCGCTCAGGGACCCAGAAGCTTGGCTTGAAAACCATCATTGGCCTGACAAGGGTGTGGTATTCAATCAGTTTAATTGTTTGACAGCAGTGTTATGAAAATCAGATGCACCCCCATGTCTGCCAAAAAATGGTTAATAAGGTGAGGTCATTGTCTAGCTGGATATTTATTAAACATTCTTTAGACACAAATATTAGGCTTAAAAAATAAAATTATTGTGCAATAGAAAAAAAAAAAAAAATCTATTCTCCGACATGATGAAACTACACTTGAAGATGTTTTATAGGCAAAGCAAGTGGTGAGGAAAAGGCAGCCAATCAAAGGGGGGGGGGGGGGGATACTGGCTTAGTTTGTAAAATGGCAGCTGGTAGTTTGGAGACAGGTACTCTTCGAAAAGTCAGGCTTTATCCATATCAAGTCAGAAGGTCTCTGGTGAGGATGAGGTTCTCCCGAGGCAGGACTCGGACTAGGAAAGGGTGGCACTTCAGATTCATCCCGAAGACCCCTTGGAGGTCAGGGAGATTATTCGGGGAGGGCGAGGAGAAGGAAAAATCCCTCAAGAGGTGTGAGAGAAAATAAAATATCTCCATACGGGCCAAAGCCTCTCCGATACAGAGCCGGGCGCCCATACTAAACGGAAGGAGAGAGCGCGAGGTGAGGTTGCCTTCTGCTTGGGACAGGAATCGCTCTGCAAAAAAAAAAAAAAAAAATAAGAAAATATCAGAATAGTATCAGAAGTGTAGGGATAGAAGGAGGGGCAGTGGCACTGAGTTAGCAAAACTGCATGTCCTGAAAAGTGCTGTCACTCTTCTTAAAGGAGACCCTGTCATGAGACCCTTCTTTTCAACAAAAATCATACCGGGGAAGTGGAATTCAATCAATAGTCGGAAGATACAATCATAAGTTACCTTTAGTTATCTCTGTTTCCAGCAGGCATTCTGATCAATTGAAATACGATCGGATTTATGACCCAATCATCCCAGTGCTGCAGATTAATGCAAAACGATCAATAATTTTCTGCCCTGGCTGGTGAACTCAGTTTGACTAAGTCTGATCTAAACCGAGTCTAAATTGATCAGAAGGTGTCGTGTCATAGCTGTAAAAAAAAAAAAAAAAAGACACAAAGAAGGGTGCAAGTGCATCAAAAAAAGGTCCCATGCTGGTATCAGGCATAGCTCCCAACAGTCCCTGATTTGGAACCTCTTTCCTCCTCATTTTGGTCTGAGAGAGAGATATAGATATCTATCTATCTAAAACACACACATTTATCCTTTCAAAAATTGTTTCCCAGTGCTAAACCTTTCATCCAATTTCTAAATTGCTGCATTTGTAAATTTCAAAAGCCAATATAAAAAAGGAAGAGTAGTGATAAAAACAAAAAAAAAAACAAAAAAAAAAAACCAACAACTCCCCTCTCCTTTAAGGGGGCATGGCAAGGTGTGTATCCTATGCCTACATACTTTTGCTAATAGGCGTCTCTCATTCCCATCTCAAAAAGTTGGGTGGCATGCATGTGATCTGAAGTACCGCTATATAGGCAATCTGACACATTTTGGGGGACACCCCACCCCTCCTTTCTCCTGAGCTCTGGAGCAAGGGGGTGCATCCCCCAAAACCTGTCAGCTGGCCTATATAACAGTACATCGGGTCAGGTCACATAATAACAGCACTGGACTTTGTTTCAATAAGTTTGCTCCCTCCTGTGTGCTTTTTCTACTTTGCCTACTAGATTCCCCTATCTGAGGATGGCTGCACCAACAGGGTTCCAGCTGAAGATTTTCCATTTGATAGTCCACACTGCATGAGGATTGTGTAGCAGTCCTCTGAGAGGTGGGGGTGTTTGAAGAAATGGATTCTGGACAGCCACACTCCAATAAAAACCTTTATTGTAATGAATAGTCATCGTTCATGTGACAACAGAAGCAGGACAAACAGCTGATGTGTTTCACAACATCACTGTTGCTGTCCAGAATCCATTTCTTCAATATCACTCGTGATGAGCCTGCACCTGGCTTCCACTTCTTACTATAAAAATGCGTATGAGGATACATACCGGGACAAAACTGATCAGGATTCTCCCAGATGGTTTGATCATGATGAGCAGCAAAGACATTTGGAATGACGGTGGTCCCTTTGGGAATAGTGTAACCTGCGATACTGAATAGAATGAGATGTTAAAGGGCCAATCCACCAAAAAAATATATTTTAATTATAAGTAGAGTCAGCTTCTAGCTTCAGATATGGCTGACATGAACACTAAATGTATTAAATGGAATCTGAATTGAATTGAAGTCAGAGCAATATACACGCACGATGCATGCCATAAAAACGTATACATATGGATCTGCAAAAAAATAAAAAATAAAAAGCCTCAGCCACACGTGTAATATAAACCAAAAAAAAAAAAAAATTTATATGAATTAGAATTACCATTCAGTAATATGATCAAGAATCCTGAAAAACTGACGTTTTAGGAAAACAAAATTCCAAAAGAAAAGACTAATATATGGGGGTATCAATGGCCATAAGGATTCCAAAGATGGAATGCAAAGTCCAAGTCCAATATACAGACAAATATTTATCCAATGAAGAAAGTTTTTATACAGCCATAGGATAGAGTGATTAAAAAAAACAGTCAGGGAACAAAATTGGGTTGACACCAGTAGTAGTAATAGCGGGGAAATCTTCCAAAGGGGACACTAGTTCTGGTGTCACCCCAGGGATTTCCTCTCACTCCCTGTTTTGGCTATGGGACAGGAAGTGAAGGGAAATCTCCCCTATGAGACACTGATTGCAAAAGACAAAACTGACAGGGGTTATAACCCTCCCTTACTCTATCGAAAGCAAAAGTCTAAGGTTTTGCCTTTAAGAAATATCTTGCATGGAACAAATGCATATCAAGGTTATCATTTGCTTATGCAATCAAAAAAATGATTCACGTTGTTCATGTAGTTGCTATACACTCCCCGAGCACTTTATTGGGTACACCTGTTCAATTGCTTGGTAACACAAATTGCTAATCAGCCAATCACATGGCAGCAACTCAATGCATTTAGGCATCTAGACGCGGTGAAGACAACTTGGTGAAGTTCAAACCGAGCATCAGAATGGGGAAGAAAGGAGATTTAAGTGACTGAGAGTGGTATGGTTGTTGGCGCCAGATGGGCTGGTCTGAGTATTTCAAAAACCGGCTCATCTACTGGGATTTTCACACACAACCATCTCTCGATCCGAAAAAGAGAAAATATCCAGTGAGCGGCAGTTGTGTGGACAAAAATGCCTTGTTGATGTCAGAGGAGAATGGGCAGACTGGTTCCAGATGATAGAAAGGCAACAGTAACTCAAATAACCACTCGTTATAACCAAGGCATTCAGAATACTATCATTGAACGCACAACACCTCAAACTTTGAAGCCGATGGTCTACAGCAGCAGAAGACCACACCAGGCTCCATTCCTGTCAGCTAAGAACAGGAAACTCAGGCTATAATTCGCACAGGCTCAACATTGGACAATAGAAGATTGGAAAAACTTTGCCTGGTCTGATGAGTCTCGATTTCAGCTGCGACATTCAGATGGAGGGTCAGAATTTGGCGTAAACATGAAAACATGGATCCATCCTGCCTTGTATCAACAGTTCAGGCTGGTGGTGTAATGGTGTGGGGGATATTTTCTTGGCACACTTTTGGGCATTGTTTAAATGCCACGGCCTACCTGAGTATTGTCGCTGACCATGTTCATCCCTTTATGACTACAGTGTCCCCATCTTCTGATGGCTCCTTCCAGCAGGATAATGCATCATGTCACAAAGCTCCAATCATCTCACCACTGGACAATGAGGTCTCTGTACTCCAATGGCCTCCACAGTCACCAGATCTCATTCAATGGAGCACCTTTGGGATGTGGTGGAAAAGGAGAATTGCATCATGGATGTACAGCCGACAAATCTGCGAACTGCGTGATGCTATCATATCAATATGGACCAAAATCTCTGAGGAACGTTTCCAACACCTTGTTGTATCTATGCTACGAAGAACTAATTCAGTTCTGAAGGCAAAAGGGGGTCCAACCGGTACTAGCAAGGTGTACCTAATAAAGTGGCCAGTGAGTGTATATACATAAATGACGTCCCCAGAATATTCGGATATATCCAAATTGAATAATATGTAAATCACCTTGATAAGGCTGAATGTCCACTGAGACAATAAATGGCCAAACAGGCAGTTAAAACGGTGATATAAAATTCAGCCACTGAGGGTCCCAATAATAGGGTTGACTTATTAAAGGCAAATAGACTGTGAACTTTGCAAAGTGCAGTTGCTCCAGAGCTTAGCAAATGAGGTAAAGCTTCACTTTGCAAAGAATAGCCAATCACTTGCAAGGGAAATAAAAGAAACAGCATTTTTGCTGGCACATGATTGGATGATGGAAGTCAGCAGAGCTTCTGCTCATTTACTAAGCTACGGTGCAACTGCACAGTCTTTTTGCCTTTAGTATACCCAGGGCTCCCGACCCCCCCCTCAGAGAATAGGTGCAGGAACTCCCCCCATTTGAGTCCCCCCTGGTCTACGCCCCCTACCCACCTCTGGGCACCCGTCCTTGGCTCCACTCCCTACTTACCTCACAGTACCACCCCTTTTAGAGAATACAGAACCAAGTGTCATTTTGTGGCGTTAAATAATTTGTATGGAATTTGTTGATAAGAAAAGCAGTAGATCCCCTGCAACCAGCAACAATAGATCTCCAACACAACACTAGACTCCCCCAGCAACAATGAACTCCACCCCAGCAACAGTAGATCCCCCATGCAGCAACAATAGACTCCACAGAATAGACCTCACCCCTGCAACACGAGACCCCCCAGCAGCAATAACAGATCTCCCAGCAACAATAGACCTCAACAGTAGATCCCTCAGCAACAATAGACCCTCACACAAAAACAGATACCACTAGTGACAATAGATCCCCCTGCAGCAATAAACCCTCCAGCACACCCCTTGCTTTTACATGCCGTTAGTGCTGGAGGTGCCGGAACTGCGTTCCCCCGCAAAAAAGTCCTGGAGTATATCAACCCCCAAATTATTCTGCTCACAAATTGCCATGTAGGGCTAGAGGTCCACCAGGACAAAAATTGGCCAAAAAGTCTTTACAATAATAGTGGATAAATTCAAATAGAATTTAAAAAATATCACTATTATAGAAAAAAAAAAAAAAAAAACATCGAGGCATAGGACATAGAATTATATGTCACCCATAGAGGGCCACGGGGTCTTCAGAAAGTTTCTGAACTTTTTTATATTAACTAGAGTCAAAAAAAGAAAGTGCGGAATTTTTTTTAACATTCCACTAGCCATGTGTATACACCAACCAAGTTATGTGCAAATCTCAACTTTTTCTGAAAAAGTTCAGCTTAGCGCTTCCCTTCATCACCCACATTTATCTATTGGCCCCTTTTATTTTTTGGGCAGCCTCACTAACCAATAGGAAAGGCTCGAAGAAAGCAGGGAACAATTCAATGCGGGACATTTACAGGAAATGTTGTGATTGGTCCATAATTTTAAGGGGTCTATCGATAAAACATTTTTTGATTAAATGAAACAGGATTTGTGCAAGCTGCATGAATTTTGGCCTCAATGAAAAAAATATACCAAATTTTAGCCACTAGATGGCGCTAACAATCATGGGGATTATTCTATTAGAGAGAATCATGCAGCATGCACAAATGTGTGACAGAAAAGGGTCTAACCCGTCCCTCTATCAAAAACCTAAATTTTTTTTCCTAGAGTTACATTTTAAGGCAGATATCTTGATTTGATTTTGTAAAAAATCAAGCGAGTCAACAACTTTTTGAGTTAGCCTATTTTGGCTGGAAACTAGCCAAACTATAAGAACATTATCGTCATTCCTCACCTAGTGTCCCTGGTGGCAGAATGTGGAACGGCAAGGGGAACCGCTGGACGCATTCTAAGCATCTCCGAGATGGTGGCACTGAGATACGGTAACCTGTTACGCTCCGAGTATACAGGGTATTGATCCGGCCCCACTGCTTCAATGATTTCTTTGTGAATTTTCTCCTGAGCCTAAAAGTAAAGAAAGTTCATTGAGTGTAACGTTTAACCAATGGCATCACTACTGGATGAAGTGCAGGGATGAGGTATACTATGGCAAGGGGGGGGCTTCTGCAGCACAGAAGGTTTTTTTACCTGTAGCACCCTGGTGTTTAGGCAGGGTTGCTAGTAAATTTAGTTTGCCAGGCAGTAGTTGCCCTGGTTAATTGTTAGTAGATCCACGGATTCCTCTCTAGTTCTGGACTTGCTGTACCTTCTCTCTTCTGGCGCTAGGTGGCGTTTTGCTGGTGACATTAGATGGACAAGGACTTAGAAAAGGTCAGGTTATGAATGGATGGGGTGTCTCAGCCAATTGGCAGGGGTTTCTTTAGCCCCTTGGCCTGCTGGGAGAGCCCATTTATTTGGGTGGGGTCAGGTGATCGGGGTTCTGTGCCACCTGGACAGCTGTCTGGGTGGACGTGTGTTATGTTGCCCCGGGCTGCTAGGCGGAAGCCTGAGGCCTATCCCGGGGGCATCTGGCTGCTAGGCTGTCTGAGGGCCTTATCCAGAAGCAGAAGAAGCAGCGTAGGGTTGGGACTGCAGGATTGGAGTCCAACCGAGAGTAAAAGGGGACGGGGGACAGGGGAACCGGTTGTGGTCGGAGGTAGAGGGGGAAGCTGTCACCACTAAGGGACCATCCACCTCGTTACTGGAGACCACTGTAAGTAAGCTGGAGACAGTACCAGAGCAGTCTCCTCACCAACCGGGAATGGTGAAGAAGTGGGAAAACTTCAGCAAGTGCCAAGCCAGGGACCCAGCGGGACAGCAGAGGTGACGCTTGAGGAGCAGGCCCGGATTTACTCCCTTTGCCACCCCAAGGCCGGGCCCTTCAATGCCACACACACACACACACACACACACACACACACACACACACACACACACACACACACACACACACACCACCAGAAAGAGCCCCCAGACATAATACGGTCAAAGACTGCAGACATGATACAAGAGATGGTCAGAGACTGCAATCATAGTACAGGAGATGGTCAGAGACTGCAGACATAGTACAGGAGATGGTCAGAGACTGCAGTTCCTATGGACATTAGTAGATAATGGCCGATCGGCCCTCTCACCTGACCCAGCGATACAGCAATGGTTCCTCTGATCAGGAGTCAGCTCACTCTGAATTGCCCGTGGCGATTCCGCTGGGTAGCACCCAGATCTGTATTCCTGCAATGACTCCATTCCTTTCTCCGCCAGGGATGGCACCAGGCTGTGTGGCTTTCCCTCTGGTGGCACAGGGCAGCGGGGTTCTCTCTCTAATGGTTTTCCCTCAGCAGTGTCCTCTCCCTCTGGAGTCCTGGGTGTATTTTCCTGGGTGTAGACCCCCCCAGGACAAATCACCCCCCTACATTAGTACAGACCCCCCCAGGACAAACCCCCATCCATTAGTACAGACCCCCACCAGGACAAACCCCCCTCCCTTCATTAGTACAGATCCCCCCAGGACAAACCCCCCTCCCTTCATTAGTACAGACCCCCCCAGAACAAACCCCCCTCCATTAGTACGGACCCCCCAGGACAAACGCCCCTCTATTAGTACAAACCCCCCCAGGACAACCCCCTCTCCATTAGTACAAACCCCCCCCAGGTCAACACCCTCCATTAGCACAGACCCCCCAGGACAAACCACCCCTCCCTTTATTAGTACAGACCCCCAGGACAAACCCCCCTCCATTAGTACAGACCCCCAGGACAAACCCCCCTCCATTAGTACAGACCCCCAGGACAACCCCCCCCCCCTTCATTAGTACAAACCCCCCTGGACAACCCCCCCCCTTCATTAGTACAAACCCCCCCGGACAACCCCCCCCCCTTCATTAGTACAAACCCCCCCGGACAACCCCCCCCTTCATTAGTACAGACATCCCAGGACAAACCCCCCCCTTCACTAGTACAGACCCCCAGGACAACCCCCCCTCCCAGAACAACCTCCCCTCCATTAGTGCAGACATCCCAGGACAAACTCCCCCCTTCACTAGTACAGACCCCCCAGGACAACCCCCCCTTCATAAGTGTACAGATGGAGACAGGCTTGGGCGGGAGTGAGAGACACAGGAGAACACGCGCCGCCCCCCCTGCCCCCCCCCGCACAGAGACCAGCCGCTCCGATCTCTTTCGGCTGCTCTCCTTCTCTGACAGGAGGAGGGAGGGGGGGGGACAGGCTTGAGCATCGAAAAACCAGCAGCGGCGGTGACCTGCGGAGGACGCCGCCTCAGTCTGGACACACACAGAGAGGAGGAGGAGGGAGAGGTGCACTCTAGTGCTTCAGCGCCCCCACCTCTCTGGCGCTCGGGTGCGCTGCATCACATGCTGCTATGTTAGTGTGGGGGGCGGCCGAGAATTCGTTGCAGGAGCGGCGCCGCCCCTGTACCACTGCCGCCCCAAGGCCTGGCCTCGGTGGCCTTGTGGGAAATCCGGCCCTGTTGAGGAGTATCTGAGTGCCAAGTCAGGGACCCATCAGGGAAGTGGGGGTGACACTTGAGGAAGATACTGAGTTATGGAAGTGGAAGAGCTCAGGGGATCCAGTGGCGATTGGGTCTGGAAGTCTAGTGAGAGAGAGACTGGGAGCTCAGTGAGTAAAAGTCTACAGTGAGAGAGACTGTAGTCAAAGAGAAGAACTATTCTGTGTTGCCAATAGTTAAGTACAATTACCGTTAGTGACGGTTACAAGATTTGTTGCCATAGGAGACAGTAGTCCTACCTATAAAGAAGTTGGAGGCCTTCCACTGTATAGCTGTCTACCTATAGAAGTCTCAGAGTCTGCCAATGATCATTGCATCTACTTAAGGGTGTCCTGGCCCTAACCCTCTCTCTCACAGTTCTGTTAAGAGAAAATAAATCTCTTCTGCATTCAAAAAGTGTCTGACGCCCATTACTCCATCTTGCATCAAACCCACCATGCCTTGTAACCCACTCTACAGAGACGGATGTCAGCTAACCCGAACTCTGGAGGTCATCATTAGGCCTTTGGAGGTCCAGTACATTGCTACATACCTTAATGCATTAAGGTAGAAAACCTTGAGGCTTTAGAACCACTTTAAAGTAAATATTTTTTTCCCCAAGGATCATCAGTGCCATCTAGTGGCCATAATGCAGCATTTTCCTGATTCACTCTTTGAAAAACATTCAACTGGGAGGAAAAAAAAATAGCTTAACATTTGATTTTGCCCCCATTTGCACAAAACAAAAGCACGAGCAGTTGCACAGGATGAATATATCTGCAAAAGTTTTATATCAGAGGTCTCAAACTGGCGGCCCTCCAGCTGTTACAAAACTATAAGTCCCATCATGCCTCTGCCTGTGGGATTCATGCTTGTAACTGTCAGCCTTGCAATGCTTCATGGGACTTGTAGTTTTGCAACAGCTGCAGGGCTGCCAGTTTGAGACCCCTGTTTTATATAGTGTCAAAAGTGTCAGAATGTCTGCCGCAACATAGCAGTCCTGCTATAAGTCACTGATCGCCGCCATTACTAGTATAAAAAAATTATTATTATTATTATTATTATTAATTCCATAAATATATCCCCTAGTTTGTAGACGCTATAGCGTATAGGTAAACCAATCAACATATGCTTATTGGGATTTTTTTTACCAAAACTATGTAGCAGAATACATATTGGCCAAAATTTATGAAGAAATTAGATTTTTTTATTTAATGTTTTATAGCCGAAAGTAAAAAAAAGTGTTTTTTTTTTAAAAAATTGTAGTTTTTTTGTTTATAGCACAAAAAAATACAAAACCCAGTGGTGATCAAATACCACCAAAAGAAAGCTCTATTTGTGTGGGGGAAAAAAAAAAAAAATTACAAAATTTTATTTGGGTACAACGTTGCATGACTGTGCAGTTAACTGTCAGTTAAAGTAACGCAGTGCCGATCAAACAGGTTTTTTCCAAGGCAGACAAACTTCTGATGCCACTAGAAGACTCCTAAACCTCATACGTGCAGCCAACACTGACGGAATGCCTTCTCTGCTTCTGTCCTTGGATGCAGAGAAGGCATTCGACAGAGTGCATTGGGGATATATGAAAGAGGTTCTTAAATGTGGATTCAGAGACTCTATATTATCAGCCATTATGGCACTATACTCCACCCCTTCAGCCCGAGTGTATGTGGCAGAGATGCTATCTACTTCACATTTCGAATGGCACAGGCCAAAAGATGTCCACTCACCTCTCATCTTCAATTTGATTATAAAACCGCTGGCGGAATATATACGAAGTTCCGAACAAATTTCTGGCCTCCAATATCATATTATAAAGGTAAACACCACCAAATCACACCTCTTAGACCTAGGAGTAGATAGTACCACTCGTAACTTTACCTACTTGGGAATCACCTTAACTAAACACCTGAATAACCTATATAAAGAAAACTTCATCCAATATAAAAGAAAGTTTCTCCAATCTCTCAATCAGCTAGAGAAACACGAATTCTCATGGGCTGGTCGCCTGGTGGCATTTAAAATGACAGTTCTTCCACAACTCGTATACCTAATCCGTGCCCTACCTATCCCAATACCTAAAAATTATATCAACTCCCTCCAAACATCCGTACATAACTATATCTGGGCAGGGAAAAAAACACGAGTGTCCAAAAAGAGACTTATTAAACATAGACTAGTAGGTGGTTCCGGCCTTGCGGACATAGCAGACTACTACACAGCATGCATACTAACCCAGTTAAAAGATTGGTTCCTTCCAAAACCCTCCACTCGTTGGGGGGAAAAAGAAAGCAGCATCAACCCAGGCAAAAACCTAAAAAACTGGCTCTGCAGCTTACACCCCAAAACAAGACTTCCTCATCACCTTCCTCCAACTATCCTTGCAGCCATCCAAACATGGCGCACATTCACTACCACCAAATGGAGCAATACTCCTACCTCCCCTATCAAACTACCTCTACAAGCTATTAAATTGTTCATCCCTGATTTTCCTATCCACAAATGGTCTAAACACAACTCCCTTCTCCTAACAGACCTAACCCAAGACAGTCATATCAAACTTCTCCACCCCTTAACACAGAATTAGGAATAGGTCCAGAAGCCTACTTTCAATACTTACAAATGGCCCACTGACTTAAAAATAACCCACAACTTTGGGTCTCCATTCCAATTAAGGCATTGTCCCATTTACCCAGTTCTCTAGGGAAGTAAGGAATTTCTACATTCTAGAATATACTCCAGGAAAAACCGCACTTCCAACATTCCCTAGATATCAACGAATGGGAACTCGACTTGGGTAAAACATACACAGACAGACAATGGCTTAGAGCCCTACAATCTACATATCAAGCTACAAAGTGCACCGCAATGTGGCAACTCACACAAAATATTTGTCCAAAGACGATACCTCACCCCACACAGAATAGCAAAATTTGACAAACGCACCTCTCCCAAATATTGGAGGAACTGTGGGGCAACAGGCACATAATTACACATCTTATGGGAATGCCGGCAACTAACGCAGTACTGGCACAAGGTCTTCTCACTCCTTTCACATGTTACTGAGTTGAACATATTAACTTCTCCTGAACTTGCCCTACTAAAAACTTAACCAAAGAATCCCTACCAATAGAAGAGCAATAACACACATCCTACTAACGGCTAGACTTAACATAACCAAACTTTGGAAAAATACCAAATCTCCGGATGTGCTTGAGGTCATTAAACTGACCCAGACCCACCACACATACAAAATATTGACAAAAGACAATCAGGGGCGGACTGATAACTCATGGGGCCCCCGGGCAATAGGAGATTATGGGGCCCTCAGGCAATCAGAGATTATGGGGCCACACAGTATACACACAGCATACAATCACACAGTATACACAGACAGATGTAAAAAAACACAGATTTATACATACTGTCCCTGGTTTTACTGAGGCTGGCAACCCTGATGGGGCCCCCTAGTGGCCCAGGGCCCTCGGGCAGTGCCCGAGTGGCTCAATGGTCAGTCCACCCCTGAAGACAATATATCCTATATCAAGATGGGAAAAATGTGGAATCCATGGTCCAACTGGTATAAATCTTATATAGTAAAGTAAAATATATGCTTCTCTCATGCATACCCCCTCTGCCTTCCTTCCTCCCTTGCTATTCCCCTACATTGATCCCTCCTCCCCCCTCTCCCACTACCCACCTTCCCTCCCCTCATCTGAAACAATATTTGTGCACCTGTTTCAAGGCACACCTATTCGCCAGGGAAACAATGTTACTGAACCTATCCCATTACTGTTAACTATATGTATGTTTACACATATTTTGCATTTATATCAAGAACTGGGCTATTCAGCTATTCACAATATTGTTTGTACTTTTTCATTGCACAATAAAAACATTGAAACAAACAGAAAAAAAAGGTAACGCAAAAAAATGGCCTGGTCATGAAGGGGGTGGGGGGGGGGGGGGATAGCTGCTGTTAGAAGAAAAAAAACAGCACCCCCATGCTGACAACTTGACACAGGGCCCCATACAGCCTATGTTTCAGTTATGAATGAACACAGCAAGCAATTGGTACTAATTACTCATTGTGATAATTCAGGAAAGGAAGGGGCTGGTAAAGAGGACATAACCCTCCTCCACTCTCAATCCTAAGGGATCCTATTGTGTGATTGCAGCTGCCAGCAGGAAGGGGAGGATAGAAGATGTCAGCACTGCAGGGGTGGTGGGGTGACACACGGAGGGGCCTGGGCAGCAGGGGGAAACGTATGGTGCACAGGGAGGGTGATCAGTGTGGCAATCAATGGAACCAAGCCTTTATATGGCTCTCCCTGCAGCAGCTGAAAGCTAGTAGGAAGGAGAGGAGAAGAAGCCAGCTTTCAGCTGCTGCAGAGAGCCATACAGGGAGTTGGTTCCATTAATTGCCCCTCCTCCCGCGCCACACCGATCATCCTCACTGCCCAACATCTGATTCACCCTGCTGGCCTGGGCCCCATAAGGAGGACTGGTGGTACCCCCTTATCTATGGCCCTGAAGGGGGTAAATCTTCCAGAGGGCAAGTGGTTAAAGAGGAATTCATGAAACATCAGCAAACGCATAAAGGACTTATAAACTCTGCAGGTAAACGTTTTAATTTTTTGGGGGAACATGGAAAAATGGGGGAACCTGAGAGTGATTTTACAGAGAAGGGCCAAGTCTACTAAATAGACAACACTTCTTATCGTACATGGACTGCATTTTGTCTGGGGTCACAACCTCTGAGTAATGGAGAAGGTAGGCCACAGTCCAGGTTAAGGTGGAAGCTGTGGTTTCGGTCCCTCCAATGAGAAGATCTACTGCAGCCATGTGAAGGTGTTGTTCTGTCAGCTGGGAGGCGTCACTACCGTCCGCCTTGCACTTCTCTTTTAGAAAGCGGATCATTTCATCCAAGATGTCCTCTTGAGACTCTTCGGTAGGGGGATCACTCTGATGGGGAGACAAATGGGTTATCATATTGTTGGAGTTTTTTTACATGAAGAGGAAGTCTTTGAACATTACCCATTGTTCTCACACACCTTATGCTTCTCCATCTGACTTCTCACCAAGCGGTCTCTCTTCTCTACGGCCTTTAAGAGCCGCTTTAAGGATCCATTTGGGAGTTTCTGATAGAGGGAGCAAGATATGAATTAGATAAGGATACATTACACACTCTTCACAAAGTTCCTTCCTAGGTCACCCTGTAGGAATAGAAGTAGATACACAACTATTTCCTTTGTCACCCTGCAGGGGTGGTGGGGGGAGACTCAAAGCTCCTGGGCCAGAAATAAGGGGGGGTACAGGCAGCCCCTCTGTACTGGGCCCAGACCCCATCTGGTCAGCAGCTCACAGTCCATCATCTTCCAAACCCTGGGTAATTAGGGATGAGAAGCAAAAGGAGAGTGGGGGCATGGCCGTGCAGAACTTGCAGCCTGAAAACTTTGGAGGATCACCTGTGAGAAAAGCAGAGGGTGTCCACCATGACAACTGCTACAGAAGGGGCACACTGGTCCAACAGGCAAACCCCTTGCAGGTGAACCTTTACGCCAAATCCTGGAGATGAGAAGAGCCCTTATATGAGCCGAGGGGGCAGCAAGGTCTGCAGTGCATTGGAGGATACAGTGGTGAAGAGTAATATGTAATGGGGGACGCAGAGAGTGCAGAATGTGGGGTATTGGGGGAGGCAGGGGGTTAAGAGTAAGGTGTAATGAGGGATATAAGGGGTGCAGACTGAAGTAATGAGGGATGCAGAATGTGGGGTATTAGGGAGGGCAAGTGGGTAGAATGTAGGATAATGGGGAGGCAGGGGTGCATAGTGCGGAGTAATGCAGGATGCACGGGGTGCAGAATGTGGGAGGAAAGGGGTGCAGTAATGTTGGGTTCAGGGGATGCAGACTGAGGTGTAATGGGGATACAGGGGGTACAGAGTGCAGGGTAATGAGGGATGCAATAATGCAGAGTGTAGAGTAATGGGAGATGCAGGGGGTGCAGAATTAGGTGTAATGAAGGATGCAGAGGGTACAGAGTGCAGGTTAATGGGGGATGCAGTGGTGCAGAGTATGGAGTAATAGGGGATGCCAGGGTACACAATGTTGAGTAATGGGGGGCGGAGGGATGCAGAATGTGGGCGTAATAGGGGGATGCAGAGTGTGGGATAATGGGGGTGCAAGGAGTGCAAAGTGTAAGGTATGGGGGGGGTACAGTGTGAGGTGTAATGAGGTATTTTGATGGTACAGATAGAGTAGTGGGAGATGCAGGTGGTGCAGAGCGTTGGTTACTGCAGAGCACAGGGGGTGTAGACTAAAAATGTAAGGAGGGATTCAGTGGGTACAGTGTAGGGTAGTGGAGGGTGCAGGGGGGTACGCAGTGTGGGATGCAGGGGGTACAGAGTATTAGGTAGTGGAGGGTGCAGGTGGTAAACAGTGTGGGGTAGTGGAGGGTGCAGGTGGTAAACAGTGTGGGGTAGTGGAGGGTGCAGGTGGTAAACAGTGTGGGGTAGTGGGCAGGGCCATCAATAGGGGGGTACTGGGTGACCTGTCAGGTAGGTTGTATTGTGCTCCATGTAGTCTATTGATGGCCCTGCAAAGCTCTCTTCTCTCGATGTTTCTCTGCAGGAGAGAGACCTATTATTTATGTCTAATGTATACAGCTGTGTAAATCTCTCACCCTGAGAATTGGGATAAAGTCCAATGCGTTGACAGCTGGAGAATCAAATAATTTCACAATATTAGTTATACATTCATGGATTTCCTGAAATGTGGGGTCTGAGAGCTCATACTGAAAGAGAAGAATTAGGAACAAGAGATAAAAAAAACAAGAAATTTATATTCATACCTGCTATGCATTTATCATATGAACATACCATAGGACTTCCATCACAACACATCCCAATTCATATAATATATATACACACACACACACACATACATATACATATATATATATATATATATATATATATATATATATATATATTACATATACCGGTATATATATATATATATGGTAATGTTCAGATAACTATATTTTAGGATGTACAGTGATTAGGAAAAACTTCAACAAGTGCTTCTTGTATCTGAAATGGCAACAAGTTATAGTCCTGCTAGAAAAGTGACAACCCTTTCAATGACCAAACTTGAATATTATGGGGTCCACGAGGCTGTAACACACAAGAGTATGAAGATTTGGATCTCTGCGATTGTGTGCTTAAAAATAATCTGATATATTCTTAGATTTAGGAATTTTAAGATCTCCTTCATTGTTGCCTATATACAGATTATATAGAGTGGCGGTCTCGTTTAATGTCTTCAGTAGCAGAATGGTCACAGTAATCTGCAGCTGAAAGAGGCTCAACTATCTTGAAAAAGTAAGTCTCATTTATTTTTAGTACAGTGTTCTGTCCTCCAGGGGACAAAGTACATGAAGTACCTTGTCCCATCTTCCTACGTGCTGTGGAAGGCTAGCTACTATGTCAGACAGGATGCCCCACTTCCTCTCGCGGCCATCCAACAATGCAGCTAGCAAGGAGATCGCTGCATTAACTCCAGGTCCAAACGCTTTGCCAAGACAAGCACCTGGCAAGAGGAATGCAGCAGTCTCCTTGCTAGCTGCCTTATTGGATGGCTGTGGTGGAGGAGGGAGGGGAATGTAGGAAGAAGGGACAATGTACAACACACACACACATATACATATATAGGGGTGTGAGGGGTGTATTCACTTATGTGAGATACTGTGTGTGGTGTGTATATATTATATATATATATATATATATATATACACACATACACACATACATATATACACACACACACACACACACACACACACCACACACAGTATCTCACAATCTCACATAAGTGAATACACCCCTCACATTGCACATCACACTGAAGAAATGACACTTTGCTACAATGTAAAGTAGTGAGCGTACAGCTTGTATAACAGTGTAAATTTGCTGTCCCCTCAAAATAACTCAACACACAGTCATTAATGTCTAAACCGCTGGCAACAAAAGTGAGTACACCCCTAAGTGAAAATGTCCAAATTGGGCCCAATTAGCCATTTTCCCTCCCCGGTGTCATGTCACTCGTTAGTGTTACAAGGTCTCAGGTTTGAATGGGGAGCAGGTGTGTTCAATTTGGTGTTATCACTCTCACTCTCTCATACTGGTCACTGGAAGCTCAACATGTCACCTCATGGCAAAGAACTCTCTAATAATCTGAAAAAAAAAAGGACTGTTGCTCTACATAAAGATGGTCTAGGCTATAAGAAGATTGCTAAGACCCCGAAACTGAGCTGCAGCATGATGGCCAAGACCAGGACAGGTTCCACCCAGAACAGGCCTCGCCATGGTTGACCAAAAAAGTTGAGTGCACATGCTCAGCGTCATATCCAGAGGTTGTCTTTGGGAAATAGACGTATGAGTGCTGCCAGCATTACTGCAGAGGTTGAAGGGGTGTGTGTGTGTGTGGGGGGGGGGGGGTCAGCCTGTCAGTGCTTAGACCATACGCCGCACACTGCATCAAATTCGGCTGCATGGCTGTAGTCCCAGAAGGAAGCCTCTTCTAAAGATAATACACAAGAAAGCCGCAAACCGTTTGATGAAGACAAGTAGACTAAGGACATGGATTACTGGAACCATGTCCTGTGGTCTGATGAGACCAAGATAAACTTATTTGGTTCAGGTGTCAAGCGTGTGTGGCAGCAACCAGGTGAGAAGTAAAAAGACAAGTGTGTCTTGCTTACAGTCAAGCATAGTGGTGGGAGTGTCATGGTCTGGGGCTGTATGAGTGCTGCCGGCACTGGGGAGCTACAGTTCATTGAGGGAATCATGAATGCCAACATGTACTGTGACATACTGAAGCAGAGCATGAGCCCCTCCCTTCGGAGACTGGGCCACAGGGCAGTATTCCAACATAATGACCCCAAAAAACACATCCAGGACGACCACTGCCTTGCTAAAGAAGCTGAGGGTAAAGGTGATGGACTGGCCAAGCATGTCTCCAGACCTAAACCCTATTGAGCATCTGTGGGGAATCCTCAAACAGAAGGTGGAGGAGCGCAAGGTCTCCCTCCAACATCCACCAGCTCCGTGATGTCATCATGGAGGAGTGGAAGAGGACTCCAGTGGCAACCTGTGAAGCTCTGGTGAACTCCATGCCCAAGAGGGTTAGGGCAGTGCTGGAAAATAATGGTGGCCACACAAAATATTGACACTTTGGGCCCCAATTTGGACATTTTCACTCAGGGGTGTACTCACTTTTGTTGCCAGCGGTTTAGACATTAATGGTTATATATTATATCTGCTTTAAAGCCCAACACAAGCAAAAAAAAAAAAAAAAAAAAGTTTCTCCCATGCAGTGGGGCTATGTCAGCACTGTATGGGTAACTGCTCATTTTGTCCAGGGGTGACCAGAAAGCTTATGCTCACCTGATCCTCTACTCCAGTGGTAAACGGTGCTTCCCCACAATCCAATGGTGGACTGTTCCTGACGGCCTCACGTCCAGAGCAGGTCTATGGGCTTGATGACATCAGGAACAATCCAACACTCAAGACTGCTAGACTGTGGGGAGTAGGAGCCACAGGGACTGGTCTTGTGCGGGGAGGATCGGAGGATTAGGTGAGTACATCTCCATTCTCCATTCCCCTAGGCAAAAACGAGCAGTTAACCCTTGCAATGCGGGCACAGCCCCACTGAGAGGAAAAATATTTTATTGCCCGAAGTTGGGCTTTAAGAGCCATCACTTTTTCCCCATGAGTCCCTTATACTTGGTACTGCTATCAAGAGCCATCACAAAGCTCTGGCCCACCCCCCTGGCGAAGGGAAACAGTTTACAATCAGCATATCTTACACTTATTCCAAACGTCAATGCTGCAATCAGTCTGCACGTGCGCAGAGAGAACTCTTCAGCTACATTCACTGGATCCCCACGTCGCTGTAGGAAATCCTAGAGAAAGAATAATGACAGCCAGTTAAGATCCCAACCCTGTCATTCAAACCCATTACTCAATGTCATATTTGCACTGTTCTGTTGCTTCTTCGTAACATCAGAACTTAAAATGTCAGTCCACACAAAACTGACATCTTACTTTTAGATGAAGGCTGGTGGGCCAAGTCTGCCTTGGCTTCTTAAAAGGTATAATGTAATCCAACAGGGAGATCTCTTGCCATATTTCATGGAGTTGCATTCTGTCCCACTGGGAGTTCCTGTCCACATTTGTGAGTTCAGTCAGTGGAGGACCAGAAATTATAGGACTGGAGGAGCAAAGGCAACCATATGGCCCTTTCATGACTATTCGATCATCAATATTTAATCAATATTTGATCACATTGCATCTCAGGGTTACAACTGGAAACTGGTGATGGAAGACTTCCCTCTGCCAGGTGATCTGAGTTCTGAACGGGGAGCAGATAGCTATATAATGCTCAGCATGGTCCTACGCTGATTCATTCCTGAATGAAATATCTCCACTCAGGGCCACTAGTCTTACTAGTACTGGCCCAGGAAGCAAAATGCCTCCCTGTCCCCCAGCCCAGTCCCCCCCCGAAACTTCCAGCTCCATTTGTTTTTATTTACTGTTGTCTGTGACCCCATTGGACATTTTTTCCTTACTATTGTCCCTGTGACGCCCATACGTGAAACAAGTGTGTAGTGGTCACCAGGACAAAAAAAAGCAAATGGAGCACATTGCTTTCCCAGATGGCTGAATCAAATTGTTCCTGCACATCTACAATTAAGCCCCAGTAGGGGGTGAAATGCATTATTATGGGGCTCTGGTATAGAATTTTCCCTGATGTGCTAGAACAGGGTTCTCCAAACCTTCTAAACAAAGGGCCAGTTTACTGTCCTTCAGATTTTAGGGGGCCAAACTGTGGCCAGTGGAAGTAGAAAATGCCCAAGAGTCAGTGAGAGAAAACAATGCCTCAGGATTGGTAGTCAGCAAGAATAAAAAAAATAAAAAAATTGACAGTGTGGTCAGTAGGAGGAATAGTGTTCCATCATTGGTATCAGTGAAAAGAATGGTGCCCCATCATTGGTGCCGGTGGGGGGGGGGGGGATGGTGCCCCATCATTGGTGCCAGTGGGGGGGGGAGGGTGCCCCATCATTGGTGTCAGCAGGGGGGGAAAGGTGCCCCATCTTTGGTGCCAGCAGGGGGGAATGGTGCCCCATCTTTGGTGCCAGCAGGGGGGGAATGGTGCCCCATCTTTGGTGCCAGTGGAGTGGGAACGGTGCTCCATCTTTGGTGCCAGTGGAGTGGGAATGGTGCCCCATCTTTGGTGCCATTGGGGTTAGTGGAAGGAATAGTGCCTCATTGTTGGGGTCACTGGAAGGAATAGTGTCCGATGGACTGGATAAAAGCAAAGGAAAGAGCCATATCTGGCCCATGGGCCACAGTTTGGAGACCGCTGTGCTAGAACATTAAAGCTGATTTTGCTGATGTCACTGTTGGAGAGATCTTCAATCATATCCTGTTCTGACAGGAAGTTAGGGACATCTTCCCAAATGAGATAGAAATGGCAATAAAAACATAACCTCTTTTCCACTGTATCCAAAAATACAATGTTTTTGGCTGGAGTTGGGCTTCAAAAGTTTAAAGTGACCAATAAGGAAATTCTGACTCCTGGGCTGCACAGAAGTTCCAAGGCACCAACATCTCTCAAAGGAGGTTCAGCTTCACTGCACTGGAACTGGCAAGATACCTGGATGGCGGTGGAACGTGGCAGCCCCCCATCTGAGGTTTCCTAGATGTTTGCAGATGTAACTGAAAAACAGCCCCAACATTCGCCCCCCCCCCCCCCCCCCCCCCCACCCATAAACTGTCACCTGACACATCTTCACAGCCTCCTCCTCCAGCAGGTTGTCCAGGCCCTGGCGCACTCTTTTCTGTAGGGCAAGGTGTGTGAGACGTCTCTGTACCTTCCAGACAGCAGTGTAGTCTCCCAGCGACAAATCCTTCCCGCCATAAGATATCAGGTCACCTGAATGACAGACAGGACACATAATGCATTGTATCGATGGTGGCAGCAGCAGCAGCCAGGAGCTCAACCACTTCCAGTGGCTGGGTTGTATGAAGGCGGCTTTAGTCTACTTGTAGAACAATTCAACTTCTAATTATTTGTTTTGGCACTCACCGACATCACAGCCAGACACTTTTACACTCGTCGCCACGTACTTCTATATTTATTGCATTCATGAACAAATGAGCATATTTTTGCTAGTTAAAGATAAATGCTCTATGTGATGTAGGGTTGAGAACATTCCTCTACATCTTAATACATCATATCTACATTTGTATTGCACATTGGTTGGTGGCAGCACCGGGAGACCAATGTCTTCATTATGCAGGCTTATACCAAAACACCTTACTGATTATGATACTATCTCTCACAAACCAGCAATAGATCAGTTTTAGAATGCCTCATGCCAAGGAGTCAAATCAATGAATTCAAGTCCATTAGTCTGGTTTTAAAGCCAACCTGTGATTTTGCTAAGGAAGCGCAAAGTAATAGATTTACTTTATTGCCCTCTCTCCCGAACTGCAGAAAAAAAAAAGGAAGGAATGGATATTTCTCTTTGTTGCCAATTGGAGAGTTGGGGAACGTAAGTACACATTCAGGGGATAGGGGAAGTTATGTGAACCTGCTGCATTTCCTGCATGGGCTAACTGTGCCCCAATTGCGGTCTAAGACACACTTATAAGGAAAATACCCTCAATAGGGCAATGGGTTTACATAGAGTAATACAAATCTAAGAGTGGTTCTAACCCTTCCTCGCTCAATTTAAAAAGATGGTTAAGTTGACAAAAATGTGGTATAAACTGGAAACTGCCTTTCACTGTAATAAAATGTATTACCTGAAAGGGGAAAAATTGAGGAAAGTGTGTAAATCAGTGTCTGAGTGCCCGTGGTCTTACAATTCCATGTTCTAGAGCAGCCTTTCCTCAATCTTTTTAACATGGAGGAACCCTTAAAATAGCTTTCAGGTCTTAGAAAACCCCTGCTAATAGTTATTATATCTACAGCTTATGGGACATTACGATGAAGAACAAGCTGTAGATGTGGCATACTTAGCCTATTGGACACTTAAGTCTCCCCTATACGACTATATAATTTTCAGTAATAATAATGAAATTCTAATAATAATCACCAGAAAAGAAACACTGATAGTGGAAATGGTAATGCTTCCTAACATTCAATGAATTCAGTTGAAAAGTGACCCCCTACATTGATGGTCAGTGGAGAAGTGCTCCCCAATACTGGTGGTTAGTGGAGAGTCCTAGTACACTGGTTGTCAATGGGAAGAATGCTCCTTACATTGCTGGTCAATTGTAAGAATGCTCCCTTATGTGGGTGGCTATTGGGAATGAATGTCCCTTACATGGGTTGTCAGTGAGCAGAATTCTCCTTACATTGGTGGTCATTAGGTGAATTGGTGGGAAGAAGGCTCCTTGCATTGGGGGTCAGTGGAAAAAAAATGCTCCTTACAGCAGATTAGTGGTAAGAATGTCCCTTAATGGTCAGTGGGAAGAATGCTCCCATTACAGATACCAGAAAAGTTTGTTGAGGTTAGTGGTAGCTTTTCTCAGAGGCAAAATCTGATCTTTGCTCAAAAAAACCCTAGCAACCTCTAAAGGAACCCTAGGGTTCCACGGAACTCTAGTTGTGAAAGTCTGTTCTAGAGGAATTTTGGAATTTATTTTTCCAACAGCCTCTCTACTAGCTTATACTGTATGTACCAAATACATATTTGGCCAAAGAGTAGAGAAAAAGTTCAGAGCGAGCAAACCCTGAAACTTACTACGAACACCAAGATATCTTTAGAATGGAGAGCTGTGGAGCTGATGAGGTCAGTCAAGTTTAGGCCTGGCTCCCTAGAACACCATGTCAGCATATTGATTTTGCTGGAGAGATCTTTTAAATACAGGAGTCATGGTGGCTGAACTATTTGAATTTAGGTAACATAAGGATGCCTATAAAATGAAGGTACCTACCAACATAGCTCTTGGGTCGCCCAGCAAAATCGGCCCAGTTCTTGACCAGAGCTTCGCGGATCAACCCTGCGCTGTTCAACACAACAATATCTATTTTGTGGCAAAAAAAGAACAAAAAAAAAGTCACCAAGCTGCAAAGGGTGAATTCCAGGTTATGTAGATGACATTAGCTGGAGCAATTCAATGGTTTTCTGATCTTCCGACCTAATTGGCTCACACAAATTCTGCAAATTTATCTAACTACAGTACATACAACCTTAAAGTGGAACTTTAGTCAGATAATTAAGTCCTGCTAGATCGCTTCATGCTGGCCCCTTTTGCAGGTATAGCGATATATAAAAAAAAAAAAATTTAAAAAAAAAGTGCCTATACAGTAGAGCTGCACGATTCTGGATAAAATGAGAATCATGATTTTTTTTTTTTTTTTGCTTAGAATAAAGGATTATGATTCTCTTACGATTCTGAAGACATTTTTAAAGATTTACAACCCCTGAACATTAGGTTATCAAACAAAATGGCAATAAAATAAGACACAATACTCTTTGCTTCAATCAAATGCAAAGAAAAATAATGTGATGTGTGAAGAAATAAAAAAAATAAATAAATAAAAAAAAAAGAAAAAACACAATAAGTTATATTAGGGTCTCTTATTTTAATACTCGCCGATACCAATTACCGATACCTACTGCAACTTTTTTTGTTTACACTTCAGCTGTCAGCAATGGTACAAAACATTAAAAATTTATTTTACAAAATTAAATACATTTTTTTTACATTTTGCCCTTTTTACAATGTGAAACATGTAAATATATGTTAAAGGTGGAAAAAAAATTAATGAACAAAGCAAACAAAAAAAAGTTTTAATCGTTTATAAAATAGAAGTAAATAAAAGCAGGAAAATAATAATTAAATGGAGAATGAGAATAAAACAGTTAATCAAGCTGATTAGAGTAAATTAAGGGTTAAAAAGTGGTTCTTCAACAGAGGAAAAAAAAAATTGAATAAAAAACAAAAACAAACAAAAAAAAAAGTTCATCCCTTTGAAGAAGGACAGATAAGATACAATGTTTCTTTTTATTGGTCTCTTTCAGTGCTAAGCAATGTTGTTGATAAACATTAGGGGCTGTTTTTTTTTTTTTGACAGGAAACACTCTGCACTTTGTACATGAATCATGGAAATGCTGGATTAAGAGAGTGTGTGTGTGTGTGTGTGTGTGTGTGTGGGGTTGAATTGAGATCACAATCTTTGAACGATTATTTATGCAACTCTACTATACGGTGTAAGAGTCGTTCACACTGAGGCGGCACGACTTGCAGCGCGACTGTCTCAGGCGACCTGAACACGACAGCAACGGCGACTTGCAAAATGACTTCTATATAGAAGTCAATGCAAGTCGCCTCAAGTTGCCCCCAAAGTTGTACAGGAACCTTTTCCTAAGTCGGAGCGACTTGCGTTGCTCCTATTGGAACGGTTCCATTGTACAGACGGAATGCGACTTGTCAGGCGGCTAAGTCGCCTGACAAGTCGTCCCAGTGTGAACCGGCTCTAATACACTGTCTCACCCTGCTCTGCACATGCTCAGTTGATCTAAATTTTTTGGTGCTGTGGTGAATTTGTATAGGCTGATCTGCTGACAGTCTAAAGTTTTACTGCTATTCAGGGGACTCTGGGCTTCAGCAAAATGGCAGCCGCCAGCAAGAAGAAACAGGAGCAATTCTGGAAGCAATTTACAACACACTCATTTTGGTAGCATAATTATTGTGGAATGCATGTTCCTTGCTAAATAACATTTTTATCAAGTTGTTATCGGTAAAGTTCCACTTTAAACATAACAAACGAGGTGTTCTCTTTCCTGTGTGTTATCTGCTTTTTTTTTTTTTCAATTCACTTATGGATGTAGATTAATTTATTATACTGCACACACATTACCTAAAGTGTATGCAAACCCAAAAACATTTATGATACAGATCTTATATGTGGTGGCTGTATTTTTGTTTTTCGTGTTTTTTTTTCATTGCTTTTCAACTGGAAATCCTGCAAACATCACACTGTTATCATTCACACAGCCTCCATGAATAATCCCTGTAATGTCCCCCCCCCCCCCCCCTCTACGATTGTCAGCTCCATCTAGTGGTCATAATACAGTGTTTTCCTGGTGGAGGCATTTCAGAAAAATACTACATTATGGCCACAATGAGCATTGATTCCGAGCATGCGTGTTTGTATTATGGACTTGTGTGACGGACTTGTGTACAGATGATACGAAAATCTGACAACAGACTGTTGTCCACCGAAAATTTACTAGCCTGCCATCCAACATTTGTTGGCTGAAAGTTGGACAACAATTGTCTGATGGAGCGTACTAACGGTCGGATTTTAGGCAAACTACCATGCAATCTGGTTGCAGTGCATTTCCAAGAGCAGTGCATGTACAACTTTGGTGCAATGCGATGTGATTTGAGCCCATTCAAAATGAATAAACTCAAATTGCACGGCACTGAATCGAATGTGAATGGCACAGGAATGCCGTGCGCATTCCCATGCGATTCATACTGTGATCCTGTCATTGTTGATGCGCAAAGGTTTCAAATATATTTTTAAAAACACAGCTACATTCCATATTACAAGTGAGTTATTTGCAAAGAGAACTATTGTGTGTCAGGGCAATGAAAATAATCAGCTTACATGCAGCCTGTTCATTCTATGTTTGGCTTACACTTTACAATAAAATGTGGTGCAGAGAAGACAGTAAATTGTTTGTCTCAACTCATTGAATAATCTCCAAATTAAATATTCAGTTATAAAAAGGATGTTTTGCAAGCTGTATACACAAACTCTTACACTTACCTTTTCCCCAGAAGCTCAGTCGGAAGATGGGGCCGTATTTCTGGGAAAGTTGTAGGAAGTGGAGAGGTAGATCTGTGCATCCTATATCAAACATATTACCCAGGAAGGGTAGAGAAGGGGGACGTGGGGGGTACTTTCTGCCAGTCTGGGGTGATCCTGGGATCCTCCATGGTGAGCATCCTAAGTACAGACAGACCAGGAGGAGCAGAGGCAGCAACAGTAGCAGAATGACCATAGTGACACAGACACTGAGGATTGATGGAGTATTTGTAGAGGAGGGATGGGGATAACCTTGGGAAGACTGAGAACTGCAGAAACAAAAAGGAGGAGCTGTGATGACTGACAGATGAGTGCTCATGGTACATGGGGGACCTGAATGTTGCTAAGGATTACCAATTGCCAGTACATGATTCACCTTATGCCACCAGCAAATATAAAGTACAACCCAACAGTATGGGAGGCTAAAGGAAGGAATTGCTGCCTATAAACAGAAGACTATATAAGACTGTGGAGAGTAGTGGGTTGTTCTAGGATCAGCTGACATGCAGCTGGTTTGTTCTGAGTTCATCGGAATCATCAGCTGTTGTCCTGGGTTGGCCCACACACCCTTTCCAATGTTCTGTCACAAGTTGACCTTGCTTGTTCTGGGTTCATCAAAATCACCTTTATTAGCTTCCACCCTATGTTGGGTTATAGTTGGCCTTCATACCTTTTCCTTTCTAAGATCAGCTGACATGCAGCTTGTTTAATCTAAACTTATTAGAGTCATCACCTCTATCAACTTCTGTCTTGGTTCGGGTTAGTCAGCCCACCCTTCCTTTCCACTGTTCTAGGATCCGGTGAAAAGAAGTTTGTTTGTTCTGAGCTCTTACTTTTATCAGCTGCTTCCCTGGGTTGGGTTATAGTTGGCCGCCCACACTCCCTTTCCACTGTTCTAGGATGAGATGACATGCAGCTTATTTATTCTGGGTTCATCAGAATTATCACCTTCTACCATGGGTTGGGTTATAGTTCACCCACACATTATGTTTTCTGTTCTAGGATCAGGTGATATGCAACTTGTTAGGTTTGAGATCATCGCCTTTATCAGATTACATCCTGGGTTTGGTTATAGTTGGTCCGCGCACCCTTTTTTGGTTCTAGGACGAGGTAACGTGCAGCTTGCTTGTTCTGAGTTCATCAGCATCATCTCCTTTGTCAGCTTTTATCCTGGGTTGGATTTTCATTGGCCCACACCCACTTTACACTCTTCTAGGACCAGATGACATGTAAACTGTTTATTCTGGGTTCATCAGAATCATTACCTTTGTTAAAGTCTACTAGGGTTGCCACCTCATCCCTTTAAACCCAAACACATATTAATTACACAGGTTCTGTGGCTGATTAAGGTGGTAAATAAACTCACTTAGTGCCTTAGCTGCATTTAATTAGCCCCAGAACCTGTGTAGTTCGGGTTTAAAGGGATGAGGTGGCAGCCCTAGCTTCTACCCTAGGTTGGGTTATAGTTGCCCCACACACCCTTTCCACTGTTCTAGGATCAGGTAACATGCATCTTTTTTTTTCATTTTAGCTTTATCATCGCCTTTATCAGCTTCTATCCTGGGTTGGGTTATAGTTGGCCCACAAACTCTTTCCATTGTTCTAGTGTCGGGTGACAAACAGCTTGTTTATTCTGAGCTCATCACCTTTTTTTAACCTCTGTCCCGGGTTAGGTTATAGTTGCCCACACACTCTTCACTATTCTAGGTTAATCCCCTCTTCACACCGGTGCGACTTGTCATGCGATTTGACATGTCCAAATCGCATGAGAAGTAGAACCTTATTGTCGGCAATGGAACTGTTCAAATTGGTATGATGCCGACTTTGTGGTGCCGCACCAATTTGAAGAAAGTTCCTGCACTATTTTTGGTGATTTCAGGTACGATTTGCAGACATCTGTGCATGAAGTTGCACAGATGGCAGCCAAGTCGCACTGACCCATGGCTTTGAAATTGTTCTATTTCAAGTGAAGTTGCACGATTTCAAAGCCACATTCAGTGTGAACATGACAGGTGACATGCAACTTGCTTGCGTTCATCAGAAGCATCACCTTTATAGCAGGTACCTTGGATTGGGTTATAATTGGCCCTCACACTCTTTCCACTGTTCTAGGATGAGATGACATGCAGCTCATTTGTTTGGGGTGTATCAGAATTAGTATTTTTATCAGATTCTACCCTGGGTTGGGTTATATGTGGCTACAGAACCTATCCACTGTTCTAGGATCAGGTGACATGCAGCTTGTTTTCTCTGAGTTCATCATAATCATCACCTTTATATGCTTCTGCTGTGGTGTGGGTTATAGTTGGCCCACAAACACTTTCCACTGTTTTAATATCAGGTGACAAACAGCTTGTTTATTCTGAGCTCATCACCTTTTTCAACCGCTGTCCTGGGTTTGGTTATAGTTGCCCACACACACTCTCTTCACTGTTCTAGGTTTGGGTGACATGTAGCTTGTTTGCTCTGAGTTCATCAGAATCACCACCTTTATCAGCTTCTACCCTGGGTTGGGTTATATGTGGCCTACACAGCATATCCAGTGTTCTAGGATCAGGTGACATGCAGCTTGTTTATTCTGAGCTCATCAGAATCATCACCTTTATCAGCAACTCGTTATAGCTGCCCACACACTCTCTTCCCTGTTCTAGGTTGAAGTGACATGCAACTTGCTTGTTTTGAGATCATCAGAAGCATCATCTTTGGGTACCCTGTGTTGGGTTAGAATTGGCCCACACACTCCACAGACATGAACTAAAATTGGAAAAAAGAAGTCTCTGACTTCTCTATATGTGTTATACAGCTATGTTAGTTTTTCCAATTGCTAGTGTGGCACCACCCTCATAGGGGCCCTGGAAAATGACTGTCCCCAGAGGTTGCCCTGACCTTACAAGCCTCCTAACCCCTCTGTCACCCTGGGTTCTGACATTATTCAATGAGATAATACAAATACAAAGACACCAAAGAAATATCAGAAATTGCAAATAGACATTTTAATGGATATTATTGGGTTAACAAGGAAAAGAAAATGTAGAATGTGGGTATTCCCCAAATTGCAACTTTAGCATAAACAGAATTACATAGATATACAATGAAATGGCAATAACAGTGAACCGGCGGCAAAAACCAGCAGATCTCAAGGGAAACTTATGACCCCAGGGAAAACTTTTTGTCAGTCAGCTCCCACGCCCTGGCACCGCAGGCAGAAAGAAATAACAAAACACAAAATGTACAACCTGAGTGAGAGTTCCTCTTTAAAGTAGTAGTAAACCGCAGTTGTTGGGGGGGGACACACCATACGCTGCAAGGCAATGTCATAATGCACTAGTATGCATCGGACGAACAGAACGAAGCACTCCAGCACCAACGCTGTCACAGCTGAAGGCGCTTCCATCTTCAACCAGTTCTCCTTCTGGGTTCAAGTTCTCCGGCTACATGAAGCCGGGGAGCGTGTTATGACGTCAATCCCGCACATGCACATGGGAGCCACTGTTTATGGCAGGGGCTCTGAAGGTCCGGCACTATATGCCGGACCTTCAGAGGGCATGCGCCGGTAATGTCACCGGCTGTATGCACTCTGAATATCTCCTAAACTGTGCAAGTTTAGGAGATATTCACAGCACCTACAGGTAAGCCTTACTATAGGTTTGCCTGTAGGTACAAGTAGTAGAACAGAGTTTTCTAGTACTGTAAGGTAAACAGATGCTGTGATTCATTTAGGTGGAGGAGTTCTTGAAGTAAGGATGTCCAGAATCTTCAGCAAGCTATGAAGGGGCCCAAAGATTTTGCTGTGCAATGGTGACCAGCAAAGGTGAATAGCATAAGCAAGGTGTTTCCCAGCGGGGGGGCCTTTGATGTAGAAAGGATAGGGTAAAGGTGTCTGTATGCAGGGTGTCTGAATGTAATACTTAGGGGTGGGCTTCTGCTCACTCACCAATCCTGGTAGGGTGTCCCCAGAACAGGCATTGGATCCATTGAAATCCTAGCTCTACAGACATGTCCAACAATCCCCTCCGTTCAGTAGTGGTCTCTCTCTGTCTTTTTGCAATCAGGAAATTATGTCATAATCCCCATGCTGAGCACTACAGGGAACAAAGTTTAAAGCAAACTTCGTTAAGAAATGTCTTGTGATGGCAAATGCGATATAGCCAACAATTGGTTACATCAGTTTTGCATTCATCTTAACATGTTGGGTACAAAAATGATTATGTCTGTGGTGCAGTAAAATATATGTGAACCTAATATTAACAAAAGCTAATAGATTGTAAGCTCTAAGGAGAAGGGCTCTCTGATTTCTCCTGTCTGCCCTCCTGTTGTAAAGCACTGCACAAACTGTTGGCGCTATATAAATCATGTATAATAATAATAATAGATTTAAAATGGCAAAGCTGAACTTCAGGCAGATATAACAGACACAGATTAACTCAGTTCTGAATTTTATAACACATCATGTATTTTCTAAATGCAAGCAGCGCAAGTACCTGAATTTGAATCGGTACCGGCCTCTTGCAATCCCTGTACAGCAGAGCTCAGAATGTGGGTGGGATGCACAAGCAGTCCATCAGTTACCCTACAGTGCTCATGGACTAAAACGGACCATGTTGACAGGAGGAGAGAGAAGAGTGAAAGAGAGGAGTTCATCAGTCTGCTACTTCTCTTTCATTGTCCCGGCACAGCCTGGTGGAAGAACTAGGTCTATAAGTGTTCCTTAAAGTGGTGTTCCACCCTAAAAAAAAAAAAAAAAAACAAATCCATGACTGTGCCTAAAAAAAAAAAAATTAAAAAAAATTTGGAAATTTTTTTTTTTTTTTTACTCACCTCTAAATGCCTGTTGCTAGGGGGTCCCTCGTAGTCTGCCTCTTCCAGTGCCTGGGCTGGTGACATCACTTCCCCCTCAGCACAGGAAGGACTCGGCTCTGCTCCCTCCCTTCTTCTGGGACCCATTACAGTTCCCAGGTGACTGAGCGGCCAATCACGGCACGCGGTGCCGCTCGCGCATGCGCAGTGGGTGCCAGGCTGTGAAGCCACAGCCCGGCGCCCACAGTTGCAATGCCGGCGCCGCTGAACGGAGGGGGAGACGAGCGGGGCTTCGATCCCCCGCATCGCTGGACCCTGGGACAGGTAAGTGTCCAATTAAAAGTCAGCAGCTGCAGTATTTGTAGCTGCTGACTTTTGTTTTTTTTTTTTTTTTTTTTTTTTCATGGGCCCTCCTCTTTAACTGCAGCAGAGGAAAAAAAAAATCAGGTCCTCTGCCCAACTTGACAGCCATTAAAAAACCAAAAAAAAAAAAAACCTTTTTGGTAACACAACCTAGCACAATAGCTCAATCACGCACTGATTTGTGCACAACAGATATTTACCCTATTTCTTAAACTCTGATCACTTCCTGATAAAGGTATCCATTTTACCTCTTTTTCTCCATACTTATGTACAAATTAAAGTAAATTTAAAGGGCCACTCCACACAAAAGTGATCTTTCAGTTGTAGGCGGAGCCTGGCAAGCTAAGCCTCCTCACATGTCATGAATATTCCAACTGTGAGATCTTCCTGCAAAAATTGAGACGCTCCCTCCCTATGGGATAGGATATATACACATGAAGTTATTTCATTAATATACTGTTTACATACAGTGCCTTGAAAAAGTATTTATACCCCATGAAAGTTAACGCAGTTTGTCATGTTACAACCAAAAACATAAATGTATTTTATTGGGATTTTATGTGATAGACCAACACAAAGTTGCACATAATTGTGAAGTGGAAGGAAAATGATAAATCGTTTTCAACATTTTTTACAAATAACTATGTGAAAAAAGTGTGGCGTGCATTTGTATTCAACCCCCTTTACTCTGCTACCTCTAACTAAAATCTACTGGAACCAATTGCCTTCACAAGTCACCTAATTATTAAATAGAGTCCACCTGTGAGTAGTTTAATCTCAGTATAACTACAGCTGTTCTTTGAAGCCCTCAGAGGCTTGTTAGAGAACCTTAGTGAACAAACAGCATCATGAAGGCCAAGGAACACACGAGACAGGTCAGGGATTAAGTTGTGGAGAAGTTTAAAGCAGGGTTAGGTTATAAAAAAAATATCCCAAGTTTTGAACATCTCACAGAACACTGTTCAATCCATCATCCGGAAATGGAAAGAGTATGGCACAACTGCAAACCTACTATTAATCAGAGAAGCAGCCAAGAGGCCCACAACTCAGATGGGAGAATCTGTCCACAGGACAACTATTAGTCATGCACGCCACAAATCTGACCTTTATGGAAGAGTGACAAGAAGAAAGCCATTGTTGAAAGAAAGCCATAAGAAGTCCAAAAATTATAAAGGGGAGGGGCCTGGACGGAGCTGTCAGCAGAGAGAGAGAGGGAGAGATTGAGGCACACACCGCACCGCACGCCATACTATACGATCGGCCGGTTTAAGCCTATGCTTATGTAGGATGGTGCACTTACGCACCCGCAACATGTGAGTACCCCTGCAAGGGGAGAGTTTGTTTTGTTTTATAATAAAAGATCCTTTATTATCATGCAATATTGCGCTATGGAGTTTCTTTTCTCTTGCATATAAATACATAATTGGGAGCATTGGAGGTCTACACAGCTGATTCCATTAGAGCACAGGAGTGTCTCCAAAGCGTGTTTGACAGAGTTTAAATACTGTGTCACACGCTGGAAGGTGAGCGCATATGCTTGTGGGGGTCACTGAAGGACACTAAGGCATGTTTTATGGTGTTGCACTTTTGGAAGAACAAGATGGATGAACTTCACTGATTATGGACACTAATTTTGGGCACTTTATATATCTTTGGATATACACTGTTTGAACCATAAAGACTTTGATGAGGAATGTTATTAATTCACTCCTGATTGGACACTTATATTGTGTGTTTGATACAGCACTTTGGATAAATGCACTAACAGTAATCTCTGATCTATCATTGGTCAGCTTAAGCACATTTGTTTATGTTTTTGTTTATTTTGGCACTTAGCACTCACTGCTATTATTTATATGGTATTATTTTTCATCTAGCGCAGACACATTTTTCTTTATATGCCATAAGAAGTCCAGTTTGCAGGAAGCAATGTGGGGGACACGGCAAACATGTGGAAGAAGGTGCTCTGGTCAGATCAGACCAAAATTGAACTTTTTGGTCTAAAAACAAAACGCTATGTGTGGTAGAAAACTAACACTGCACATCACCCTGAACACACCATCCCCACCGTGAAACATGGTGGTGGCGGCATCGTGTTGTGGGGATGCTTTTCTTAAGCAGGGACAGGGAAGCTGGTCAGAGTTGATGGGAAGATGGATGGAGCCAAATACAGGGCAATCTTAGAAGAAAACCTGTTAGAGTCTGCAAAAGACTTGAGACTGGAGCAGAGATTCACCTTCCAGCAGGACAATGACCCTAAACATACAGCCAGAGCTACAATGAAATGGTTTAGATCAAAGCATATTCATTCAGACCTAAATCCAATTAAGAATCTGTGTCAAGGGGGCGTGGCCTGGAGCGGCATGCAGTAGGACGCAACTAGACAGAGCTCCGCCGGCCATTGATCCGTTTCTAACATCCTGGGACCGACAAACGGCTTACTTCAGCCCTCCACATACCGCCGCCGAACCGGCAACCTACAGGGGACATGTCACCTACCAAAAAGGCATCTGCAGCGGCCGCAAAACTCGAGCAATACCGCCGGCAAGGCACAGACCCCTCCAGCCAAGATGGCGCCGCCGTGCTGGAAGAAGAATCTCCTGCTGGGACTGACACAGCGAGGGTGCTGGAGGCGATCTCATCATGCCAGGAAGCTGTAACAGTATGCCAGACATCCCTCACAGCGCGGATAGAAGAGGTCAAGGTGGACATCTCACTGGTAAGGCAGGACTTTCAAAAGTTGAAAGGAAGGGTCACTGAGGCAGAGAACAGGCTGAGCAATATGGAGGATTCCCTCCCCCCCCTGCAAAATACAACATCTGAGCTGCAGCACCAAGTGGATCAATTGATTCAGAAGCAAGATGACATTGAGAACCGCCTCAGGCGATGCAACCTCAGATTTGTGGGTCTCCCTGAGGGGTCAGAGGGGAGAGACCCCCCCACGTTTCTTGAAAATCTGCTCTGCGACACATACGGCAGAGATTCCTTTTCCCCAACATTTGTGGTAGAGCGCGCACACCGCATGTCGGGCAGGCCGCCACCACCTGGAGCCCCCCCACGCACGTTTATTGCGAAGTTCCTGAATTACAGGGATAGGGATGCCATACTTCGCCTCAGCAGAGTGAAAGGGAATATTCCTCTGGGAAACAAAATGATAGCGATCTACCCGGACTTTTCTGCAGAGGTGCAGCGGAAAAGGCGCACATTCATGGAGGTCAAAAGGCGCCTCCGCATCAAAAACATCAAGTATGCCATGCTTTTCCCGGCCCGCCTCCGTGTAGAGGGAGAGGACAGAGCATACTTTGAGGATCCAGAAGCCGCCATCACCTGGCTGGAACAGAGGGAAAATCATGGATAAGTCCTAGCCTTACTTTTACTCATCTATATGCCTCTGTGACCCCTACAGATCCTCCATTCTCCTGCACTCAGCCCTTTTCCACGGGTCGAATCCAAACTTGAAACTCCATGCAAAAACACAGGATGAACTGTCCGTCCCCACACCTCCTTCCTATTCCCCCTCCTATTCTCCAGCGACGGATAACTCCTCATCAACTCTACAGGGACTGGATATACCCCTAAACACTATCGACCACGACCGGTCTTTAACGAATGCCGCAGCTACACATCCCTTCACGAGCATCCAGATGACAACAAACCGTGAGAACTTTTACCACATACCACCGAGTGCAACTGTTCAACGGGTGTCTTGCAGCCCCACGCCACCGAGACACACCTCAGCTACTTACCCATACTCACCCTAACAGTGTCCGCACAGGCAACCAGCGGAGCTAGGCAACGTCTACAAAGTACTCACCAAGAGCGGTGAGTAAAGTCCTAAAATGCGCAACGACACGCAGCGTATTTTCGCCCCACATAACACAGCTCACCACCTGAAATGGAGCACACTATTTTTGGCAACGCTGTGCAAGCGATTCGGGACTTCCGAGACTATCGGTACCCCTAGTGTAGCAACTGCCACCCACACATGTTCAAGCTCTAACCATTTCTCCACAGGTGGGACAATGTTTATGCCCAGTTGGCAGTTCGGGATTGAAGCTCGCACCAGGTTTGGAAGGTGCAGAGCGGGGAGGGGGGAAGGGGTTTTCAGATTTTCAAATGTTCTACTATTCTACCCAATGTCTGAACTACTTAATTGCTATCACAATAACCTCATGGTGTTCTTGCTAACGTTCATGTTTTTTGGTGTATGTACTAGGTTGTTTGGGAGGGGGGGGGGGGGGGAGAGATCTGAGTCCTGGGGCTCAAAACCACCTGCACGCATCCAAATGGCTAGCTTAAAATTTATTACGTGGAATATCCGCGGGCTCAGGGAGCCCATAAAAAGGTCGGCGGTGTTTTCAATCCTCAAAAAACAGAGAGCTGACGTAGTGGCTCTGGTAGAAACGCACGCTGAAGGCCTTGCACATAGAGTGCTTAAGAGACCGTGGATTGGATGGGCGTACCATTCAACACACACCACACTATCTAGGGGAGTCTCAATTTTAATTGCTAAAAGCACTCATTTCGAGCTCCAGGACTCAGTAGTCGACTCATTGGGCAGGTATGTTCTATTAAAAGCTAAGATACATGGAGATATGCTCCTCCTCATGGCGTTCTATGTGCCACCACCGTTCAGCGCGGGTGTCATTGCTGCTGGGTTCGATTTCATGGCCCTGCACTCTGGCATCCCTGCTGTGTGGCTCGGTGACTTCAATAATGTACTAGATCCAGCCGTAGACAGACTCAACACGTCAACTACAGAACCAGTGGCGTCACACCCCACAAGATTCGCCAGACTCCTATCTGACTTTAACCTAGTAGATACATGGAGGACCAGGAATCCTGTTGACAAGCGGTTTTCCTGCTTCTCCACGTCCCACCGAGCCATGTCCCGAATAGACCTAATATTGGTATCCAAAGTGCTCCTCCCTAGACTGTCAGACGTGGGCTTCTCCCCTAGGTCCCTATCAGATCATTGCCCCTACTGGGCCATACTTACCGTCCCCCACAGCCGCCCCCCGATGTCGTGGAGGTTAAACCCTTTCTGGCTGACATTATTGCCGGAGGAGGATGACCTCTTGACGGAATGGGGAAACTATTTTCATATCAACGAGGGGTCTGCCTCGGTTCAGGTAGTGTGGGAGGCCTTCAAGAAACATGCACGTATGATACTAACCAACAGAATAAACAACCTTAAAAGAGTGTCAGAATCGGCCATAATTAGGGCGGAGGAGAGCCTCCGAGACGCTGAAAAGACATTTCTCGAGGCCCCCACTGCGGATAGAGCTGATAACCTTAAACTTTGTTCAAGGGTGCTGACCCAGTTACACTACGAAAAGTCCAAAAGAAAACTTTTTTTCCATAGACAGAGGTCGTTCGAGCACGGGGAACGAGCGGGAAAACTCCTCGCATATTTGATACATAGCGAGGATAGACCCCCTGTGGTAATCTCACTGCGTTCATCCAGTGGAGCTATAGAAACAGAACCACATAGAGTTACAGATATCTTTAGAGAATTCTTCCACAAGCTCTACACAGCAACAGCCCCACCTGACACCACTCCAATGGAAACATTCCTGGGAGAGTTGGCAATTCCCCAGCTCTCTGCAGAACAAGTTGAGGAATTAGAAGCCCCACTGACAACAGACGAGATATCGGGAGCCCTGGCGGAACTCCCGGCCTCGAAGTCCCCGGGCTCGGACGGCCTACCAGTGGAGTTCTATTCCACATACTCAGAAGTACTGATCCCTAGACTGCTACAGTTATATGAGGCCATATTCAAAGACTCTAGACTGCCAGCATCCATGAGAGAAGCCACCATAGTATTGATCCCCAAACCTGGGAAGGACCCACTTATCCCCGAGTCCTACCGCCCCATATCTCTACTCCAAGTAGATATCAAAATACTTGCAAAAATTCTAGCCATTCGACTCAATAAGGTAATCCTTTCCTTAATACATGGTGATCAAGCGGGGTTTATGCCGGGCAGAAATACATCCTTCAACCTTAGAAGACTGTTCATAAACCTACAAGCCGCACACGACAACATAGGGTCTAGAATAATCGTCGCCTTGGATACAGCCAAGGCGTTCGATTCAGTGGAATGGGTGTACCTGTGGAGGTGCCTGGGCAGATTCGGCTTTGGCCCAAAATTTATAAAATGGGTGCAACTCTTGTACCAATCTCCATCAGCAAGGGTACTAGTGAACGGATGGCCATCTGACCAATTCCTGTTATCTAGGGGCACGAGACAGGGGTGCCCTCTGTCGCCTATGCTGTATGCGTTGGCGGCAGAACCCTTGGCCGTGGCCATCCGGGCACACCCCAAACTTAAAGGGCTTAGCAGGGGAGATGTGACTGAAAAAATCAGCACTTACGCAGACGACACCCTGCTATACTTGGATGACTGAGAGTTCCTTGCCCCTTGCACTGGACCTTATAGAACGATTCGGCAGGTTCTCCGGTCTCAGGATCAACTGGGACAAATCCCAGATATTACCCCTCGACAGCTTCCCACAACCCAGGGACAGGGCCGAACTACCCTTACAGAGAGTAGACACTATAAAATACTTGGGTATTAAAACTACAAAAGACCCAGCAGATTACGAGACGCTCAACATAATGCCACTGTTTGCAATGCTTAAGCACAAAACCCAGGTGTGGGCCCGTCTTCCACTGGGAGTAATGGGACGAATCAACCTGACCAAAATGGTCCTCCTACCTAAAATTCTCTACATGATTTGGCACTCGCCAATATACCTAGTGCTTAGACATTTCAAGCTGATGGAAGCCATCATAAAACCATTCGTATGGGGCAATAACAGACATAAAATCGCTTGGCAGAAACTTAAAAACCCCACGGACTTAGCGGGAATGGCTGTGCCAGACTTCAATGTTTACTACATTGCAGCGCAGCTATCCCAGCTATTTCATGTGGATAAGACAGATAGGGAAAGATTCCTGCACTTAATATGCCCAAAGTGGTCCCAGGCATCACAAGACCCACTAACTGTAATAACGGGGAAAGCCACAGGGGCGGACAGGAATACCAACCGCAAAACGCTACCCTACCACTATACCAAAATATGGAACCTGTCCATGCACAAACTCCAACTACCGACAATTAATGAGTTCACTCCTCTGTGGCACAATTCAAACCTCCCTGAATTTGATATGCTACCGGATAGTGAACTGTGGAGCTCCAGAGGGATCATTTATTTATTACACATTGTACACAATGACAGGTTAAAAACGTTTGATAAACTTAAAACAGAATACATGCTCCCAAACCAAATGCTTTTCAGGTACATGCAACTACGTCATGCCTTTTATACACAGTTCCCTTCGGGGGAATGTCACATGGTAAACAACCCATTAATGGAAGCATTGAAATGCCCCGACCCAAAAAAACTAATCTCCCAGTTCTACTCAATGCTAACGATACCACAGGCTACTTCATCAGCCTACGCCCTGAAAACAAGGTGGGAGGGTGAGGTAGGCACACTGGCAGATGACGAATGGAGCGATGCTCTAGACGCATGCAAACTAGTGTCCCCCAGACTGTCAGACCGATTGACCCAACTGTTCATGATCCACAGAGCATACCTTACGCCATTAAAACTGTCCAAGTACAGGGGGGATCAATCCACAATGTGCACAATTTGCAACCAAGCTACCGGAACCTTTTTTCATCTATTGTGGCAGTGCCCCCAAATCCAAGCGTATTGGGCACAAGTGGTGAGATTCCTCCATGACACAATGGGCTCCCCTGTAACACTACAGCCCAAACTTTGCCTCTTGGGTATTCTATCAGACCCCGAAATAAATTCCAAAAGGTCTTCGTGCACGAAACACTCTTCTCTGCTCGAAAAGTCATTGCTAGAGCTTGGATGAAGTCAACAATACACTACCCTATAAAAAAATTGATCTATATACACAGAGGTTGCCCTCTGAAGTATGAGCAAATATGGGACAAATGGACACAGTCATCTGACACTTGTACTTAAGAACAAACTAGGTAACAAGGTAGCCCGAGGACCAACCCCCCCTCTGGCCACGTATGCTAAGATACTACAACATGACCAAGCCAAATTAGCACAACAAGACAAATTAGCTCTACATGTACACCATGGGTGAGAAGGTAACAAAAAAGGAAAAAAAGAGCTGAGACATGGGTTATAGCACTGAATATAACTTTATTTATACGTTTTGGAAAATGTACTGTTATGTACGGTTTTCACAGGGTACACCATACTCCCTTTTCTTTTCTTTTTTTATTTTCTGTTAATCCTCAATAAATCTGCATTTAATGTAATAAGCTTTGACGGAACACACCCGATTTAACTATATTGATAGAAATATCATACCTAAGTTCCATGCAAGGCCCAACAACCCGGCATAATACTCTTGCTAATGTATAACCTGAAGGTACTACAATGTATCTGTTTACAATGTACCTCTGTAATTTTCTTTTTTTTTTTTTGACAAAATAAAAAAACTTTTCTGATAAAAAAAAAAAAAGAATCTGTGTCAAGACTTTAAAAGTTCACAGACGCTCTCCATCCAATCTGACAGAGCTTAAGCTATTTTGCAAAGAATGGGCAAAAATGTCACTCTCTAGATGTGCAAAGCTGGTAGAGACATCCCCAAAAAGACTTGCAGCTGTAATTGCAGTGAAAGGTGGTTCTACAAAAGTATTGACTCAGGGGAGCTGAATACAAATGTACCCCACACTTTTCACATATTTGTAAATAATTTTGAAACCCATTTATAATTTTCCTTCCACTTCACAATTATGTGCCACTTTGTGTTGGTCTATCACCTAAAACCACAATAAAATACATTTACGTTTTTGGTTGTAACATGACAAAATGTGGAAAATTTCAAGGGGTGTGAATACTTTATCAAGACACCGTACATGAGGAGGAGTCTACTTTTGGGGTGCTGTGGGTTTTTTGAGGATATGTCAACACTATGTTTTTACCACCATGAAGGGGTATTCATAAACCTCTGTTGTCATAGGTTTTAACTAAATTGTACAACAAAGGTTATCTGTCAATTCAATGAATTGGTTTGATAATTATACCGAGGGGAGGCTTAAAATGTTTCCCATTTTTTTCTCTTCCTGCAAACATTCCCAACTGTTCTGTCCATCTTAGGGGTTTTGGGTGCCCCCACCCCACTTTGTGTGTTCCAAAACTATTGGGGTTGAACTCTCCAGCATTTACAAAATACTGAAATATCAGTTTAGGGTGGACTGGTCCTTTAATGATTGTAGATGTTCCAGACATGTATTCTCACAGAGTTACTAATATGGCTGTATAAATTATGATGTTCAGAAACACAACTCAAGTTAAAAAGCAGAGACAGAGAAGAGGGGGCCCTGACCTTCTCCTGCATTATCATTCCATTTGATAGATGGTGGAGAAATGTGACAGGAGGTCCTTGTTGTCATCCCCAGAATAAGTCAAGGAGAGATGGGGCAAGAGATAACTAGAAACAGTTTACAGGGTTTTTTTTTTTTTTTTTTTTTACATGTACAGTATACACACTCCAACATTTCCTCATTTAACAGAAAATCCCAAAACAATATGCATAGCTTGTACATTTCTTTTTCTGTGTTTCTGTCAGTATCCTCTAGAAGTATGGGGGAAAAAAAAAATGTGCATATTATATATATATACAGAGAGCCGTGGCTGTCAGTCTCTGGCTCTCTGCTCTGTCTAGGGTTTACTGGGCTGTGGAGGGGGCAGTAGGCAGCTCACTGAGAGTTTGAGCAAGGTGCTGGTCCAGGCATCTGGGTGGATCCCAACCATATGGTTGGGATATTTTCAGAGACTGGACTGGTTGATTGACATCAGCTGACAGCAAACTTTAGCTGTCGGCTTAAAAAAAGTTTTACAGGAGTGCAGAATGAACTGCACTCCTGTGACCTACAGGAGAAGTCCAGCCAAAATAGCTTTGGCCAAACTTCTCATTTAATCCCAAAATGTATGATTAGGTTGATTTGCTTCTACTCACTTTGGTCCTACTGCAAAGGTAGTGTTGAGTTCCTAAAAGATCCAAGGCACCCTTGACCAGCAGTTCTCAACCAGGGTTTTGTGGCATCGTAGAAGTTACTAGGGGTTCCTTGAGCTGTGGCTCATTGACCTCTGATGGTGCCTACATACATCCAGGATCAACAACGATTGGCAGAGCCAGTAGTTGGACACCATTGATCTTCTTAGCCGATTGTAAAAGGAGGGCATTCTTCCCACTGACCTACAATGAATCAATTTAGCTGGGGTTTCCTGAGATCTGAAAATTCATTCAAGGGCTCCTCTGGGGGTAAAATACTGGGAAAGTCTGACTAAAGTCTAGTGTACACATTGTTTTTTTTCGTTCAACCCAGCGGGCTGGAGCAAGGAGTCGCTGTACTAACTATTCGATATATAAAAAAATCAATAGATGGTGTTGCGCTCCAATAAAAAGATATAGTGCTAAAATACATTGACAGTATATATCAATTCAAGTAATGCACATACTGATATATGTATATTGTCAAAAGCATTGATCCACAATTACGATAATGATCAGAAAAGTGTAAATAAGTGTGCAAAGGATGCAAATAAAGTGACTGTTGTTTATAAATACTAAAACGCCCAAAATGCATAAGAAGGAATAAACTAAAAATTAAAAAAATATACGGTATATTAAAAAAATAATAATAATATTCAACATTAGTCCATATAAATGAAAGTGCAAATGGTGCAGATGAGTCACAATCTGGAAGTGATCTTTCAACCATGGGAAGGTGCAAAGTGTAAGCCAAAAGTGCTAGATGACAAGTGGCACTGTGACTTAGGTGCTGTAAATCTTCGGTGCAAATGACACCCCTAGGTGTGCTAACTTCTTACCTTACTGCTGTAAGGTAAGCAGCATTCATTGAAAACAGAGGGTGTTGGTGGTCACTCAAAGGGAAGAGGAGGGTCTCCTTTCCGTTCCTCCTGAGGGGTTCCAGTGTATGCAGAGCCACAAGGTGATTCCTCTGGAAGCCTTTCTCCAGGACTAGGTAAGTAGCCAAAACACCGCTTAAATGCATTAAAACTGAGTGGTATAAGGAGGAAACAAGGAACCTCTATAGAGTAGTATGTTTTTAAAATATTCGGCGTTATTGCATAAAGGTTTAAAAGATCAGGTACTCACATTTGTGTATAAAAATATTAGTGTATAGAAACGAGCAGTGAGCTCGCAGCCAGGACGTCATTTCCGGTGTCCGTATGGCCAACGCGTGTTATCACTGTCACGTGAATTCCCTGATGAAGTCACATGACAGTGACAACACGCGTTGGACATACGGACACCGTAAGCGACGTCCTTGCCGCGAGCTCACTGCTCGTTTTGATACACTTATATTTTTATACACAAATGTGAGTACCTGATCTTTAAACCTTTATGCAATAAAGGCTGAATCTTTTAAAAACATACTACACTATAGAGGCTCCTGGTTTCCTCTTTATAGCACCCGGTTTTGATGCATTTGAGCGGTGTTTTAGCTATTTACCTAGTCCTGGAGAAAGGCATCCAGGAATCACCTTCTAGGCTCTGCATACACTGGAACCCCTCAGGAGGAACAGGTAGGAGACCCCCCTCTTCCCTTTGAGTGACCACCAACCCTCTCTGTTTTCATTGAATGCTGCTTACCTTACAGCAGTAAGGTAAGAAGTTAGGACACCTACGGGTGTCATTTGCACCGAAGATTCACAGCACTTAAGTCACAGTGCCACTTGTGGTCAGCTAGCACTTTTGGCTTACACTTTGCACCTTCCCATGGTTGAAAGATAAACATCACTTCCAGATTGTGATTCATCTGCACTTTCATTTATATGGACTATTGTTGAATATTTTTTTTTTAATATATATTTTTTTTTATTTTATTCCTTCTTATGCATTTTGGACGTTTTAGTATTTATAAACAGTCACTTTATTTGCATCCTTTGTACACTTATTTGCACTTTTCTGATCATTATCATAATTGCGGATCAATGCTTTTAACAATCTACATATATCAGTATGTGCATTACTTGAATTGATATATACGGTCACTGTATTTTAGCACTATGTCTTTTTATTGAAGCGCAACACCATATATTGATTTTTTTATATGCCCTGTGGGTAGTGTTTGACCCTCATGGTGTTTTTGCTGCACCATAGGAATTTCTATACTATATAATTCTCCATACTAGCAAGGGAATACTCACTATTTTACTAGCTATTCAATATTCATACAGCAATCTCCCCCTTTGAGCCATTGTGTTCTGACAACTCCCCCCCCCCCCCCCCCCCCTCCGTCAGAACACACCTGTCAGCGCTCAGTCATTGGCTGGGAGACCTGATCAGATGCCGATTGGTAGACTTCTTTTGGTCATGCCCCTTTCATCAGAAGCTGGCTGCCGTACACACGGGCCGAATGCCGGTACCTATTGAACCGCCCGATATTCGGCCTGTGTGTATGGCCTTTTAGACTGAAACAGTGTGGAATTTGAAGCATACCATGAGGAAAAAGTGAGCCTTTCCTTTCTCCATATCATCTTCTTTTCTGCCTCCCCTTTGGTTTGTTCACAAGGATCCCAAATCAAAGAAACTAAATTTGCAACCCTCCTATAAAAAACAAAACAAAAAAAAAAAACAAAAAACACACACACTATCCACAACAGCTTAGGCAGACTATTGCCAGACCATTATTTTAACAAAAATATTTCATTAAAACTAGATGTGTATTTAAATTATTTTATGCAAATTATTTACCTGTAAAAGCCTCTCTTGCATAGACATTAAAAAGCTCCAAGATGGCTGCTGGGCACCACCCATCATAATGTAATTTCAGCAGATTTACAGCGATCATTCAAGTGCAATTGTATAGTAGGGATGAGCCAAACTGCCCTGGCTTCAGTTTGTGCACGTTTTGGCAAATTTCAAAGAAGTTAAAACCACAGGGAGCCAAATCTGTCAAATTACAAATGGTCATTTTCTGAGCCAATAGGCAAGGGATGGAAAAAAAAAAAAAAAAGGAAAAAAAAAAAAAAAGTGCATGGGGTGGGCACTGCCTTGTATGCATGCAACACTGCAAGGAAAACAAAAAATATTCGGCCGGGAGCAAGTGATTTTTTTTTTTAAAGTAAAACATTAAAAATACCCAGCTTTAACCACTTCCCGCCCGGCCTATAGCGGATTGACGGCCGGGCGGTGGTTGTGCTATCCTGACTGGGCGTCATATGACGTCCTTCAGGATAACATGCCGCCGCGCGCCCGCAGGGGCGCGCATCGCGGCGATCGGTGGATCGGTGTGTCAGTCTGACACACCGCTACACCGATCTTGGTAAAGAGCCTCCGGCGGAGGCTCTTTACCACGTGATCAGCCGTGTCCAATCACGGCTGATCACGCTGTCAATAGGAAGAGCCGTTGATCGGCTCTTCCTCACTCGCGTCTGACAGACGCGAGTAGAGGAGAGCCGATCGGCGGCTCTCCTGGCAGGGGGGGTCTGCGCTGATTGTTTATCAGCGCAGCCCCCCCGCAGATCACCACACTGGACCACCAGGGATCGCCACTAGGACCACCAGGGAAGGGAAACATGTGGATGGCCAGGTATGTACCCCATGGCCATCCACATGTGCCCAGTCAGTGCCAAATCTGTGCCAATCAGTGCCCACAAATGGGCACTGATTGGCACAATTATGTTGCAGTGATGCCCAGCAATGCCACACTTAGGGGCATCACTGCCATCAATCAGAATCATCAGTGCCACCCATCAGTGTCCATCGGTGCCACCTGTCAGTGCCCATCTGTGCCCATCTGTGCCCACCTATCAGTGCCCATCCGTGCCCATCTGTGCCAACTATCAGTGCCACCCATAACTACCCATCAACGCCACCTACGAGTGCCCATTAATGCCACCTACAAGTGCCCATCAGTGCCGCCTATCAGTGCCCATCGGTGCCACCTATCAGCGCCACCTACCAGTGCCACCTATCAGTGCCCATTAGTGCCACCTATCAGTGCGCATCAGTGCCACCTATCAGTGCCCATCATCAGTGCCCGTCAGTGCCACCTCATCAGTGCCACCTCATTGGTGCCACCTCATCGGTGCCCATCAGTGCCGCCGTATCAGTGCCCGTCAGTGCAGCCATATCAGTGCCCGTCATTGAAGAAGAAAACGTACTCCTTTACAAAAAATTTTAACAGAAACAAAGAAAAACGTGCTTTTTTTCAAAATTTTCTGTCTTTTTTTATTTGTTGCGCAAAAAATAAAAACCGCAGAGGGGATCAAATACCACCAAAAGAAAGCTCTATTTGTGGGAACAAAATGATAAAAAATTTGTTTGGGTACAGTGTGGCATGACCGCGCAATTGTCATTCAAATTGTGACAGCGCTGAAAGCTGAAAATTGGGCTGGGCGGGAAGGTGTCTAAGTGCCTGGTATTGAAGTGGTTAAATAACATACCTGGGTACTCATTAGTGAGAAAAAAAAAAAAGGAATTGTAACCTGGAAATAAAGACACCCAAACATTTAACAAGTCCTTTACGAACCAAACAGAGCAATACAAGATGTTTATGACCCCATATTTTTTAAATGCTTGTAAATCTTTGATTCCACTATACTGGGGAAAAAAGGTTAATACCTACTATCTCACAGTGGCTACGAAGGGTTGACGAGCTCCGTCTAATGGAAGAAATAACCTGTAGAAATAAAGGGCTGACAAAATGGTTTGAATTTAAAGAAACTAAACTATATTATGAAATAATATCAGATCCTGATGGTAAATCAGAGTACGACTTATTAATTAATATCGATTAACCTTATAGTTTCTGTACCTCCCCTATAGTTCTATATATTTACATTTGTTGTAGGTCCCCTGCCCCCCTTTTTCTTCCTTTGGAATTATTCCCCCCCCCCTTTCTTTTTCCTTTTGTGTGGTTCCCGCCCCCCTCCCTCTATTTTGCTATTGGAGGGGAGCGGACGGGAACTGATAAGATAAATTGCATGATATAAGTTTCAAGATAATGTTTGGAATTTTCTGAAATGCTGAAAAAAAATTAAAAAAAATAAAATAATAATAAAAAAAAAATTTATATATATATATATATATATATATATATATATATATATATAACTATACCAAGAAAAAAAAAAAAAAGTCAGTCTTCTAAAAAAAATTAAAATTTCTAAAAAGTCCCTCAAATCGCAATGTCCGCAGCCTGCCAAACCTGATAAAAAAAAAAATACAAAAAACAACCCACCGATGACCCAGCACACGCAACCGATCCCACAAGGTACCACTAGCCAAATGACAGCTTCCCGAGTCATCAGCTATAGAAAGGGAAGGGGTGGCGAAGTTACTGCTATCCCCACCCTTCTGCTTAAAGTGGTAGGGATTCCTGGAGAGGTCAGTGGTCCCTAGGGGTATAGCTTCCTTAGGAACCAGCAACAGCGGGAAGCTGTCATACATAGAAGCAGTAGAAATGCCTCTATGTATAATTTTTGGTTCCCGCCAAACAAGAGGTCAAGCGGTCAAAAGTTCAGGTGTTTGTGTGAACACCCAAAGTTTAGTCCGATCAGGCAATCCATGTCACCTCTCCTCACTGCTCATTTTAATCCTGAAAATGGTGACCCCACTGTGCCACAGCCATACATTGCACTTAGATTTAGGAAGAAATGGAGTGGGAGTTTACATGTGCCTCAGTGGAGTGTAGATAATGATTTATGACGCAGTTTATTTTAAAAAGAAATATAGAAATACTTTATTTACCATTCTTGGATGGAAATGTTTAAAACATATTGCAATCCTAAGATAAACTCCACTGAGGCACATGTACAGTCCCACTCCATTTCTTCCTAAATTTGAACCTTGTTTCTACTAGGGACGGTGCCTCCTTGTTAGTTATAATCATTTCACGCCTACCCCCACCCATACATTGCACCTAAATAGGATGTGTTCCTTGCCAGCATGCCTATTATAGGGCGTACACATGGTCGGACTTTGTTCGGACATTCCGAAAAACAAAATCCTAGGATTTTTTCCGACGGATGTTGGCTCAAACTTGTCTTGCATACACACGGTCACACAAAGTTGTCGGAAAATCCGATCATTCTAAACGCGGTGACGTAAAACACGTACGTCGGGACTATAAACGGGGCAGTGGCCAATAGCTTTCATCTCTTTATTTATTCTGAGCATGCATGGCTCTTTGCCCGTCGGATTTGTGTACACACAATCGGAATTTCCGACAACGGATTTTGTTGTCGGAAAATTTTATCTCCTGCTCTCTAACTTTGTGTGTCGGAAAATCCGATGGAAAATGTCCGATGGAGCCCATACACGGTCGGAATTTCCGACAACACGCTCCGATCGGACATTTTCCATTGGAAAATCCGACCGTATGTACGGGGCATTAGTGTACAGCCCTAAGTAGCTGCATTCCCCTGTTTTAAGTGGGTGATAAAACCGAAGCTCAACCTCTTGATTTTACCACCCCTAGCCCATATGTCTGAATAAGCCCTTAGACCAAGGGTCCCAAACTGGCAGCCCTCCAGCTGTTATAAAACTACAAGTCCCATGAGGCATTGCAAGGCTGACAGTTACAAGCATGACAGGTCTCAGTGACTGGATTACTACTATTATCACTATCCACATCTATACCCAGGTACTCATAACTCTTATATATTCTATACATTTTCATGTAAATTCACGAGTCATTTTCCCAAATCTGTAGCTTTTATTTAACCGGTTCCCGACCGGCTCCTGTACTTTTACGTCGGCAGAATGGCTCGGCTGCGCAAAGTAACATACCTGTACGTTACTTTGAATTTGCCGCCGTGCCTGCCGCGATCTCCGTGAGTCGGGTCGCGGGTCCCGCGGACTTGATCGCCGCGGGCATACCCGTGATCGCCTCATGGAGAGGACGAACTGGGAGATGCTGTTGTAAACAGCATCTCCCCGTTCTGCCTAGTGACAAGTGTCACTCGATCTCTGCTCCCTGTCATCGGAGCAGAGATCAGTGACGTCACCCACACAGCCCATCCCCCTGACAGAAATCACTCCCCTAGGACACACTTAACCCCTCCCCCTAGTGGTTAACCCCTTCACTGCCAGTGTCATTTATACAGGAATCAATGCATTTTTATAGCACTGATTGCTGTATAAATGACAATGGTCCCAAAAATGTGTAAAAAATGTCCGACATGTCCGCCATAACGTTGCAGTGACATTAAAAATCGCTGATCGCCACCATTACTAGTAAAAAAAAAAAAAATTAATAAAAATGCCATAAAACTATCCCCTATTTTGTAAACGCTATAACTTTTGCGCAAACAAATCAATAAACGCTTATTGCGATTTTTTTTTACCAAAAATATGTAGAAGAATACGTATCGGCCTAAACTGAGGAAAAAAAAACATTTAGATATTTTTTGGGGATAATTATTATAGCAAAATGTAAAAAATAATGCGTTTTTTTTTAAATTGTCGCTCTTATTTTGTTTATGGCGCAAAAAACAAAAATCGCAGAGATGATCAAATACCACCAAAAGAAAGCTCTATTTGTGGGAAAAAAAAGGACGTCAATTTTTTTTCGGAGTCACGACGCACGACTGCGCAATTGTCAATTAAAGCAACGCAGTGCCGAATGGCAAAAAAACCCACTCTGGTCAGGAAGGGGGTAAATCCTTCCGGGGCTGAAGTGGGTAAATAACTTTCTGTTCTAGGGCGACAACACTCTTCGCCCCCTAGAGTTACTAAACATTTAACCCTTGCAGTGTGTAGGTGTTTTTTATTTGCGGAGTTGGGCTTTAAAGAGACACTGTCAAGAAAATGAAAAATTGTATCAAATACTTACCATAATTGTCCTTTCCTAGAACCAATCCATGGAAGCATACATGTGGTAGTATGCAGCCATGTTGGCGCCAGGAAAAATGGAAAATTGTATCAATTACTTACCGTAATTTTCTTTTCCTGGCACCAATCCACGGCAGCATACTAATCACATGTATGTTGCCATGTTGGCACCAGGTAAAAAAAAAAAAATAAATAAATAAAATAATGGCAGTATTTTTGTCCTCCACCAATACTTAACTGGCCTATGCTCTTTCCGTTGTTCCAGCCAGTGACCTCTTCCTGTGTGACAGGGCGCAGATCTAGCAGCCATTTTCTAGGCCTGAACAATGTCACCTGACCAAGAGTGACATTACCGCTCCCCCTTGCACCCAACACTGGGGGTATCGGTACCGGTGAGTATCAGGGGTGCGAGGCTAGGGGCCTACACAAAGACAGTCACTTCCCCCTGAACACTTAAGGTGAACACTTTAAAGTGGACTTGTGCTTTGTCCCTGAAGGGATTAAACAGGCCATGCCAAGAAAATATTACAGTAGTATCTTATGGTGCCTCCTATCATAAAAGTTAAAAAGTGCTAACAGGTTTGCTTTAGATAAGACCACATGGATATCTCTCTCTCTCATATATATATATATATATATATATATATATATATATATATATATATATATATATATCTATATCTATATCTATCTATCTATCTCTCTCTTTCCCCTGAAGGAAAGAATCTCTTTAGACACCACGAGAAGCCAAAAAGATTAAAAAGCCAAACATATTTTATGTAGAAACATAGAAAATTTTAATATAATATTAATAACAGCCAGAGACAAATTAAAAAGGCCTCCTGAGTGCAGTGGAATGATCCACATCTTGTTGTGACTATACTGTATATATACACTTAGATACAGAAGTGTAACACTTGGTGTGCAGCTCATAGGGCTCCAATGGGTAAAATGAAGGAATTTCATGTTGTATTGCTTCAGAGATCAGGACCCTGGCTTTGTAAAGTTCATGGTAATTGAGACAGGGCAAAACATTTAAAATGGGTGGCTTTGAAGGCCTTTAAGAAAAATGCAGTTATCCCAGTCCTTCCTGAGTTCCTCGAATCCGCCGAGCGAGCTGCATGTCCTGGACAAAGAGGGTGACCCTTTTGGCGTGCAGACAACAGAGGTAAGAATCTTCAAAGAGTCGCACAAGGAAAGCTTCAGCTGCCTGCTCAAAATAAAACACACAAGCTGGTCAGATCTTCATCACAAGATTTTAGCGCCATTCTCTGCATCATTGCACTGCGGCGGGGGGGGTTGGGTGCCGTGACACCTGAAGTCACAGGATGTGCTCAATCTTCCAGGTTGAAGGACACTGGATGCCATTCAACCCAGAAGACTGAGGGCATCTAGTGGCAGAAATAAATTATTGCAGGGGACAGCAGAGGCGAAGAGGTCGTATTGTATCCAGACCTTTTTTCTTTGGTTTTAAAAGCCATCTTTTAGAAAGAAAAAAAAAAAAAAAAAAAGAAAAAAAAAAAAAAAAATAGTAATATATGCACATATTTTCAGAAAAAAAAAAAAAAGTACATTTATTTTATTGCATAGGCTGCATAGCAGTGCACCCACAATCAGTGGGTTGCAAGTTAAATACCAGGCTCCTGCAGACTTTTTCCTTTTTCTCCTTGTCCATACCAAGGTACAGACTTTGTTGGAGAGCTTGTGCCATGCCATGGTGGCAGACAGGACTTTTAATTCATTCATTTTGTGAATGAAAAATGTGGTTGTGTGGGTGCAGCCGAACATAATTCAAAAAAAGAGACAGCAGCTGTGCGGGAGAAAAACCACCACACGCTGTCACTGGGGATGGACAGGGTCCCATTTGCACTATAAATATGGATGTAACTTGGTGCAAAAGGTTGAGTTAGCCTTTAAAGTGTCACTAAACCCACATCATGAAAAACGATCAATAAATGGTGTATTACATGCTGTTCATACTCAATCTGAGATTTGTTTTATGCATTCTGCAAAAACCTGGTTGATCCTGCTGCTCTCTCTCCATCTCCACCTTCTGTTCATGTGCCCAATTCAGTTCGGGATTTTGCAGCTGTGGTGGCAACTCTGCACATGCTCAGTTTTCATTGAGTTTCCATGCTGAGCATTTCCCCCCCCCCCCCCCCCCCCATCACATCTGAGCAGCCCATGTGACTAGAGAGTCACACATGAGGGAGTATACACAGTGGTAAATGACCGGCCACTCCCTCCTTCCAAAAATATATACCATAGTTTGTAGACGCTATAACTTTTGCGCAAACCAATATATGCTTATTGGGATTTTTTTTACCTACAATATAAAGCAGAATACATATTGGCCTAAATTGATGAATACATTTTATTTATTATTACTTTTATTTTTTTAATTGGGTACGTTTTATAGCAGAAAGTAAAAAATATTTAAAAAAAAAAAACACAAAAACGTCTGTCTGTTTATAGCGCAAAAAACAAAAACAAAAAAAAAAAAAAAACACCTCGGTTCCAATATTCGAATCGTAAATAGAGTTAAAGAAAGAAAAAAAAAAAACGCCAGGCTCTACGCAGTGCCGTAGCGCAATAGGTGGCCTGGTCATGGAGGGGGGGGGGGTAAACATTCTGGAGCTGAAGTGGTTAATAAACAAAACAGCGAATTTCAGAATGACATGTCCTGGAGCAGCATTGATAAACAGCGTTGCAGAAATCAACCATGCCAGTGCACCCTTTTTAATGCCTTTGGTCGAGCCGTCATCAGATCACAGGCAAAATCCGGATCAAGAGAGGGCTCTGTGTCTTGCATTTGCCTGGCTAATCATAAAAATGCACTCACAGTCCTCCCTGTCTGCTTCTACCGCCGATTGCTTTTTCTTTGCAACACTGCTACCACTGACACCAATCACAAAGCAGGCATACTGGGCTACAAACGGGGCACACTGACTATTATTGTTAAACAAAAAACAGTCACACCAATAGTTATGAGGCACTCAACGCTGATCACAAAACATTTAAAGCAGACAAACATCACTGAGTCCCAACATTTAAAAGATGCACTCCCCACCAATGAAGAAACTAGCGGCTGACCACTGCAAGGTGTTCTGTGCACTACATAGTCCTGACTCCTGAATTTTGACTGCTGCACTAAATATTTCCTAAACAATTTTGGGGGGAACTTCTACGGTCCTGGCACTTTCGGGTCTCCAAAAATTGAATAAGCAATCGGAATATGTGTTTATTGGAAACATTTTAAAACCTTATATAGGGGGGAGGAGGATTAAAGTGATTGTAAAGTCTCTGGGTTTTCTTCATTAAAAATAGCAAACATGTTATACTTCCCTGCTCTGCTGCAGTGGTTTTGCACAGAGCAGCCCTGATCCTCCTCTTCTCGGGTCCCTCTTCGTTGCTCCTGGCCCCTCCCTCCTGTTGAGTGCCCCCATAGCAAGCAGCTTGCTATGGGGGCACCCAAGCCACAGCACCGTGTTCATTCAGACACGGAGCCGCGACCCAGCCCTCGCCCCCTTTCTCTCCTCATTGGCTGACTGACTTTGACAACGGCGCCTCGCCGCTGTCTCAATCAATGAGGAGGGGAGTCCCAGGCAGCTGAGTCACTCCTGCAATATCGCTGGATAGAGATGGGCTCAGGTAAGTATTAGGGGGGCTGCTGTACACAGAAAGGCTTCTATCTTAATGCATTAAGATAAAATACCTGCCTTTACAATCACTTTAAATTGGGTACAGTGTTGCATGATGGATTGTCAGTCAAACTATCCAAGCATTAAATACCCCAAAAAATGGCCTTGCAAAAAAAAAAAAAAAAAAAAAAAGGGTATATACTGGCTGGTAGAGCTGCACAATTAATCGTCAAGAATCATCGTGATCTTGACCAAAGTGTTTCACAATTCTTTCTATACAAAGAATTCTCTCTGCTCTTCTGAAGCCACAGCCCTCAAAAGAAAGAAAGAGAAAAATTCAAGTTAGACTTACCGGTAACTTGTTTTCCAAGAGTCTTTCAGGACAGCACATGAGAGAGGCTCCACCCACTAGGAAACAGGAAACACAAACTCCACCACATTTTAAAAGGAGGCTCCTCTCCACAGCTCGTCAGTTGTAGTAGAGTACCTCCGGCCCAAGCTGGAACACATAAGCATAATACGGTTAATTCACAGCATATATATATATATATATATATATATATATATATATATATATATATATATATATATATATATATATATATATATATATATATATATATATATATATATATATATATATACATATATACACACACACACACACACACACACACTTCCATATACGTATAAATATGTATATATAAACATGAAGGGCGGGTAGTTTGCTGTCCTGAAAGACTCTTGGAAAACAAGTTACCGGTAAGTCTAACTTGAATTTTCCCTTATCGTCTTTCAGGACAGCACATGAGAGGATAATCAAGACTTACCAATTAGGGAGGGACAACAGCCTGCAGGACCTTTCTGCCAAATGCCTGATCACCAGCTGACAGAAGATCCAATCTGTAGTGACGGACAAACGTAAGATAACTTGACCACGTAGCCGCCTTACAAATTTGGTATGGGGTGGCACCAGCTTTTTCTGCCCATGTAGTGGCTAGAGCTCTGGTAGAATGTGCTCGTACTCCCTGAGGAGGAGACAACCCCGACTGGACATAAGCTTCTGAAATGGCCATTCTTAACCATCTGGCAATTGATCCCTTTGAAGCTTGCCTTCCTTTTCTGTTGCCAGAAAACAAAACAAATAAAGAGTCCGAAGACCTGAAGTCCCTTGTTTTCTCTAAGTAATGTAATAAAGTTCTTCTTACATCTAACATATGAAATAATTCTTCCTTACTTCCTGAAGGATCTGAACAAAAAGTTGGCAGGATGATTTCCTGCGACCTATTATGGACTGATGCCACTTTTGGTAAAAAAGCAGGATCTGTTCTAAGCACAATCCTGTCTGGGTAAATTGACATAAAGGGCTCTTTAATTGAAAGAGCATGAAGTTCTCCAATTCTTCTCGCAGTCGTAACTGCCACTAAGAATATTGTCTTTAGAGTTAAATTCTTTAACGAGATTGACTGTAATGGTTCAAAAGGATCTTTTGTGAGAACTTGTAAGACCACTGTCAAGTCCCATTTTGGAAAGTGTCTATTGGGAACTGGTCTGGATCTAGTAAGTGACCTAAAGAACCTCTTGACCAACGGAACTGAGGAAATAGGTTGATCCAGGTATACTCCTAGGGCAGCCACTTGCACTTTGAGAGTGCTAATTGCCAGCCCTTTGTCCACCCCCTTCTGCAGAAATTCCAGAACCGACACAATGTCTTCTAAATTTTGGTTTGCCGAGCGACACCAGGAGTTGTAGACTTTCCAAACCTTAGCGTAGATATCTCTAGTCACCTTCTTTCTACTAGCCAGTAAAGTAGATACTAGAGGCTCTGACAAACCCTTGTTTTTTAACAGCTGTTCCTCAGATACCAAGCTGTGAGACTTAGTCTTGCTATATCCGGATGATACACTGGACCTTGAAGTAGTAAGTCCTGTCTGAGGGGAAGCTGCCAGAATGGTTTGACTGACATTAGTAGAATGGAGGAAAACCAGGCCCTTTTTGGCCAGTACGGGGTGATCAAGATTACCGACACCTTCTCTTTCTGTATCTTCCTCAATACTAAAGGAATCAGCTGAAAAGGGGGGAAGGCATAACCCAGCTGGAAATTCCAAGGATGTGCCAGGGCATCTATCCCTATCGATCCGTTGTCTCGGTGCAGGGAGAAGAACTGAGGGAGCTGAGCATTTTCTCTTGATGCGAATAGATCCACCTGCGGGCATCCCCACTTCTGGGTTATTAGAGTGAATATTTCTGGATTCAAACTCCACTCTGCCTCCTGAATCCTTTGTCTGCTCAAGAAGTCTGCTACTCCATTCAGCGTGCCCTTGAGATGTACTGCTGACAGGGAAAGTAGATGACTCTCTGCCCATCCTAGGATCTCTGAAGATAGCAATAGAAGAGTCCCGCTCCTTGTGCCCCCTTGTTTGTTCAGGTATGCCACCGTGGTGGCGTTGTCTGACAATATCTGCACATGGGACCCCTGAAGGTTTGGAGAGAAGGCAACCAAGGCTAAGGCGACTGCCTTTAACTCCCTCCAATTTGATGACCTTCCTGCTTCCACTGGGGACCAAACTCCCTGAGCTATGTCTTGACCCAAGTGTGCTCCCCATCCCCAACTGCTGGCGTCTGTGGTCATCCTTCTCTCTGTTGGGAAGGACCAGAGTAAACCCCTTGACAGCACTGCCTGATTTCTCCACCACCAAAGGGTCTTTTTTACCCTGGTGGGAAGCTTTACCTTTGAGTCTAAAGCTTCTGGACTGTGATCCCAGATCTTTAAGAGAAAACTCTGAAGGGGTCTGAAATGGAGTCTGGCCCATTGAATGGCCGGCATGGTTGAGGTCAAGGTTCCCAGTACTGACATAATCCTTCTGACCGATACCTCCAGGTTCGTCTGAAGGCTGGATACTGCCTGCAATACCTTCACTTTCTTCTCTTCTGGAAGAAAGATCTTTTGATCCACTGAGTCTATCAGATACCCCAGAAATTGGACTCTTTGTGCTGGATTGAAATTTGATTTTTGGATGTTTATAATCCAACCTAAGGTCTCCAGATGACTGCGAGCCTTGATCAGATCCTCCTGTAATCTTTCCCTGGAAGGGGCAAAGAAAAGGAGGTCGTCCAGGTAAGGGATAACCGCAATCCCTTGTAGCCGGAGGGGAGCTAGGGCTTCCGCCATAATTTTGGTAAATATTCGAGGGGCGGAAGATAGACCAAACGGGAGGGCCCTGAATTGAAGGTGCAGAACCTCCCTCCCCATATTTACTGCCAGCCTCAGATATCTCTGGGACTGAACAGCTATAGGTACATGCAGGTACGCATCCCTTAAGTCGATTGATGCCATAAAGCATCCTCTGACTAAGAGATTTCTTACCGAAAAGATGGAGTCCATACGGAATCGCTTGTATTGGACTGACCTGTTTAACGGTTTTAAATTGAGGATGAGCCGAAAGCTTCCTGATGGTTTCTTTATCAGAAAGATATGGGAGTAGAACCCCTGGCAATCTTCCTCCGGAGGCACTGGAACCACAACACCCTGTTTTATCAGATCCCCTAACAGGTTCTTCATGGCTAGGGCTTTTGTTGTGTCCTTTGGCAGATTTGTTACGCAGTACCTCTCTGGAGGAAGGTTCAACAGCTCTATCCTGTAACCCTGGGCTATTAAATCCAAAACAAAAGGGTTTTTTGTTATGTTTGCCCAGAGAGGAAGGAATTTTTGAAGCCTTCCTCCCACAGGCACCACCAAGTCATTGTGTTTTATTGGCCTGCGTAGGAAGATTGAAAAGGACATTCCCTTTTCCTTTTCCTCTCTGCCCCGCCCAATTCCTTCTTTTTTCTTGGGGCCTGTTACTCTTTTCCTGATTTTTTTGAGGTCGAAAAAACCGCCTAACTGGCTGCTTTTTCTTTTTAACAGGAAAGGATTTCTTCTTATCAGCTGTTCTATCCAAAATAGATTCTAGATCGGGACCAAAAAGCTGATCTCCCAAAAATGGCACTCCGCATAACTTATTTTTGGAAGCTGCGTCCCCAGGCCATGTCTTTAACCATAACGCTCTCCTGGCTGCAATGGTCAGGGCCCCTGACCTAGCTGACATTCTTATAGAATCTGCAGAGGCATCAGAGATATATGCTACAGCTGCTATAAGGGTTGGGAAGGAATCTAGAATCTCCTGTTTGGGTGAATCAGCTATAATATGTGCTTTTAGCTGATTCAGCCAGAACTCCATATTTCTGGAGACACAGGTCATAGCCATAGCAGGCTTGAGATTCCCTACAATGGACTGCCAGGCTTTTTTTAAGCTGTTGGTCCGCCTTCTTATCCATAGGATCCTTCAAAGTACCCATGTCCTCGAATGCCAGATCCGTTGATCTAGATACTTGGGAAAAAGCTGCATCCAACTTCGGGACTTTATTCCAAAGTGATTCAGGATTATCATTGAATGGGAAACGCCTCTTGTGAGCTCTTGGGAAAAAGGGTTTTCTCTCTGGGTCAGCCCATTCTTTCCTAATGGTCTCCGAGATTACCGAATGTACAGGGAAAGTGCGACCTGTTGCTTCACCAAGCCCTTCATACATTCTATCATGCAGCGATAATTCTCTTTTTTCTTCCTCCATTCCCAATGTTGCATAAATTGCTTTCAACAGACTGTCTACTTGTTCCAAGGACAGTTTGTATCTAGAAGGTGCATCTGCCTCTTCCTCTTCTTCCTCCTCCTCCTCTTCTCCAGAGTATGAGGGGGAATGCCCCTTTTGGGTAGTCGGGCCAGCCTCAGCCTCTACCGTTGGGGTTAAGTGTGAGTCCTGAGAGGGGTCTGAGGTAGTTGCCCGACTTAATGCTGGTGTTACAAGAGAAGAGCGAAAAGCCTGTATAGTAGCATCTAGCTCTTTCTTAACTGATGCGATTATGTCGCTGCACGCAGAAGAAGCCTCTTCCTTGACTAAGGAGTAAATGCAAATTTGGCATAAAGTCTTCTTCCAACCCTCCAGTAACTTTGCTTTACATGAGGGGCATCTCTTTTTAATGGCTGGTTCAGAGCTCTTAGCCTGCCAGAAAAAAATGACAAAAAAGAGAAAAAAACACCAGCATTCATTAAGCCAAAGCTTCCTCCTAACGGACTCACCACAGGTGCACAGGAGGAACAACAGTTAACCCCATGTGCCCAGACAGGCCCCAGCCACCAAGGGGGAAAAAAATATTTGTGAGAGGGGCACCAAAGTAATCAGGATATTCACTATAGCCTCTTACCTGGGCCTTGCTGGTGCCTGTGCCTGTCCCACATGCAGCTGCCACAGAATCCATAGTGGTGCTGCACCGATCGGTGGCTCTTACGAACGTCGGTTCCGGAGTCAAAAAACGCTGTTGCGCCCGACCGGAATATAGGCACCAGGACCGCTCCTCCCTTCTTCCTCTGCGCCACTTCCGATCGGAAATGATGCGCCCGTTCCTAGTGCCTTCCCCTCGTCGGATACCTCACTTCCGACCGGTCGAGTCTGTACTCTTCCAAGATGGCGGCGGCCAGTAACGCAGACATGCGGTTTCAAAAGAAAAAAGCCCGCGAACGGCTTCCGCCGCCTAAGGAGCGGCTCCAGGAACGGTTCAGCTCATCATGAGCAAAGAAAGAGGAAAAAGGAGCCCACTTACCAGCAACCCTGTGGCGCGGTGTGGGAGGATCGGACTCTCTTGGAGGAAAAATAGGTATGGCGGGGTAGGCAGCCTGGCCTCTCAGGATAGCACCATAAGAGACCCTGGCCCCTACTAGGTGTTCCCTTGCCGGAGGAAACACAAAAACTGACGAGCTGTGGAGAGGAGCCTCCTTTTAAAATGTGGTGGAGTTTGTGTTTCCTGTTTCCTAGTGGGTGGAGCCTCTCATGTGCTGTCCTGAAAGACGATAAGGGAAAACTGGACAGTCTGCCAAGAAACAAAACATTCTTTATCGGTTGAACTTAAGTATAAACATTGTAACAGTTTGTCAATGGAATAGACTTCCTGTGTAAGTGAAAAAAAGTTTACTTACTTTAAAAAACTTTTACTTTACTTAAACACTAAACCTTTTTCTGACATTTGTTGGTTTCAAGTTAAAATCATTTTTTTTTGCTAGAAAATTACTTAGAACCCCCAAACATTATATATATTTTTTAGTAGACACCCTAGAGAATAAAATGCTGGTTGTTGCAATATTTTATGTCACACTGTATTTGCGCAGCGGTCTTTCAAATGATATTTTTTGGGAAAAAATTACTTTAATGAATTAAAAAAAAAAATCTAACCAGTAAAGTTAGCCCATTTTTTTTTTTTTCTGTATAATGTGAAAGATTTTAAAAAAAGAATCGTGATCTTTTTATTCTAAGCAAAAAAAATCGTGATTCTCATTTTGGCCAGAATCGTGCAGCTCTACTGGCTGGTAATTGAATTATAAAGTTCTGCATTGCATACAATACTGACCTCTTGTAATGCCATGATTGCTAAACTTTGCCACATGAATGGCACGCCACGAGTATACTCCATGCACACTTCTCTCACCTGCACAAGCATAAACAGGAAAAATAAAAAAATGTTACTTTTGCCTCAGATACATAACAGCAAAGTAAGAACAAAACTTTCCCTCTGCCCACCCCACTCATTTCCTGGCTGATCTCTAGATACCATTCCAGGAGGAACCCTCTGCTCCTCATAAAACTTGCTCCTCTCCTCTCTCTTAAAACTAACAGGTGGACCCAATCGATCCACTCGTGTGAAAGGGTCCTAAGAATGTTTTGTATGTGTATTACCCACCTCATTTCTAGCTCTCTGTCCACAGCGAATAAACCAACAGCACTCACCAGTCTGGCGAAGGGGGCTTTTCTTATTAGCAGGTCCGTTGACTTTTGATATTTTCTTATCTCCATGAGCGCTCGTGTCCCAGGCCGATAACGACGTGTACGTGCCTGTCTGTGGAATGTACTTTCTGTTTGGGAGGTACCTGCTCTGCTTGGCCCCGGTCCTGCATTGTAAAAATGACCAAATTACTAAGATCCTTTTTTTATACCCTATAGTTTCAAAAGTATTGGGACACCTGCCTTTACACATGAACTTTAACGTGGCTGTAAACCTGAATTTTTTTTTTTTATGTCATAATGTAGAGTATAAAATTTCCTATCATTTGAGCCCAGTCTTGCCACAAAGCGTTAATCCAGCTCTGAGCAATCCTCTTTTATTGTTCAGTGAGATAAAACTTGGCAAACAGAAAAAAACGTTGTCAAATCCTCCCCCTTGCTGTGAGCGACAGGTGATTTACATCTCGTGCACTAGCCTAAGAGCTATCTTCAGCAGCTTTGCAAGGATTGGCTGTTCCACACCTCACCATGATTTGGCATGCTGAAGTCATGTGGTTACTTTCCTGTCTTTTCACTGGATGTTCGAGATCATAGCAGAAGTTCAGCAGAAGTTCAGTGTTAGAAATACACAGAGAAAATGCATATTGACGCGGGGAGTGTAGAGGTGGGCGGGGAGTGTAGAGGTGGGCGGGGAGTGTAGAGGTGGGCGGGGAGTGTAGAGGTGGGCGGGGAGTGTAGAGGTGGGCGGGGAGTGTAGAGGTGGGCGGGGAGTGTAGAGGTGGGCGGGGAGTGTAGAGGTGGGCGGGGAGTGTAGAGGTGGGCGGGGAGTGTAGAGGTGGGCGGGGAGTGTAGAGGTGGGCGGGGAGTGTAGAGGTGGGCGGGGAGTGTAGAGGTGGGCGGGGAGTGTACTGACATCACGACTCCACCCACCGAGCTCCAGACAACAGACCCACCCACAGAATATGCAGTTTTTCGGGTCTCATAACAGACAGAGGGGAGCCATTTGACAGGTAAAGATACACGCAGGAGGCATGTATATCCTTATAGATAACCCCTATGGCAGTAGTTTAGAAAGTATGACATTGGGTTTACATCCACTTTAATGGTATCCCAGTCTTAGTCCGTAGGGTTCAATATTGAGTTGGCCCACCCTTTGCAGCTATAACAGCTTCAACTCTTCTGGGAAGGCTGTCCACAAGGTTTAGGAGTGTGTCTATAGGAAGGTGAGGTCAGGCACAGATGTTGGACGAGAAGGTCTAGCTCAGTGTCTCCGCTCTAATTCATCCCAAAGGTGTTCTATTGGGTTGAGGCCAGGACTCTGTGCAGGCCAGTCAAGTTCCCCCACCCCAAACTCGCTCATCCATGTCTTTATGGGCCTTACTTTGTGCACTGGTCCAAATCATTTGGTGGAGGGGGGGATTATGATGTGGGGTCATTTTTCAGGGGTTGGGCTTGGCCTCTTACTTCCAGTGAAGGGAACTCTTAAGGCGTCAGCATACCAAGACATTTTGGACAGTTCCATGCTCCCAACTTTGTGGGAACAGTTTGGGGATGGCCCCTTCCTGTTCCAACAGGACTGCGCACCAGTGCACAAAGCAAGATCCATAAAGACATGGATGAGCGAGTTTGGGGTGGAGGAATTTGACTGGCCTGCACAGCGTCCTGACCTCAACGCAATAGAACACCTTTGGGATGAATTAGAGCGCAGACGGCGAGCCGGGCCTTCAACATCAGTGCCTGACCTCACAAATGCGCTTCTGGAAGAATGGTCAAACATTCCCATAGACACACATTGTGGACAGCCTTCCCAGAAGAGTTGAAGCTGTTATAACTGCAAAGGATAGACCAACTCAATATTGAACCCTATGGACTAAGACTGGGATTCCATTAAAGGCAGGTGTCCCAATACTTTAGACAATATAGTGTATGTTGAAACAAAATAAAAACACAAAAAAAAACCCTTATAAGAATTAGGCACACACCATTGACCCCCAACATTTAAAAAGGTGCACTCACCATTGACCTCCACAAAGAAGCACTAACTGCTGACCAATGAGATCTGCAAGCTGTCCTGTGCACTACATAGTCCTGACCCCTGAACTTTGACTGCTGCACTATATACAGGGCGTCTTATACTAAAACTATTTTGGGGGTATTTGTATTGTTCTGGTACTTTAGGGCCTCAAGAAATGTGATGAGCAGTCACAGCATATGGTTTTTGTTTCAAAGTTTGGTATTTTTCATCTTCTATAGAAAAAAAAAATGTAAGTCATTTGGGTACAGTGTTGCATGATGGAGTAATTTTCAGTCCAACTATCATATCACAGCACTGAATATAAAAAAAAAAAAAAAAAAAAAAAAAAAAAAAAAGAAGAAGGGGGTATATACTGGCTGGTACTCACTTGGTATATAAAGTTGTGCATTGCATACAATTACTGACCTCTAGTAATGCTATGATTGCTATAATTTGCCACATAAATGGCATTCTACAAGTATACTCCATACAGACTTCTCTCACCTGCACTTGCTTGTATTCCAGGCTGAGAATATTTCTGCCTGAGAAATGAACTTTCCTCTGTTTGGGAGGCACTTGCTCTGCTTGGCCCCGGCCCTGCATTGTAAAACTATCAAATTACTAAAAAGATTTGTATTTTTTTTTTTTAAGATACTTAAAATTATATTAAAATGGTAAATATTTTATGTTTAAAAAAAATAACAAACGTGCCACACTTACCTGCTCTGTGTAACAATGATCCTCTTTTTAGGTTCCCCGCCGGGGCTCCTGGCTCCTCCTCTTTTCCGAGTGCCTCCACAGCAAGCAGCTTTCTATGGGGGCACTCGTGTGCTCGCTCATCTAAGACACACAAGACGGGGCTCGGCACCGCCCTCCGCTCCCTCCTCAATGGCTCCTGTTTCCATCTCTCAGCCAATGAGGAGGCAGAGACCCGGGAGAGCAGTGGTTCTCATGCACATCACTGGATCGCAATTGAGCTCAGGTAAGTATTAGGGGAAGCAATACACTTTTTTACCTTCATGCATTAGAATGCATGAAGATCAAAAATCTTCAGCTTTTAGAACCACTTTAAAGTGTATGCAAACCCTAGCAATAACGTTTTCTTATTTACTTACTTTTGGTCTGTTATGCACACCAGCATTTTATTAGATCCATTTGACAAAATGCAAAAAACATACCCATTGATCAGGTCAGAAATTCAGAGCTATCCTGTGCACACTTCCTGTGTTATCTTAAGTCTAATTAGCCCTTCTGGTTTTCATCTTGGACTACAGAAGAATTAGTGTCTATTGTGTAGAGATATGGATTGTGGAAGAGTTTGAGCAGTTTAGCAAAAGACAACAGGATAGGGCTGACACCAACAGGATAGGGCTGAGCTGGGTTCCTTGTAATTGCAGGGTCCTTAAAAGGGTTAAACATAGAAAAATGTGCATGCTTTGCAGAGATGTACTGTATGTGTTTTTTGTGAGAAAAGAAAAGTCCTTCACCTATTGATCACCCACCGATACAGGCCCTTCAGGGCTTCCTGTGCGTCTCCATTGGTACCTGGAGTTGTTACCTGGTGTAAGCTCCCACATAATGTACATACAGTATAAATCCCATCCTTACTTGGGGATGGTGGAGGTGGCGTCACTCTTTTTGGAGGCCTGGACTTTCGCCGGGATGGCGGGCTTCTACCGGCCGGTCTCATTCTGACTCCACACAACTCATTTAAAAAAGCAAGACCCTACAAGGGTAGGAAAGGAAAGGTAAAACGTCAAAAACGGGATATAGAGATATATATATATTTTACACATAATGGCTGTGTGTCGAGTTATTTTGAGGGGACAGCAAATTTACACTGTTATACAAGCTGTACACTCACTACTTTACATTGTAGCAAAATGTCATTTTTTCAGGGTTATCACATGAAAAGATGTGGTAAAATATTTGCAAAAATGTGAGGGGTGTACAAACTTTTGTGAGAGAAAATATAACGACAAAGGGAAACGTTCTCCAAAAACCAGGATAAAGAAAAGGCTGTAACCCACCCGAAGTTTTGAGACCATTATGTGTCACTTACCTGACACAGGAGCCTGCGATGTCCCCTCTGCTACGGAGCGTCCATCTTCTTTCCGGGTATTGTGGCTCCGGTGCTGTGATTGGCCTGAGCCACGATGACGTCACTCCCGCGCATGTGCACGTGAACCGCCTCTAACGGCATATCGCCATTAGCAGCGGCATGCCCAGTGCACCTATGCGCCGTAGACAGCGGTGTCTGTCTTTTTGCAAATATCTCCTAAACCGTGTAGGTTTAGGAGATATTTCTTGGACCTACAGGTAAGCCTTAATCTAGGCTTACTTGTAGGTCAAAGTGGTCTGTAAGGGTTTACAACCACTTTAAGGTTCTGCTTATACAAGGCTGAGGACTGCCAGTGTGAGGCGAGGAAAGCCGTATTACGGCACTTCCGCATTTACATGTGACCGGCTGTCATTGGACACAGTCGATCACATGGTTAAAAAGCCACATGATCGGCTCTTAACAGAGATCGGGGTCGCTCCGTGTGGGTTAACTGCTCATTTTTATCTAGAGGAGAGCAGAGTTATACTCCAGTGTTAATTTGGATCTCAAATTTCAATTTCGTTTTAGTAATGCCATTTTAGTTTTAGTCATATTTTAGTGTAATAAAATCTCCAGTACCTGTGTTAATTTCATAGACGAATATATTTTCCTTGACGAAACACAGATATACTCACCTAATTTGTCAATCCTCCAATTGCAAGACCAGTCCCTGCTGCTCCTGCCCCCTCTCACGCTAGCGTTCTTGTGAATGGACTGTTCCTGACATCATCATGCCTATAGACTGGCTCTGGACGAGAGGACAGCAGGAACAGTCCATTGATGGACGTGGAGGAGCATCGTTTTCCAGAGGATTGAAGGATCGGTTAAGTATAGCCTTTGGTGCTCCCCTAGACAAAATGGGCAGTTAAGCCCCACTGTATGGGAAAACATTTTTTTTTTCCACCAAGTTTTTCTTTAGGTTTTAGGCCTCATGCACCCTGGATGATGGGAAGGGGAGAGGAGGGGAAACTGAACAGAGCCCAGCAATCAGCCACCCACTGTTTATTTTTTCCAGTTTTAATTGAGCAAATAACTAATGTTGTAATAAGTAGGAATTTAAATGCACTGGAATCCAAGTTTTTTTTTGTTTTTATTTAAAATTAGATATAGCTCCACCCACAGAGCCGTGTTATCCAGATTCGTCAGGGTTTATAAGCAATCTGCCACATAGAAGGCACAAATGTATAAAAACTTCTGCCTTTAGAATCACGTTAAATCACTTTCTTCTCATGCCCAGGACTACATGTCCCATGAGGCATTGCTCCTCGCACATTCACAACTTCTCAGGCATTTACTGAGATGTATGGAGGGTGTACTAAGCTGTATGTACATTGCACTGTGTATACTGACATGTATGTGTGCTGCACTGTGTATACTGACATATAAACAAATAATGCATTTGGTATGCAGGCCAAAAAAAATAGATAATAAAAAAGGCTGACAACTATTATAATCCATTATCTCGATCAGTTGTTTCAGCCCTAATTTTAAATTTATTTTTAAAGTGATACTTCAGTCATTTTTTTTAACTTTCCATCTATTAAATCTTCTGCCCTTGTTGTTTTAACTTTGGATAGTAAATTTTTTTTTTTTGGCAAAGATGTTTTTATTACAAATTATGTAAGCTGACTGCAGTTCCTCTTTAAGGATCAAAGTCTGCTTTTATATTTTGGATCCCCAAATTAAAATATAACTAAAAAGGAAAAACAATTATTTTTAGTTTTGGATACAGTGGAGGTATATTAGAACACCTGGTTTCTAGTGCCGTCGTTGCCCCCATTAGGGAGATTCCCTCTCTGTTTACGATTATCATTGACAGTGAAAGTAAAAGAAAATCCCAAATTTTGGGTTGTCCCCAGAGCAGTAATAGAGGGGAAATCTTCTAAATGGGCGACAACCAGGTATCTCCTCACTTTGGACGGATTTCCTCTCACTTACAATTTTTGTAAATTTTAAAGTAGTTGTAAAGGCGGCACAAAGGTTTTTACCTTCATGCATTCTATGCATGAACCACCTGTGTGCATCATCCCCCCCCCCCCCCCCTCGAATACTAACCTGAGCCCCCTCTCAATCCAGTGATGTCCACAAGAGCCTTGCCTCTCCGGGGACTCTCACTCCTGATTGGCTCACTGGCTGTGATTGACAGCTGTCAAAAGCCAATCAGGAGACGGAGGAGGCGAAGCTGAGCCGCGGCCTCGTATGTGTGAATGGAAACGCAGAGCCGCGGGTTGGGAGCGTGCCTACTTGAGTGCCCCTCAGAGCAAGCCGCTTGCTCTGGGGCACCCAGCAGGAGGGAGGAGCCAGGAGCTCTGGCGTGGGACCTGAGAAGAGGATTGGGGCTGCTCTGTGTAAAACAATTACACAGAGCAGGTAAGTGCAACATTGTTATTTTGTTTTTATTTATACCGGTTCCTGACCAGCGCACCCCGATGTACCTGTACGTCCCTTTGAATATGCCGCCGTGCCATCGCGCGCGTGGCGGCCAGGAGATCCGTGAGTTGGGTCGCGGGTCCCACAGACTCTATGTCCGCGGGGATACCTGCAATCGTCTCACGGAGAGGAAGAACGGGGAGATGCTAATATAAACAAGTATCTCCCCGTTCTGCCTAGTGACATTGTCACTGATCTCTGCTCCCTGTGATCGGGAGCTATGATCAGTGATGTGTCACAGCTAGCCCATCCCCCCTACAGTTAGAACACATCCCTAGGACACACTTAACCCCTACAGTGCCTCCTAGTGTTAACCTCTTCACTGCCAGTCACATTTACACAGTAATCAATGCAATTTTAATCGCACTGATCGCGGTATAAATGTGAATGGTCCCAAAATTGCGCCAAACTTGTCCGACGTGTCGGCCATGATGTCGCAGTCACGATTAAAAAAAAAAAAAAATAAAAAATCGCTGCCATTACTAGTAAAAAAATAAAGAAAAAAAATAATAAAAAATCTATAAAAACTATCCCCTATTTTGTAGATGCTATAACTTTTGTGCAACCCAATCAAACGCTTATTGCGATTTTTTCTAAACGGAGAAAAAAAAAATGTTTTTTTTTTATATATTTTTGGGGGATATATTTATTATAGCAAAAAATAATGCGTTTTTTTCAAAATTGTCGCTATTTTTTTGTTTATAGCGCAAAAAATAAAAACCGCAGAGGTGATCAAATACCACCAAAAGAAAGTTCTATTTGTGGGGGGGGGGAAAAAAACGTCAATTTTGTTTGGAAGCCACGTCGCATGACCGCGCAATTGTCAGTTAAATCGACACAGTGCCGAATCGCAAAAAGTGCTCTGGTCTTCGGCCAGCAAAATGGTCCAGGGCTTAAGTGGTTAAACAAGGCTATAATATCACTAAGATTTTTAGAACAGCCTAATTATGCGAAAGGTATTATGAGCATAGGTGATGGAGCAGTTCTGCTAGCTGTAGGTTATGCTACCGTATTTTTTATTTAATACATCTAGCATAACTGCTCCATTACCCATGCTTATATCATCTTTTTGCACAACTCCTTTGTGGACCAGATACCAGACTGGTAGTGGAGGTGTCAGCACTGTAGGCAGCCTGGTAGAGCCAAGAATTGGGGTGGTAATGCTCAGTCCAATGTTCAGGCCTCCCTTTATAGAAGCAGACAGGTTGCAGAGAAGTATACAGTAGCTATAAAGCCAGAAGGAAGAGAATCTGCAACTGTGACAAATCAGCACCACGCTGCATAAATTAGCACACATTGAACTGGTTAGAGCAGCAAGCCACTTATGATAACCAGAGCTCCATCAATCACATTTTAATAACTGTCTGATGAAAGAGCTTGGAGACTCCACAGCTACACTCCAATAAATGTATCACCCTGACGGAAATCTCCTTCCATCCCGTCACCCTACAAATCTGAAGATAAACAGAAAAGAAAAAAAAAAAAGAGGAGCTGCACTTGTCAGAATTGTAATGCCACCAAGTACAGCACAGTTATCACAGATCACTTCCACACAAAATACATCAGGAATGTATCCACATTAAAATACATCTTTGAAGGTGAAATTTAAAGTTGTAGTAAACCTTACATTTTTTTAAATGAAGATTAACATGCCTAGACTTACCTGCTCTGCGCAATCATTTTGCACAGAGCAGCCCCGATCCTCTTCTTCGGGTGTCCCCCCCCCCGCTGGTGCTCCAGGCCCCTTCTCTTCATTGAGTGCTCCCACGGGAAGCCGCTTTCCATAGAAGCGCCCATGTGGGCTCACTGGATTCCCACTGCCGTGTCCATTGGAGCCAATGGCTGCTATCAAACTGTACAATGAGGAGAGAGACAGCGACTGGAGCCTCTGTGCTCAGGCACAACGCTGGGTCGGATTCAGGCAAAAAAAAAAAAAGGGAGGGGTGGGGGCGAGAGCTGCAGCACAGATGGTTTTTCACCTTAATGCATAGAATGAGGTGAAAAACCTTTACCTCCCCTCCCCCATTAACATGATGATGACATTTTTAACTAAAACCTCTTTTTACATACCTTATTTTATTTATATTTGTTTATTACATACCTTTTTTTAATTTTTTTTTCATTACATACATTATTTCTTTTTTTTTTTTTTTTTTATTACATATCTTACTTCTTGTTTTTTATATTTTTTTAAAGTGTAAAACTGCGCTATTCCAAACAAAACATATCATAGACAAATGCACTGTATAATCATAGAGCGGCAACTCTTCTATGAGACACACACAGCACAAGCAATATAGTCCAAATAGAATTGCGCTTTAAATATTGAAAGAAAGAAAGAAAAAAAAAAAAGCAATATAGTCCAAAAGGGTGATAAACTGAAGTCCAATCAGTCACAAAATGCACTATCCATCCCCCGGATGGTGTGTGGTCACAAGTAGAAAAGCCTCCACCTGATAGATTGGCCACTTACCAGCTCCTGTTGTCCTAAAGCAGAACTCTGGCCACATTTTTTTCCTTGTACCATGCATTGGGGCTGTGCCCGCACCGTATAGGTTAAAGTATAACTAAAAAGGCAAAACTTTTTCTTTTCTTTTTTTTGATAGAGTGGAGAGGGATTAGAACATCTGTCAGGTTTTTATTGCTGTCTGTAGCCCCCTGTAGGCAGATTCATCCTCTCCATTTGTCCTGTTTACCATCATCATTGAAAGTGAAAGTATTGAAAAATTCAAAATTTTGGGTTGTCCCCAGAAAAGTAATAGAGGGGAAATCTTCCAATGAGAACACTAGTTCTGGTGATCTGGGGGGCCACAAAGAATTCCCTAAATTAGCAGGGATTTCCTCCCACTTCCTGTTTGGCTACGGAACAGGAAGTGAAGGGAAATCTCCCCAATGGCACACAGATAGCGAAACAGGGGTAATAACCTTCCCTTGCTCTATCCAAAATGAGAGAGAGAAAAAAAAAAGAAAAGGTTTTGCCTATAGAGAGACTGGGAGACAGCGGATGACGGAGGCATGTAAACTGTGGTAATGAGGGCTCAGCAGTACACACGGGAACAGGTAGGATCAGCCAGGTTTTTTACAGCTTAGAGAGGGACAGCTTAGACAGTGCAAGCACTGTGCTATTTAACCTGTTATGAGGGAACATCTCATCTCTCTTTTTTTTTTACAACCACTTTAACCAACCACATTAGAAAAAAAATTATTTAGCCCAGAGTTGGGCTTTAGGCAGCCCATAAATTATGTAATTGAGATTTAAAAATCACTTGGATTCCCCCATCAACACAATCAGTGTTGATAAGGGAATCCTTCCCACAGCGCTATAATGTTCTGCTGGCGGGGAGGCTCCCAGCCAGCAGAACACACAGATTACGGCTAGTGGCTATAGCCACCGGCAGTAAGCATATGTAAAAAAAAAAAATCTAACAGGCTGGTTGTACCCAAGTCAAACGATGAATCGACTTGGGTACAACCAGCCTGCCCATACATGGATCAAATCTCACCCAGCCCCTGCTGAACCGTGGTGGCAGACAGGACTTGTAGTTTATTCACAGATTTCTGTGAATGATGCGGCTGTGTGGGGGGGGGGGAGCCACACAAAATGTAAATAGTGACTGGACAGCTGAGCAGAAGGACCCCTAGACCCTGTACACACGGGGTGCACTTCAGCATACACCTGTGCCCGTGTGGGGGCTGTATTTGCCTGCACAGGTGTCCCATGCATCCATGTGCAGGCAGTCCCATTCATGTCAATTGGGATGCAATGGCTGCATAGACACAGACAATGCACCCAATTTGACATCCGTGTGGGTGCATGTCCTTAACACGCATCTGCACAGGCAAACACCCCCCATGCAGGCAGACACAGCCCTTGCCCATGTGTACCCTAAAGTATACCCATGTGAACGAGGCCTAACATAGTATAAAAAGGTAGACATAACTTTTAAATTGAGAAAAGGTTGCCAGCAACAAGTTCTAGATTTTCCAGTGATGACAGCAGTAGGCTGCCTTGATCTGCTCAACAGATTTTAATTCTTGTAAGCTAAACAAAGCAGATGCTTGCCACAATGTTACCTATAGTAAAAGCAACCGGTGCTGACAAACAATACACCAAATTGGTGGTTAAAAACAAAACAAAACACCAAAATACTTAGAATATCCAACATACAAACATTCGGGGCAGTGATGAGTATTCCTGGTTTTTGCTCCATTTTAAAATCTGAATACAACAGTGACACCTGCTGGCGGAATGGCTTCACAAGATTTTAATACAGTCATATTGTACACACTGTAGTAGTACCTCTCAACATAGTTATGCTATGGGGGCACTAATGCGTGCTCGCTCCTGAGCCGGTTGTGTGTCCATAGTCACACAGAGCGCAGCTTGCCCCCCCCCCCTCCGGCTGTGATTGACAGCAGAGGGACAATGCCTCCCCACTGCTGTGTCTAAGCAAACGAGGAGGGAGAGAACAGACAGAGCTGCTGCTCTCATGCACATCACTGGATCGAGATTGGCTCAGGTGAGTAAAGGGGGACAGCTGCATACAGAAGTTTTTTTTTTTTTTTTTTAAACTTTAAAAGTGGTTGCAAACCCCATTACACCACTTGTACCTACAGGTAAGCCTATAATAAGGCTTACCTGTAGGTACTGTGAATATCTCCTAAACCTGGACGGTTTAGGAGATATTTAGCATATACGCTTGCGCCGTCATCAGCGCATGCGCACTGAAGAAAGGGCACGGTCGTGCAGTTTCTAAATGGTCTGTGCTGTGACAGCAGCTCCGGCGTGCATGCGCTGGAGTGACGTCATCACGGCTCAGGCCAAATCGCAGCGCCGGAGCCCGCAAACCCGTAAATAACTGCAGGAGACAGGTCGCCAGTCACAGCGGTGTGCGGGGAGCGCTGCAACACCTTCAATCTAAGGCAAGTACTTCATAAATGAGCTAGTATTTTTTTTTATTGGGTTTACAACCACTTTAAATGTATAAAATGCATTCTGGTAAAAAAAAAACATCCTGCTTCTAGAAGCACTTTAATATCTCAAACATTTGTTTTAAGAATTCATTTTTATTACACATTTTAATTTTTTTTTGTCCTACATGTGTGGTCTGTACCAGATCTGAAGTGACAGGATCCTGGAAACTAACCCCCAAAAGGCAGCTCTGCAGCAACCAATTACTTGTGAGGCATTAATTGTAACCCTTTAGTGGGGATGTACCGACACCGAATATTTTCACGATAACCTTTGGGATGGGATTTGCGCTCACGAATAGGTGTAAATCGCACTGCAAAGAATCGCATGCAGCTTGAACAGTAATGCTGTGCAATTTCTGTCCAAATTGCATGCAGTTTGCTGCACCGCTCCTGTGCGAGCCCAGGCTGCAATCACTATGAAAAGCACTTTTATCAAGATCGCAACGGGGAAAGAATCGCGATAACGATTCTTGACGATTAATCGTGCAGCTCTAAGTTTTAGTAATATTTTAGGTCAACTAAAATCTCCAGTACTGGTGTTAAAGAAGAACTCCACCTTTCCACACACTTTACATAGTTAGTTTGGGCCAGCTTGGCCCAAACAATGTCCCTCCCTAACCTGTGAGGCAGCTGGATGTGCGGTATAAACTGTACGTAGCTGCAGACACACACAGCATACCGCACGGTGTTTCAGGTTTGAACCAAGACTTCCAAATCTCATACCCGAAACACAGAGAGACTACCACTGTGCCGCTCAGAGCAATGTATACCATCAGTGAATTAGGGCTGAAACAACTAATCGATTAATCGACAACTAATCGATTATGAAATTAATCGATTACTATTTTCATAATCGATTAATCGGCCAGTAACATAATGGGGTTAAAAAAAAACTAAATGAGCCCTTTATAGTACAAAAAGAGCAAATAATCGCTACTGTAAATATTACTTTCACAGTTCTACACTAAAAAAAATTAACCCCTTACAGTAGTGATTACCTACTTTTTTTGTACTATAAAGGGCTAATTTTTTTTTTTTTTTTAACCCCATTATGTTACTAAATGTAAAAGCAAACTGCAAAGGTGTGTACCGAGCCTTATGCTGGCCACATGGATCAATTTTCAGACAAGAATATTCAGACGAAAAATCTTTGTACATTCACTGAGTGAAAGAATGTTGTTTGAAATTTTCACTTGTTTTTAACATTCTGTTTTTAAAATGAATGTAATTTCTGAACGAAAACCACATACACTGTCTGATAATTCCTTTCACCAAGAGGTTTTCTATTTCTAAATTATCCCGTCACTGTGGTTGAAAACGAACGTCGATTTGACCCCACTAACGATTAGAAAATCGAATGAACGTTCTTAAAATTACATTTTTTTTTGAAGGAAGACATTGTTTTTTAATAAAAAAATTTGATCTCTGAGTCTGATTATATTTACCATATTCACCCTCTTAAAGTTTATACAGTATATCTCCTCTGATAGTTTATACAGTATATCTCCTCTGATAGTTTATACAGTATATCTCCTCTAATAGTACATACAGTATATCTCCTCTAATAGTACATACAGTATATCTCCTCTAATAGTACATACAGTATATCTCCTCTAATAGTACATACAGTATATCTCTTCTGTCTGTTATTCTCAGAGTGGATTCAATATTTTGCTCCCTAACCATATAGTTGGTTATTTATATTTACCACTGCATAGAGATATTTGAGAATAAAATTGCCTTCTTTTAAAACTTTACATATTAACTAAATTATACACCACACTTTTTTTTAAGGTTATTAACTGATGAATCGACACAATAAAATCGGCCAACTACAGTGAATACAAAGCTTTTTCTCTGATTGGCCAAGTCAGAGGTTTTGACATCAGCCCGCCTCTCAATCAGAGGACGCTTTGTACTCACAGACAGAATAGAATGCCTGTGTGGAAAGATGGAGTTCTTCTTTAATTTCATCAATTTAATTAACACTCTCATCAGTGCAGATCCACCAGCACCCATCAGGGAAGAAAAAAAATAAATACCTATTTGCTAAATTTTATAACAGACACTAAGAAAAACGGTTTTGTTTTTTTTTTAACCAAAATTTTCAGTCTTTTTTCATTTGTTTAGCATAAAATAAAAACCCCAGTGGTGATTAAACACCACTAAAAAAAAAAAAAAAAAAAAAAAAAAAAAAAAAAAAGAGAAAAATTGAGTTTGGGTACAGCGTTGCACGACTGAGTAATTGCGACAGCTGAAAGCTGAAAATTGGCCTGGGCAGGAAAGGGAGTAAAAGTGCCTGGTACTGAAGTGGTTAATGGTCACACTTACCTATGCCCGATACATTTCTTCAATGCTTGGGTTCAACATTTACAGCAGTCAGATCACCTTACGTTAAGATTCCTTTGCATGTAAAATTACACCTGTGTGATTAAAGAAAATAAAAGTCAGTAAGAGGTAATAGCAGCAGGGTGCAGGAGGGAATGAGGTCAGTAATGGGATCCACAACATTGTACAATAATAATCAGGTTTGGAACGATAAATGAAAAAGCTGCTGGAACTAGGAGAGAACCTGCACACAGGATAATGGAAGTCACATGGTGTGACCTGCGTTCTAGTGCTGGATACCGATCGTATATACAGCCCAGGTGCCCAACCTGTGGTCCTCCGACCTCAGCAGTCTGTAGAGGGTACATTGATGAGAGTGGTGGATTGATCTCTACTACCTTCATGTTTCCAGATTCCATTTGTCTTCTACAGCAGTGGTCATCATCAACTCCTGTCCTCAGGACCCACTAACAGGCCAGGTTTGCAAGATAACTGAAATACATCACAGGTGGTATCATTTGGTGCTCAGTGATTGCAGTATTCTAGTCTGTATCTCCCCAAGGTAATACATAAAACCTGGCCTGTTAGTGGGCCCTGAGGACAGGGTTATTGACCACTGATCTACAGCATATCCACAGCCAAACATATCCTGTCCTCACTCTCTGACCCTCATTTCCTCTATTAGGTCTGCAGTTTTCTGCCCCCACAGGACACAATGACAGAATTACAGTATAGAATCATCCTACCGATACTCACTTCCCCAACTCTGCCACTGGGGGGAGCTACAGAGCCACTTCACTGATCATGTAACAGTGTTCAGGCAAAACGATTGGCTGCTAGACCAGAGCACCATCACATGATCCACCATACCTGGAAGTACCAGACATGGTCACCGGCTGTGACAGAGGTGGATGGGTAACTAAAAGTGGCTCAAGAGAAGACCGTCACTCTGCATTGTCTACACCGCCCAGCCTCTATACCCCCCCCATACAATCCACATCCTCTATACCCCCCCATACAATCCACATCCTATATAACCCCCCCCATAAACCCCCCATCCTCTATACCCCCCCATACAATCCACATCCTATATAACCCCCCCCCCCCCATAAACCCCCCATCCTCTATACCCCCCCATACAATCCACATCCTATATAACCCCCCCCCCCCCATAAACCCCCCATCCTCTATACCCCCCCATACAATCCACATCCTATATAACCCCCCATCCTCTATACCCCCCCATACAATACACATCCTATATAACCACCCCCCATCCTCTATACCCCCCCATACAATCCACATCCTATATAACCACCCCCCATCATCCTCTATACCCCCCATACAATCCACATCCTCTATAACCCCCCCCAATACACCCCCCATCCTCTATAACCCCCCCCCCAATACACCCCACATCCTCTATAACCCCATACACCCCACATCCTCTATAACCCCCCCCAATACACCCCACATCCTCTATAACCCCCCCATACACCCCACATCCTCTATAACCCCCCCCAATACACCCCACATCCTCTATAACCCCCCCAAGATACACCCACATCCTCTATAACCCCCCCCAATACACCCCACATCCTCTATAACCCCCCCCCCCCCAATACACCCCACATCCTCTATAACCCCCCCCCCCCTCAATACACCCCACATCCTCTATAACCCCCCCCTCAATACACCCCACATCCTCTATAACCCCCCCCCCCCAATACACCCCACATCCTCTATAACCCCCCCCCCCCAATACACCCCACATCCTCTATAACCCCCTCCAATACACCCCACATCCTCTATAACCCCCTCCAATACACCCCACATCCTCTATAACCCCTCCAATACACCCCACATCCTCTATAACCCCCTCCAATACACCCCACATCCTCTATAACCCCCTCCAATACACCCCACAGCCTCTATAACCCCCTCCAATACACCCCACATCCTCTATAACCCCCTCCAATACACCCCACATCCTCTATAACCCCCTCCAATACACCCCACATCCTCTATAACCCCCTCCAATACACCCCACATCCTCTATAACCCCCCCCCCCATCCTCTATACCCCCCAATACACCCCACATCCTCTATACCCCCCCAATACACCCCACATCCTCTATACCCCCCCATACACCCCACAAATACACCCCACATCCTCTATACCCCCCCAATACACCCCACATCCTCTATACCCCCCCATACACCCACAAATACACCCCACATCCTCTATACCCCCCCAATACACCCCACATCCTCTATACCCCCCCCCCCACATCCTCTATACCCCCCCCCCCCCCAATACACCCCACATCCTCTATACCCCCCCCCCAATACACCCCACATCCTCTATACCCCCCCCCCCCCAATACACCCCACATCCTCTATACCCCCCCCCAATACACCTCACATCGTCTATACCCCCCCCCCAATACACCTCACATCGTCTATACCCCCCCAATACACCTCACATCGTCTATACCCCCCCAATACACCTCACATCGTCTATACCCCCCCAATACACCTCACATCGTCTATAACCACCCCCCCAATACACCTCACATCGTCTATACCCCCCCAATACACCTCACATCGTCTATACCACCCCCCCAATACACCCCACATCGTCTATACCCCCCCCCAATACACCCCACATCGTCTATACCCCCCCCCCCAATACACCCCACATCGTCTATACCCCCCCCAATACACCCCACATCGTCTATACCCCCCCAATACACCCCACATCGTCTATAACCCCCCCAATACACCCCACATCGTCTTACCCCCCCCAATACACCCCACATCCTCTATACCCCCCAATACACCCCCCACATCCTCTATACCCCCAATACACCCCCCACATCCTCTATACCCCCCCATCCTCTATAACCCCCCCATACACCCCACATCCTCTATAACCCCCCCATACACCCCACATCCTCTATACCCCCCCCCATACACCCAGCATCCTCTATACCCCCCCCCCATATACCCCGCATCCTCTATACCCCCCAATACACCCCACATCCTCTATATTCCCCCCCCCCAATACACCCCACATCCTCTATATTCCCCCCCCAATACACCCCACATCCTCTATACCCCCCCAATACACCCCACATCCTCTATAACCCTCCCCCCAATACACCCCACATCCTGCTATACCCTCCCCCCCAATACACCCCACATCCTCTATAACCCCCCCCCAATACACCCCACATCCTCTATACCCCCCATACCCTCTATACCCCCCCATACACCCCACATCCTCCATAACCCCCCCCATACACCCCACATCCTCTATAACCCCCCATACACCCTACATCCTCTATAACCCCCCATCCTCTATAACCCCACCCCAATACACCCCACATCCTCTATAACCCCCCCCATACACCCCACATCCTCTATAACCCCCCCCATACACCCCACATCCTCTATAACCCCCCCCATACACCCCACATCCTCTATAACCCCCCCCATACACCCCACATCCTCTATAACCCCCCCCCCATCCTCTATAACCCCCCATAAACCCCCCATCCTCTATACCCCCCCATACAATCCACATCCTCTATACCCCCCATACAATCCACATCCTATATAACCCCCCCATCCTCTATACCCCCCCCATACAATCCACATCCTATATAACCCCCCCCATAAACCCCCCATCCTCTATACCCCCCCCATACAATCCACATCCTCTATACCCCCCCATACAATCCACATCCTATATAACCCCCCCCCATAAACCCCCCATCCTCTATACCCCCCCATACAATCCACATCCTATATAACCCCCCCCCCCATAAACCCCCCATCCTCTATACCCCCCCATACAATCCACATCCTATATAACCCCCCCCCCCATAAACCCCCCCCATACAATGCCACATCCTATATAACCCCCCCCAGTAAACCCCCCCATACAATCCACATCCTATATAACCACCCCCCATAACCCCCCCATCCTCTATACCCCCCCATACACCCCACATCCTCTATACCCCCCATACAATCCACATCCTATATAACCCCCCCCCCCCCCAATACACCCCCCATCCTCTATAACCCCCCCCCCCAATACACCCCACATCCTCTATAACCCCCCCCAATACACCCCACATCCTCTATAACCCCCCCCCCCCCCAACATACACCCCACATCCTCTATAACCCCCCCAATACACCCCACATCCTCTATAACCCCCCAATACACCCCACATCCTCTATAACCCCCCCCCCAATACACCCCACATCCTCTATAACCCCCCCCAATACACCCCACATCCTATATAACCCCCCCCAATACACCCCACATCCTCTATAACCCCCCCAATACACCCCACATCCTCTATAACCCCCCCAATACACCCCACATCCTCTATAACCCCCTCCAATACACCCCACATCCTCTATAACCCCCTCCAATACACCCCACATCCTCTATAACCCCCCCAATACACCCCACATCCTCTATAACCCCCTCCAATACACCCCACATCCTCTATAACCCCCTCCAATACACCCCACATCCTCTATAACCCCCTCCAATACACCCCACATCCTCTATAACCCCCTCCAATACACCCCACATCCTCTATACCCCCCCCATATACCCCACATCCTCTATACCCCCCAATACACCCCACATCCTCTATACCCCCCCAATACATGCCCCCAATACACCCCACATCCTCTATACCCCCCCATACACCCCACAAATACACCCCACATCCTCTATACCCCCCCCAATACACCCCACATCCTCTATACCCCCCCCCCAATACACCCCACATCCTCTATACCCCCCCCAATACACCCCACATCCTCTATACCCCCCCCAATACACCCCACATCCTCTATACCCCCCCCAATACACCCCACATCCTCTATACCCCCCCAATACACCTCACATCGTCTATACCCCCCCAATACACCTCACATCGTCTATACCCCCCCAATACACCTCACATCGTCTATACCTCCCCAATACACCTCACATCGTCTATACCCCCCCAATACACCTCACATCGTCTATACCCCCCCAATACACCCCACATCGTCTATACCCCCCCCAATACACCCCACATCGTCTATACCCCCCCCAATACACCCCACATCCTCTATACCCCCCCAATACACCCCACATCGTCTATACCCCCCCCAATACACCCCACATCGTCTATACCCCCCCCCAATACACCCCACATCCTCTATACCCCCCAATACACCCCCCACATCCTCTATACCCCCCCATCCTCTATAACCCCCCCATACACCCCACATCCTCTATAACCCCCCCATACACCCCACATCCTCTATACCCCCCCATACACCCCGCATCCTCTATACCCCCCCCATATACCCCGCATCCTCTATACCCCCCAATACACCCCACATCCTCTATATTCCCCACCCCCCAATACACCCCACATCCTCTATATCCCCCCAATACACCCACATCCTCTATACCCTCCCCCCCAATACACCCCACATCCTCTATACCCCCCATACCCTCTATACCCCCCCCCCATCCTCCATAACCCCCCCATACACCCCACATCCTCTATAACCCCCCATACACCCCACATCCTCTATAACCCCCCCAATACACCCCACATCCTCTATAACCCCCCCCCAATACACCCCACATCCTCTATAACCCCCCCCCAATACACCCCACATCCTCTATAACCCCCCCAACACACCCCACATCCTCTATAACCCCCCCAACACACCCCACATCCTCTATAACCCCCCCCAACACACCCCACATCCTCTATAACCCCCCCCAACACACCCCACATCCTCTATAACCCCCCCCCAACACACCCCACATCCTCTATAACCCCCCCCCCAACACACCCCACATCCTCTATAACCCCCCCCCAACACACCCCACATCCTCTATAACCCCCCCCCAACACACCCCACATCCTCTATAACCCCCCCCCAACACACCCCACATCCTCTATAACCCCCCCCCCCAACACACCCCACATCCTCTATAACCCCCCCCAACACACCCCACATCCTCTATAACCCCCCCCAACACACCCCACATCCTCTATAACCCCCCCCCAACACACCCCACATCCTCTATAACCACCCCAATACACCCCACATCCTCTATAACCCCCCCCCCCCCAACACACCCCACATCCTCTATAACCCCCCCAATACACCCCACATCCTCTATAACCCCCCCCCCCAACACACCCCACATCCTCTATAACCCCCCCATACACCCCACATCCTCTATAACCCCCCCATACACCCCACATCCTCTATAACCCCCCCATACACCCCACATCCTCTATAACCCCCCCATACACCCCACATCCTCTATAACCCCCCCATACACCCCACATCCTCTATAACCCCCCCCCCATACACCCCACATCCTCTATAACCCCCCCAATACACCCCACATCCTCTATAACCCCCCCAATACACCCCACATCCTCTATAACCCCCCCAATACACCCCACATCCTCTATAACCCCCCCATACACCCCACATCCTCTATAACCCCCCCATACACCCCACATCCTCTATAACCCCCCCAACACACCCCACATCCTCTATAACCCCCCCAACACACCCCACATTCTCTATAACCCCCCCCCCCCCCCCTCCATAACACATAAGAGTATTCTCTCACACACCGTGCAGGGCCGGGCTCTGTGCTCGTACACCCGCCCGGTGCTCCACCCTCCTCCAGCCCGGTACACGCCGCTCCTCCTGTAACCTTCTGTCTTTCGGTTCGTTTCTCCCGCACAGCCAGATAGCCCCGCCCCCCTCCGACATATTTGAGTGTAAACATCCGCCTCGTGCGAGACCTTGTCCAATCTCCATGAGGGGGCGCGGCTGAAGGCTCGTTATTTTTTTTTTTTATCCTCCAAATAACTTAATTGAGATAGTTGAGACAGGACAGTGTGACAGAACTCGGATGTCTGTGATGTGACAGCGGATGTCAGGTGTGTGATCGTATACAAGGGGCCCCTAATATTGGTAGTCTGCATGGGGCCCCTTGTATTGGTGGGCAGTATGGGGCCCCATAGAAACCAATATAAAGGGCGGGGGCGGGGCCCCATATTGAAAGCTGTATTTTTTTGTAGGAGTTTCTGATTGTGTGCACGTTTCTTTAGTGAGCTGGTAAATTCAGATCTGTCCACCAAGTTATCTTCAATGCTGTAGATGAATTCCCTGTGCTTGTTCTATAAATCTAATGCCGCGTACACACGAGCGGACTTTACGACGGACTTTGCCTGGCGGACTTTCCGACGGACTTTCTGAATGAACGGACTTGCCTACACACAATCCACCAAAGTCCGTCGGATTCGTACGTGATGACGTATGACCGGACTAAAACAAGGAAGTTCATAGCCAATAGCTGCCCTAGCGTGGCTTTTTGTCCGTCGAACTAGCATACAGACGAGCGGACTTTCAGACCGGACTCGATTTCGACGGATTGATTTAAAACATGTTTCAAATCTAAGTCCGTCCAACTTTTGAGAAAACAAAGTCCGCTGGAGCCCACACACATCGAATTGTCCGACCAAATCACGTCCGCCGGGCAAAGTCTGCCGTAAAGTCCGCTCGTGTGTACGCGGCATTACTGTTACTGGCCACCACAATTATTTTTCTTGATTTCTTTTAGTGTTTCTTAAAGCCAGAAAGTTGCCATTTGAAATGACTTTAGTTTTTGGCCATGTCTGTGATCTGCTTTTTTTTCTACAACAATAAACAACTGAAGGAACATCCTCAGGGACTGGTGATTCCATCATTTTTGCCAGGGGTTGTAGTACAGGCTAAATAAAGTCCATATATGTAACATGGATCATTCCAAACAGCAAAGGCCCCAAGAAGTGAACCATGTGTTCCACCATCACTGTACAAATCGGCTCAAGAGTACATTCATGTGATACTCGTCATTAAAAAGGTCCTCCAGGGGCAGTCCAGCATTTCATCCACAAATAAAAATAAAATGTGAATATCTCTTTCTTTTCTCATTACTTCTCCCATCTTTACATCTACCACTGTCTAAAGATCATTTCCTGTCCATAAAAGTTATGTACTTCCTATTTGTGGATCTGGAATACTTTTTCTATAGTTACATAGTTGGCTGACAAAAGACACCAGTCCATCCAGTTCAACCTGTGTTGTGTGAGTGTGCTTGTGTTTATGTCAATAGTACATTGTATATCCCTGTATGTTGTGATCATTAAGGTGCCCATCTAATCGATTTTTTAAACTATAGACGCTCCCTGCTGATACCACTGCTTGTGGAAGAGCATTCCACATCCTTACTGCTCTGACAGTAAAGAACCCCTCTACGCAGTTTAAAGCGGAGTTCCACCTGGGTAAAAAAAATAATTAAAAGTCAGCAGCTACAAATACTGCAGCTGCTGACTTTTAATATATGGACGCTTACCTGTCCTGGCGATGTCCACCGGGCACCCACGATAGCTCCTGAGAGAGACAGAACGGAGGTCTGTCAATGGAAACAGATAGATCTTTGTTCTGTCAGGGAAGAGGAGACAGATCTGCTGTTCATACTGGTTATGAACAACGACCGGTCTCCTCCTCCAGGCAGTCACATCCCCCCCACAGTTAGAAACACTCCCTAGAACACACACTTAACCCCTTGATCGCCCCCTAGTGGTAACCCCTTCCCTGCCAGTGACATTTATACAGTAATCAGTGGTTATTTTTAGCTCTGATCGCTGTATAAACGTCATTGGTCCCAAAAAAGATGTCGAAATTGTCCGATCTGTCCGCTGCAATGTTGCGGTCCTGCTTAAAATCACAGATCACGCGCAATTGCTAAAAAAAAATAAAAAATTAAACAATAAAAATGCTATAAATCTATTCCCTATTTTGTAGACACTATGACTTTTGCACAAACCAATCAATATACGCTTATTGCAATATTTTTTTTTTTTTTACCAAAAATATGTAGAAGAAGAAGAATACATATCGGCCTAAACTGATGAATACATTTACTTATTAAAAATGTTTTTTTTTTTGTTTTGTTTTTTAGATATTTATTATAGCAGAAAGTAAAAAAATATTGTTTTTTTTTTCAAAATTGACGCTGTTTTTTTGTTTATAGCGCAAAAAATAAAAACCGCAGAGGTGATCAAATACCACCAAAAGAAAGCTCTATTTGTGGGAAAAAAAGGACATCAATTTTGTTTGGGTACAGCGTCGCACGACCGCGCAATTGTCAGTTAGAGAGACGCAGTGCCGTATTGCAAAAAATGGCCTGGTCATTAAGGGGGCAAATCCTTCCGGGGCTGAAGTGTTTAATCAACCCCTTAGTGCTCTAATTTGAGACAAGTACACACTATAAGGCTACTTTCACACTGGGGCGGTAGCGGTAAAACAGGACGCCGGATGCATGGACTCCTACGGCAGCATGGGCGGGGGTGTTTTTTTTTTAAGCACCTGATTAGAGCCTGAGGCTCTAATAGGCTTCAAAAAAGGGTGCTCGGGGCGCAGAGAGTGTGCCCTGATCCCACCCTGTTGTGTGATCATAGCAAAATAATTTTCGCTATTTTTACACCACAGTGTCTCCCCGCCAATCAGGTCAGTGAGACCTGTTTCCCGATTCGCCAAAGCGGAAGAGACACACTCACAGGGGAGGAAGCTGGAGGATCGGACTCCTCCGCCACCGCCGCTAACACAGTAGGAGAGGACTAGAACCCAACAGCCCGGAATGGAGGAAGAGACACATGGGATGCAGGAGCCATCGCCTGCCCATCCCCCAGCTCACTGCCGTCACCCATCCAGTAAGTGCCGGTCTGATGGTGGGCGAGAGGGAGGAGGGGGGTCACAGTGGCTGCATATGTTGGGCACAGGCTGCATAAGATGGGCACAGGCTGCATATGATGGGCAGAAGCTGCATATGACGGGCACAGGCTGCATTTGATAGGCAGAAGCTGCATATGACGGGCAGAGGCTGCATATAATGGGCAGAAGTTGCATATGATGGGCAGATGCTGCATATGATGGGCAAAAGCTGAATTTGACGGGCACAGGCTGCATATGATGGGCAGAAGCTGTATATGACAGGCACATGCTGCATATGATGGGCACAGAAGCTGCATAAAGATGGGCACAGAAGCTGCATATGATGGGCACAGAAGCTGCATATGATGGGCACAGAGGCTGCATATGTTGGGCACAGGCTGCATAAGATGGGCACAGAAGCTGCATATGATGGGCACAGGCTGCATATGATGGGCACAGAGGCTGCATATGTTGGGCACAGGCTGCATTAAATGGGCACAGGCTGCATCTGATGGGCAGAAGCTGCATATGACGGGCACAGGCTGCATATGACGGGCACAGAAGCTGCATAAGATGGGCACAGAAGCTGCATATGATGGGTAGAAGCTGCATATGACGGGCACAGGCTGCATATGATGGGCACAGAGGCTGCATATGTTGGGCACAGGCTGCATTAAATGGGCACAGGCTGCATATGATGGGCAGAAGCTGCATATGACGGGCACAGGCTGCATATGACAGGCACATGCTGCATATGATGGGCACAGAAGCTCCATAAGATGGGCACAGAAGCTGCATATGACGGGCACATGCTGCATATGATGGGCACAGAAGCTGCATAAAGATGGGCACAGAAGCTGCATATGATGGGCACAGAAGCTGCATATGATGGGCACAGAGGCTGCATATGTTGGGCACAGGCTGCATAAGATGGGCACAGAAGCTGCATATGATGGGCACAGGCTGCATATGATGGGCACAGAGGCTGCATATGTTGGGCACAGGCTGCATTAAATGGGCACAGGCTGCATCTGATGGGCAGAAGCTGCATATGACGGGCACAGGCTGCATATGACGGGCACAGAAGCTGCATAAGATGGGCACAGAAGCTGCATATGATGGGTAGAAGCTGCATATGACGGGCACAGGCTGCATATGATGGGCACAGAGGCTGCATATGTTGGGCACAGGCTGCATTAAATGGGCACAGGCTGCATATGATGGGCAGAAGCTGCATATGACGGGCACAGGCTGCATATGACAGGCACATGCTGCATATGATGGGCACAGAAGCTCCATAAGATGGGCACAGAAGCTGCATATGACGGGCACAGGCTGCATATGACGGGCACAGGCTGCATATGACGGGCACATGCTGCATATGATGGGCACAGAGGCTGCACATGTTGGGCACAGGCTGCATAAGATGGGCACAGAAGCTGCATATGTTGAGCACAGGCTGCATATGATGTGCAGAAGCTGCATATGACGGGCACATGCTGCATATGTTGGGCACAGAGGCTGCATATGTTGGGCACAGGCTGCATAAGATGGGCACAGAAGCTGCATATGTTGAGCACAGGCTGCATATGATGGGCAGAAGCTGCATATGACGGGCACAGGCTGCATATCACGGGCACAGACTGCATAAGATGGGCACAGAGGCTGCATATGATGGGCACAGGCTGCATATGATGGGCACAGAGGCTGCAACTGATGGCACAGTGGCTGCATTTTATGGGGCACAGTGATTGCATATGATGGGCACAGTGAGGCTTGATGTTTTTTTTTCAGAACTTTTCAGTTTGCTTGCGCCCCACTAAAAAAATTGAGCACCAGCTGCCACTGGTCCAAAAGCAGCCCTTGGCTTTTTGATACTTTCGCACAGGCACTCACCCCCATGGATTCTCACCTATAAAGAACGCTGTCAAGACAATTTCCTCCTCGTCCAAAGTTCCAAATAGGCCCCCACCGATCTACAGAAACTGACGTCACTTAACATCCCACTGGCGGTTAGGAAAATGGAAGGCCCGGATACTGCACCTATGTTCCTAGGAATCACGTTGGATACTCAGTCCATGTTAGTGAGAATCAGAGACCGTATACATGTGTTTACGATCTCCCAAGCCTGTTCCAGGATAGAATTTCAGTCGCTGCTAGATATGCTAAATTTTGCCATGAGGCTCATTCCCCAGGGTAGGTCTTTCATTTTTCAGTTGTTGGCATTGTTACCCTTAGCCCCCAATTCTTATTCTCGGGTTAAACTAGATTCTGCAGCTCTATCTGATTTACACATCATGTGGGACGAGTTTCCCCAACACTGGAACGGAATCGCCATGTTCATCCCTGCAGAGTCGGTTTCATCTCCTCGGGCCTTGACTGATGCAGCAGCCACAAAAGGCTTTGCAGCGATTTTTTGGCACTCACTGGCTAGCAGGGCCATGGCCGGACAAGATTCTGGCGATTCCAGGGTTTGCGGAGACATCAGCGCTGTTTGAGATTTACCCCATAGTGTCGGCAGTGCAGGTGTGGGGTCACTTTTGGACAGGTAAAATGGTAGTTTTCTCCACAGACACTCAGGCTACCTCAGAAATTGTTAACAAAGGCCGGACCTGGTCATTACCCATGATGTCTTTTGTACGTAATCTTATTTGGCTGTCCATCCATGTAAATTTCCATATACAGTAAAACCTTGGATTGCGAGGATAATTCGTTCCGGAAACATGCTTGTAATCCAAAGCACTTGTATATCAAAGCAAATTTCCCCATAAGAAATAATGGAAACTCAAATGATTTGTTCCACAACCATTTATTCATAGGTCCTTCAGTTTATAGTCCATATAAAAAAGAGTATAGCAATGTGATAGGTTGTGTAACCATAAAATGTCCATCCACAAAAGGCAGCCTCCACAAGGGGATTAGAAGCAAAATCCAGCAGGAGCTACAGAGTATAAAAGAGAAGAGAGGCGTCTCTAAGTGTAGCAATATGTTGCTAAATGTTGTACCTTCAATAAATGTAACCATATTGCTACAATTATGCCGCGTACACACAATCGGACTTTCCGAAGGAAAATGTGCGATCGGAGCTTGTTGTCGGAAATTCCGACCGTGTTTAGGCTCCATTGGACTTTTTCCATCGGGTTTTCCGACGCACAAAGTTTGAGAGCTGGATCTAAAATTTTCCGACAACAAGCTCCGATAGCACATTTTCCGATCGTGTGTAGAAAATTTCGACGCACAAAGTGCCACGCATGCTCAGAATCAAGCAGAAGAGCTGCACTGGCTATTGAACTTAATTTTTCTCGGCTCGTCATACGTGTTCTACGTCACCGTGTTCTTAACGTTCGGAATTTCCGACCAACTTTGTATGACCGTGTGTATACAAGACAAGTTCGAGCTAACATCCGTCGGAAAAAAATCTGATGGATTTTGTTGTCGGAATGTGCGATCGTGTGTACAGGGCATTGGAGGTGCCTCTCTTCTCTTTTATACTCAGTTGTGACATGACGCTACTCTTATATCAAGACATTGCTTGTATATCAAGTCAAAATTTTGCTTGTCTTGCAAAATGCTCTTAAACCAAGTTACTCTCAAACCAAGGTTTTACTGTACACTGTAGGTTCATCAGTGGTATACAGAATACAGCGGCAGATGCTCTGTCCTGTTTTAATTACCCGCTATTGTTCTAGCAGGTCCCAAACGCAGACCCCTGTGCCACCCCGTCCCCGCATTTCTTGCTGCTAACGATGGACTAGATACACACTGGGCCAACGCGACAGCTTTGATCGACAAGTCTTTGTCAATTAAAACCAGGAAGGCTTATGACACGACCTGGAATACTTTTCAGGCTTTCCAGTCTCTGTATCCTAGGATTGATTGCTACAACATTCAATATCTACATGCTTTCATTGCCTACTACCACTCACAGCTTAAGCTGTCCCACAGCACTATTAAGACATATCTGGCAGGAATAATTTTTTGTCCATACAGGACCCCAATAGGTCATCCATATTTACAGCACAAACCATTAAGGCCATTCTAAAGGGGATTCAGAAGAATAGCCCTCCTACCACGGTTAGCAGACCCCCTATCACAGGGCATATATTCCAGAGCATGTCCGATATACTTACCAGGTCCCCTTATGGGCTGCTACCTAGCTTGATTCTCAAGGCGGCTATGTATCTGGTTTTCTATGGTTTCCTAAGGCCAGGTTTGTTCAAGCGGCAAGGATGTGGAATTCCCTTCCACAGGCGGTGGTCTCAGCGGGGAGCATTGATAGCTTCAAGAAACTATTAGATAATCACCTGAATGACCGCAACATACAGGGATATACAATGTAATACTGACTTATAATCACACACATAGGTTGGACTTGTGTCTTTTTTCAACCTCACCTACTATGTATGTAACTATGTAACATGTACCGGGACGTACCTGTATACTCGTGATTAATCAGTTAGTCAGGTACCCCGACCATTTCCGGTTGCATCTGGACGCTTGCAGGAGCCGGTACCGACATTAGGTTTTTTGAGACCAGTCCTGCCTGGTGTCCGGTCACAGTCATAGACCAACTCATGGAGGGGACAGCAGATAAACCCAGGGATAGTCCACTTTTACCATTCCCTGGTGTCTTCCTCTCCACTGCACAGTTCATGAAACATTGCCACACCCTACTGTCAAATCTAGGTTTGGACCCCAAAGCATAATCCGGCCATTCTTTCAGGATAGGAGCTACTTCCGCTGCTTCTTGCCAAGGGGTCCCTTTTCACGTGTTAAAAAAGTTAGGTAGGTGGAATTCGTCATGCTACTCCAGATATATCCCGGATCCACACGTCGAGATGTCACAAGCATTTGCGCATTTGGCTGACTAATATTGCATACAGTTGTTTTCAATAAATCTTTTGCTAGATTATCCTACTGTCTTTATTTTTGCCCCTTTAGGCATAATGACCACGTGACTACGCCCCCCCCCCAGATTTTCCTGTTTCCCCCCCCCCTTACCTTTCCTTAACTGTCTACAAGACAGTGCATATTTTTAGCACTGATCACTGTATTAGTGTCACTGGTTCCCAAAAAAGTGTCAGTTAGTGTCTTTCAAAATTGTTTGTCTTTTTTATCTATATAGCGGAAACAATAAAAACTACAGAGGTGATCAATTCCACCAAAAGAAAGCTCTATTTGCAATAAAAACAAGGACAAAAATATTATTTGCAGGGCTTTTTTCTCAAACAATAGGTGCTGGAACTCAACCACGACCCCTCCCCCCACACACACCCTCCAAATCACATCAAATAGTGGGTGTGGTCATATTTCACAAACAGTAGAAGGGTATTAAAGGGGCATTAAATATCAGGATTGGATTACATACAGAGTCCAAAGTTCATGGGGGTTACACACAGTGTGCAGAGCTGTCACTTGTAAACACAGAAGCCAGACTTCTGTGTTTACGAGTGATTGTGGTGAGCAGGCCCCCCTCAAGGGTCTGAGCCAGAGGTGGTGGAACTGAGTTCCACCAAGTTCCCCCTGAAAAAAAGCCCTGGTTATTTGGGTACAGTGTCGCACGACCGTGCAATTGTCAGTAAAAGTAATGCACTGCTCTTTTCGCAAAGAATGACCTGGTCAGGAAGGGGGTAAACCTTCCGGAGCTGAAGTGGTTAATAAAGACCTGCACTACTAATAATGATACTGCACTTAGATTGCGTCCTCTAGTGTTTCTTTGTGTTATTACAGATATTCCTTCTATCTGCTGAGGCGCTGCGCTAAGTCTATACTGAAGCCAGCTGAATGAACTCATGATGTACCCATTATGGATATGATTAACTGTTCAGCTAGGATTTTGTAGCTCTAGTGTATTGGTGGCTTCTTGCACTATAACATATTTTTCTCCATTGAAATGAATGGACTGTCCTATGCTTTTAGTGCAAAAGCGTACGCAAAATCGCATGTTCACAAAATGCTCAGGTGTGAATGGAGCCTTGCAGTGTTCCTTTAACCACTTCTCATCCATATTACATCCTAGACTTGAAGTGGAGATATCGGGAAGATGTCTGCAGTAGACATGTGCAATTAGTTTAGTTCAGAATTTGTTTTTTAACAAAATTTAGACAGATTAGTTAAATTGGAAATATCCACATTTTTCCAAAAATTCAGAAATCCAAAAATAAGAATGAAAATCCGAAAATAAGAACGAAAATTCAAAAACCCGAAAATTCGAAAATCTGAAATAATAACTAATTAATAATAAGTTAACTGTTACTAACTATTAAATTTGAGGTATTGGAAAATCCGAAAATAATAACTAACTATTATGTTATAGGTATTGGAATTTCCTTTCAAATTTGGCTGTTAGTGAACGTAATGAATACCAATTTATCTGAAGTTACGAATCATCCGTAATAACGAATACTGTATCTAAACAAATGGAATGTAACAAATTAATAATAATAAATAATAATAAAAAAAACGTATTATTATTATTTATTGTTATTTCGTTCCGTTCCATTTGTTTAAATGTGGAATCCTTAATTCCGGATAATTCGTAACTTCAGATAAATTTGTATTTGTTACATTCACTTAGGGTCCTTTCACACTGGGGCGGTTTGCAGGCGCTATTGCGCTAATAATAGCGCCTGCAAACCGACCCGAAAGTGCCGCTGCTTTGATTCCAGTGTGAAAACCCCGAGGGCTTTCACACTGGAGCGGTGCGCTAGCAGGACAGGAAAAAAAGTCCTGCTAGCAGCATCTTCGGAGCGGTGAAGGAGCGGAGTGTATACCGCTCCTTCACCGCTCCTGCCCATTGAAATCAATGGGACGGCGCGGCTATACCGCCGGGAATGCGCCTCTGCAGAGGCGCTTTACGGTGGTTTTTAACCCTAACTGCCCCGCTAGCGGCCGAATACCGACGGCGCTTTACCGCCGCCGCCTCCCCAGTGTGAAAGGGCCCTAACAGCCAAATTTGAAAGGAAATTCCAATACCTATAACATAATAGTTAGTTATTATTAGTTAGTAATTATTTAGAATTTTCGGATTTTCCTTTCTTATTTTTGAATTTTCAAATTTCCAAAATTCCAAATTTCACAGTTTTCAGAATATTCAAATTTCAGAATTTCCAAATTCTGGATTTTGGAATTTTTCGAAATTTCGAAAAACAAAACAGAAACTAATGTAACAAAAACGAACTATTTTTTTGGCAGTGCACATGTCTAGTCTGCAGCTACAGGCATCATCCCAGTATCGTTCTTTTCAGCCATAAATTCCCTGGAATGTAAAAGCTATGCTAGCAGCTGATTGGCTACTGGATTGCATTTACAGGCAGCAGGAGGGGAGGTTCCCCCACTGACACCTCTGCTGGCTCTCCTGTGTGACCGGGTAGCATGGGATTTGATCTGGCAGTGTCACAGGGTTACCACTGGGCTGGCCTGGACCAGATGGTCCCAGGCCATCTCTATGATCCTGGGAGGCTGGAAACTATGTCATAGCGTGACCTCCGCCTCTGGCAGATGTAAACACTGCCCACTGCATTTTTTTTCCTCCGAAAGTTCAAAGTTTTTTTGTTTTTTTTATTTCATGCTTTCCAGGGTAGAAGAGACCCCAGATGTCTCCATAAAGAGGACCTGTCATGTCTTTTTTCTATCACAAGGGATGTTTACATTTCTTGTGATCGGAATAAAAGTGATAAAAAAAATTAAAAGGAGTGTGTAAAAAAAATAAAAATAAATTATAATAGTACATTTTTTAAAGCACCCCCATCCTCTTGTGCTCACACACAGAAGCAAACGCATATGTAAGTCACGCCCGCATATGTAAACGGTTTTCGCACCACACATGTGAGGTATCGCTGTGAACGTTGGAGCAAGAGCAATAATTCTAGTGCTAGACCTCCTCTGTAACTCTAAACTGTTAACTTGTAAACATTTTAAAAGCTCCGCCTATGGAGATTTTTAAGTACCGTAGATTGACGTGATTCCACAAGCATGTGCAATTTTAAAGCGTGCTGTTATGTATCTATTTACTCAGCGTAACATCATCTTTTATTATTTCAAAAAATTGGGATATATATTGTGTTTTTTTGCATTAAAATTCAGTAAAGTGTGTTTTTTCCAAACCTAAAAAAATTGCAATTACTGCCATTTTATTCTCTATGGTCTCTGCTAAAAAAAAATATATAATGTTTGCGGGGGTTCTGAGTAATTTTCTAGCAAAAAAATAGGATTTTTTTTTTTTTTAACATTAACATTTATTGACTAGAAAGAAGTACAAATGTACAACACAGTTTAGTGTGTTTCAGTTATGAATGAACACAGTGAGCGAGTGTGTTCATTTAGAAAAGGAATGGGTCGGTAAATGACATATTCACTTGTCCCATCCCCCATTCTCCATCCTGAAACATCCCCCGCAGCAGCTGGGGGGAGAGGAAGGAAGCCAGCAGCACTGCAGGGCGGGGGGCCAACACGAGGGAGGCCCGGGCAGTAGGGGGGAATCAGCACTGCATGTAGTGATTAGGGTGTGCCCAGGCACACCCGGAACACCCACATGTGCACGCCTATGGACGCCACTCTTTAAAATGAATACAATAAATAATATCAATCCGGATCAGCGTTTATTTATTAATTTTATTTGTACTGGAAAGGTCATGTTTACATAGAAAAAAAGAAAAAAGGCTTAACCCCTAAGTTTTTATCAGACTACAATAGAGCAAAGATCCCATTAAGTAATACTGTATGTTCAGCATTTATTTATCTCATCATCATTGGATCTGTATTATTCATAGCATCCAGTTTTAAATCCTGATATGTGCAAAAATATTAATGTGATTGGCTGCTATAGGTTGCACAGACATATTTCTTTCAACTGAATGCTATTAGACTATTTTCTCTCTGGGTCGAACAATATTCTTCATGACTGAATCAGGGAAATACTGTATTGTGGCCACTAGATGGAGCTGACAATCATAGTAAATAAGTATTTATTTTGTATCATCAGCTCCATCCAGTGGCCATAATGTGTTTTTTTCCTGATTCATTCTGTCCTGTATGAAAAATAACATTCAGCCTGGGAAGAAAATAGGCTAATAACATTTGATTTTACCCATATTCACACAAAACGAGCGTGCATACAGTTCCACAGGACAAATACAAGGGTTCTTCAAAAAGTTTCCACACTTTTTTTAACTCTATTAAATCTATAAAAACAAATTGCGGAAACTTTTTGAAGGCCCCCTTGTAGTACTGAAAATGTATTTCTAAATACACTGTTCTATTTGTTCCCCAGCTATATTAATGATGAAGTACAAAAGCCCAAAGCCCACACCAGCAGTAGCTTACAGCAATTGATCTGAAATGAAAGAGAATTTCTGTTTTTATTGAGCAGTAGCAGAGAATTGTACCATGTCAGCTGTTGATTAATGTAGAAAGTTTGGAGCTTAAATGACACCTTCAATTGGGAGGGGGGAGATCATGACCTTCATCTCGATCTCCTCCATTCACAAAGTGCCTTTTATTCTGTGAAAAGAATGCAAGATATTTTCTGAATGGAGGAGGTGCAGAGCAAGCAACCCTTTACCATCTGTGTACTCAGAAGTGTAGGTCTCAGTGCTGGACGTTTGCCACTTGTTCTACTGTATGGGGGAATGAAACTAAGAGTTTGCCCAAACACAGCAGTGGCGACACACGTTTCACATACTTTATTAGTAGTCATTTATTTTTACAGTGCAAATGTCCAAAAATGTTTTTTGTCAGAGTTCAGCTTTACGTTTGCCAGCAAAGGGTATCACTTAAAGGTCCATTCATAAAAAAAAAAAAAAAAGAAAAGTTGGACAAATGTGACAAGCATTTACCCAGTCTTGACAAGTTTTTCCTATTACAGTAATTTTCTATTATCCTGAGCACCATCTAGTGGCCATAATGAAGTATTTTTCTGATTGTAGTATTTCAGGAAAAAAAAAAAACACATTATGGCCACTACTCCTTGAGAAAGCCATGTGACAAGTGACGAAACGCATCGGAGCGGGGCTTCGTGATGTCATCGTGCACGAACAGGAAGCGTTTTCCATCTCCTTAAAGCCGCATTTGACAACATCCAAGTGACTGTTAAGGGGCCCATATACCCCAATTGTGTAAAGTGTATTGCTTAGGTGCACCCGAAAATGTGAGTTTATATTTAGAGTTTTGTATTTGTTTTTTTAAACGATTCAAGCACTATGTCAGTTCTCTGATTTTTATGAGCACCTTACATATGGATTACTGCACACTGAAACGAGTGTACCTGGAGTAGGACCCTAGTAGCCAGCCGCTGGAATATATACCCCTCAAAGGGGAAGGCTTACAGTGACCTGCGGAAGGTCAGTGTTTAAGGTGAGCGCATAGTTTGGAAGGTGAAGGGGCACTTAATGTGAAACACTGGATTCACAGAAGAATTTTCTTAGTTTATGGATTTTGGTCACTGTTTTACACTTTTGAACTTTATCACATGGAGTGTTTTCACAAAGTGGTGTTTTATTAATTTATATGTTTTTTATTTATTTATTGATATTTTTCTCAATCACTCTACCTATTGGTCACAATATTGTGTTTTTATTCATTGGTTACTTTATTGTTAGGGATGATTTAATATTTATATAGCACGACTCAATATAGGGGTAGTGCTTTACCATTTATTTTGTCAAGGCTGGGTGAATGTTTGTCTAATTCCTCCAACATATTTTTTATATAAATAGACCCCTTAAACTCCACACTTTTTGTTTTTTTTGAAAAAATACGTTTTCCAGTTCCGAAGGGACTGTGGGTGGTCTTGCCCGTGATCCCTTCTCCCCCGCTGTTTTAACAAATGTGTTAGATTCAGGGACCCTATCCATAAGCTTTTTTATGTGTATATTTGTGGTTTTGGCTTTGGAAACTCGAATAAAGTGTTTTGTAATGCACTAGGCCTTTGCACCCTCCTGTTTATTTTTACAGTTTTCTTAGTCTGAGGTGGGCAGCATTGGCGAATATAGACCTATCTGGAGACTACCAGGATTGTAGTCCATCCTTTTGATGTCTATGCTTCTGGAGCTCTAGGGTGCATGAGCATAGTATTTTTTTTATGCCACTAAATGTCCTCGGTCTAATGGCCAGCATCATTTAACTCCTTCACCCTTTCTTCTGAACCCAGGTCACACTGGACTCGCCCCTAGGCTGTGACTGGACAGTGAAAGGAGAAGCTGCACATGTGATGAGCTCATCATCTCCTCCTATGTTTGTAGTCATCCCATGAACCAGCTCCTTGTACTTCTTCTTCCTCTCATGCTCCAGCCCTGCTGTACAGAGGCTGAAAAATGCTGATACCAAGTCAAATTCAGGTACTTACACTGCTTGAATTTAAAAAAGACATTTATTTATGTAAAAAATGATTTAGAAAGTTGCATTAACGTGATTTAGAAAGTTGCATTAACGTGTTTCTTTTATATCTGCTTAAAATTCAGCTTTAAAGCCTAACCCTAGACAATTTTTCTAGTTTTAAATAGCGTAAGGAAAATGCATTAACGTTTTATTTTCTGTCTTTGATCCCATGAGGGAGATTTCCCCTTACTTCCTGTCCCTCATCCAAGCAATGGGGCTACTATTTTCACTGGGACAGGAAAGCACAGTTAGGAATAAAAATGTTGTAAAACGTTCTATCCCTTCCCGCTCTACTAAAAATTTGATTTTGTCGTTATCTCCATTGGATAGATGGCCCATCACTTCCTGTCCTGACAGGAAGTGAAGAGAAATCTCCTTATTAAAGGCTCAGATGCTAGTAGAAACCTTTGAAGTGCTCTAACCCTTCCTTGCAATATTTAAAACTAAAAGATTTGGTTGGGGTTGGGCTTTAATGTTATCGCCTACTAGGAATTATCAAACATCTGGAATATGTTTAGTGATGAGCTCTTGTTGGATTGGTTTATTCGGTCTCCATCACTTGAACGGTTTCCTCCACCACCTCATAGCGAGTGACGGTTTCACTCAGCACAGGTGTGGTTCCCCGGGCGTAGCGATATGACCGCAACCTGGAAAGACAGGAGGAAGAATTACAAGTCATCTGTGTCGGGGTGTTTCTATCAGTATATTATCTCTACACAAGTCATTTTTGTTACACGAGGACACCAATACTTCTGAGTTTCACTTGGAATGTTGGCATCCTTAGCTATGCAGGCAGCTAACTGTTGCCGCCGTAAAGGGCTAGGGAATGTGTTGCTCAGCTTCCAATCAATGGATCCTTACACCTAAAGCCTAGCCTTCTGTGCACGCTCAGAATTACCTGCATCCTGTGTTTCAGACACCTCTGTGTATCCCGAGTTCCTGTGTCCCTACGTTTCACATGCCCTCTCCATGTACACCAGCTGTACCTCTGAGTCTCCAGTGACGCCTGCGCTCCACGAGTTCTGGTGACCTCTGAGCTTCGGTGATTCCTGTTTCTCCAGTGACCCCAGCATCTCCATTGTCTCCAGTGACCTCTGCACTCCAGTGACTCTAAAGATCACAGCATCTCCAGTGTCTCCACTGACCCCAACATCTCTAGTGACCACAGAATCTCCTGTCACACTGGCACTCCTTTGTCTCCAGTAATGCCTGTGCCCCCGAGTCACTAGTGACTCCTGTGTATCCAGTGAATCCAGCACACCTGTGTCTCCAGTGGCCCCAGCATCTCAAGTGACCCCTGTGACTCCTGAGTATCCAGTAAACCCAGCACGCCTATGTCTCCAGTGACCCCTGTGCTCCCGAGTCACCAGTGATGCCCGCATATCCATTGACCCCAGCACTCCTGTGTCTCCAGTGACTCCTGTGTCTCTAGTGACCCCAGCATCTCCAGTGACCCCTGTGCCCCTGAGTCACCAGTGACTCCTGTGCATCCAGTGAATCCAGCACCCCTGTGTCTCCAGTGACCCCAGCATCTCAAGTGACCCCTGTGCTCCCGATTTACCAGCGACACATTTGTATCCAGCGACCCCGGCATCTCCAATGACCCTTGAGCTCCAGTGTCTCCAATGACCCTTGAGCTCCAGTGTCTCCAATGACCCTTGAGCTCCAGTGTCTCCAATGACCCTTGAGCTCCAGTGTCTCCAATGACCCCTGAGCTCTAGTGTCTCCAGTGACCCGAGCTCCAGTGTCTCAGATGATCCCTAAGCTCCAGTGTCTACAATGACCCCTGAGCTCTAGTGTCTCCAGTGATTCCTTTGTCTCCAGTGACCCTAGTGTCTCCAGTGACCCCAGCATCTCTAGTGACCACAGCATCTCCGGGGTCTCCCAGCATCTTCAATTATCCCTGCACTCCTGTTTAGTGAACCCACCGTCTCCAGTGACCCCTGCGCTCCAGTGTCCCCAGTGATTCCTGTATCTAAAAATGACCCCGCCTTCCCCAAAATTGTATTTCTCTTCCTGACTAGTGACGCACAAAGCTACCAGCAATTATAGAGGTTTCTGTGCTGGTTTCCCTTTATAACCTAGTTTTCCTGAGTACAAATTAAACTTCTGCTTGAAAACAGCAGCACTGTTATAACCCTCTCACAGTTCTGAACAATGAAACTGATAAACGTTCATTATAACACTCAGAGATGTTTAGACATGTTGCAGACATTCTGCTATAGATGAGACATTGTTCCCTGCTTTCTGCAGATAAAATCACTTTTCATAAATTTGAATATCTGTTCAGTAGAGAAGAAGGTCAGAAATGTAGATTGTATGGCCACCTATACTGTAGAACATTACCTCTTTCCTTTGGACTCTGTTTCAGTGTATCCTCTCAGTACTTTTGCTCCTTCTCGTGTAATCACACATAGATCCACCCCACTTCCAGATCCAAGGTCGCATATGATGCCAGCTGTTATGGCATCCACGACCAGCTTCTTTGCCTCTTCCACCTGAGATAGATTAAAAAAAATGTTATTTCTCCTGTTTACGTCGCACCAACATACTATATTTCACAGTTACATCATTCTCACCAGAACAGCTTACACTCCACTGTCCTAAGTTGGCCAATGGCCATAAATGTTGCACTAATCCTCTAGATGAGTTGTCTCCAAACTTTGGGCTTTATCCGGCCTCTGGTGCACCATTGCATCCACTGATACCAACATTGGGCATAATTCCTCCCACTGACACCATCAAAAGGGCACAATTCCTCCCACTGACACCAATGATGAGGCACAATTCTTTCCCTTGACACCAATGATGGGGCACAATTCCTTCCATTGACACCAATGATGGGGCACAATTCCTTCCATTGTCACCAATGATGGTGCACAATTCCTTCCATTGACACCAATGATGGGGCACAATTCCTTCCATTGACACCAATGATGGGGCACAATTCCCCCAACTGACACCAACAATGGGGCATAATTCCTGTCGCGGAAACCAACAAAGGGGCACTATTCCTCCCAATGACCCCATCAAAAGGGCACAATTCCTGCCACTGACACCAACGATGGGGCACAATATATTTCATTGATACCAACCATGGGCCACTATTCCTCCCACTGACACCAATAAAAGGGCACAATTCCCCCCACAGACACCAACGATGGGGCGGAATTCTTTTTATTGTCCCAATGATGGGGCGGAACTCTTTTTATTGACACCAATGATGGGGCACTATTCCTCCAACTGACACCAACAATAGGGCACGATTTCTTCCACTGACATCAATGATGAGGCACTAGGTCCTCCCACTGACACCAAGAATAGGGTATTGTTTACTTCCACTGAGCGCCGGGACTATTTCGACTCCCACTGGCCACAGTCCGGCCTGCCTAAAGTCTGAAGGACAGTAAACTGGCCCTTTGTTTAGAAAGTTTGGAGACCACTGCTCTAGATCAGCCATTATCAACCAGGGTTTCGTGGACCCTTAGGGTTCCTCCAGAGATTGTTAGGAGTTCCTTGAGCTGCGACTAACTGGCCTCCCATCTGATGGTGCCTGCATAGTTCCAGGGTTAACCCCGCTTGGCAGAGCCAGCTGCATGAAACCAATTACTCTTTTCGCATTACCTAAGGGGGGGGCATTCTGACCACCACTTTAGGGGGGCATTGTTCCCACTGGCCACATGTAGATTGATTTTAGCAGGGATTCCTTGAAACTCGAAAAAATATTTCAAGGGTTATTTTGGGGCAAAAAGGTTGAGAAAGGCTGCTCCAGATTCACCAGAACTATGAGGACTTAGTGAGGGAAAAAAATATTTGATCCCTTCTGATTTTGTATGTTTGCCCACTGACAAAGAAATGATCAGTCTATCATTTTAATGGTAGGCTTATTTTAACAGTGAGAGACAGAATAACAACAAAAATATCCAGAAAAACATGTAGAGGTATCCCAGACCTCTAGAGGCCTAATGGTGACCTCCGGAGTCAGGGAGAGCTGACTTGTATCGTGGGTTATGAGGCATAGTGTGTGTAATGCAAGATGGAAGGATTGGGCGCCAGTCACTTTTTGGATGCGAACAAAACATTTATTGTCTTTTAACAAGAACTGTGGGAGAGAGGGTGAGGGCCAGGACACCCTTAAGCAGATGCAATAGCACTTGGCAGACTCCGAGACACCATAGGCAGACAGCTATACAGTTAGAAGGCCTCCGGCCGGATGCAGCTTCTGTATTGGTAGTACTGCAGTCTCCTATGCCAACTCAACTTGTAACAGTCAATATAGATATTCATACATAACTTGAATGGCTCTGCTCTTATCCCACAGTACCACTGTAGATCTTCACTCACTGAGCTCCCAGTCGTCACTGGATGCCCTGAGCTCTTCCACAGCTAACTCGCTGTATACTCCTCAAGCGTCACCCCCGCTAACCCGCTGGATCCCTGGTTTGGCACTGTCTGTAGCTTTCCCACTTCTTCACCGTCCCCGGCTGGTGAGAAGACTGCTCTGGTAGTTCTTCAGGCTTCCTCGAAGTAGTCTCTGGTAAAAGGGTGGATGGTCTCTTAGTGGTGACTGCTTCCTCTTTACCTCTGACCACCACTGGTTCCCCATCTAGCTGAACCTCTTTCACTCGGTTGGACTCTAATCCTGCAGTCCCAACCCTATGCTGCTTCTCCTACTCCTAGATAGGCCTCAGGCAGTCTAGCAGCCAGGTGTCCCTAGGATAGGCCTAAGGCTTCTGGCCTAGCAACCCGTGATGACATCACACAGGTCCACCCAGACAGCTATCCAGGTGGCACAGAACCGTGATCACCTGACTCCACCCAAATAAATAGGCTCTCCCAGCAGACCAAGGGGCTTAAGAAACCCCGGCCAATTGGCTGAGACACCTCATATATTCCTAGTCTGACCTTGCTATGCCCTTGTCAATCTAATGTCACCAGCAACAGTGCCACCTAGCGACAGAAGAGAACAGGTGCAGCAAACCCAGATTTAGGGAAGAATTAGTGAATCTTCTAACCATTAGCCAGGACAATTACTACCTGGCAAACTAAATTCGTTAGCAACCCTGCCTAAACCCCAGGGTGCTACAAACGCATTTCAAAAAAGTTATAAAATGATTTGCATTTTAATGAGTGAAAAGTATTTGGTCCCTTATCAATCAGCAAGATTTCTGGCTCCCGGGTGTCTTCTATACAGGTAAAGAGCTGAGATTAGGAGCACTCTCTTAAAGGGATTGCTCCTAATCTCAACTTGTTACCTGTATAAAAGACACCTGTCCACTGAAGCAAACAATCATATTCCAGTCTCTCCACCATGGCCAAGACCAAAGAGTTGTCCAAGGATATCAGGGACAAGATTGTAGACCTATACAAGGCTGGAATGGGCTACAAGACAATCGCCAAACAGCTTGGTGAGAGGGTGACAACAGTTGGTGCGATTATTTGCAAATGGAAGAAACACAAAATAACTGTCAATCTCCCTCAGTTCTCTGCTTTTCTTCTGGGATCGCTGTTTCCAGCGCTAAGTGGCCAGAGCCGCGATGAGGTCACTCCCACAAGCAGAGTACGCCGGACCTGCAAAGCGCATGCTCCGCTGACATCAGCGGCTGCATACAGGGTGAATATCTCCTAAACCGTGCCTTATTATAGGCTTACCTATAGGTAAAAATGTCCAAGCAGGGGATACAACCGCTTTAAGGAGGGGGGAGTGTTAAAGTAGAACAAACTCTTTTTTTGGGAGCCGGGTTTCTCTTTAACATAAGGGGAGGTGTTCTTGTTCTTTAATCCACAGAGGACTGATAGCACTGCTTGAGATGACATTGCAGAATACACCATACACAGGACAGTACTGGATTTCTGGCAGGATTAACAGGAATTAATTTAGATTTATTGAACAAAAAAAACACCCTTCAATTTCACATGTATTTTTACAAAAAGGAGCAAAAAAAAAATCCATTGTTAGGGTTCACGTCCTCTTTATTGAGATATGGCCTCTTACCGTCATATTGGGTTTAAACTGATCTTCCAGTACAGCGATTGCTGCAGCTTGACCAGATCCTAAAAAAATATAGAGTGTGTCAAAACAGCAGGACATGTCATAATGCTGTAACACTATAGGCCCATTCAGATGTCCACACGTATTACAGTGTGTTAACGAGCGCACCTTACCATGCGTTATCCTGCATGTCAATTTGTGTAGCAACTGTACAGTGCCTTCAAAAAGTATTCATATTTTATGGGATTTTATGTGATAGACCAACACAAAGTGACACATAATTGTGAAGTGGAAGGAAAATGATAAATGGTTTTCAACATTTTTTACAAATATATATGTGAAAAGTGTGGAGTACATTTGTATTCAGCCCCCTTTACTCTGATACCTCTAACTAAAATCTAGTGGAACCAATTGCCTTCAAAAGTCATCTAATTAGTAAATAGAGTCCACCTGTGTGTAATTTAATCTCATTATAAATACAGCTGTTCTGTGAAGCCCTCAGAGGTTTGTTAGAGAAACAGCATCATGAAGGCCAACGAACACACCAGACAGGTCAGGGATAAAGTTGTGGATAAGTTTAAAGCAGGGTTATGTTATAAAAAAAATATCCCAAGCTTTGAACATCTCACGGAGCACTGTTCAATCCATCATCTGAAAATGGAAAGAGTATGGCACAACTGCAAACCTACCAAAACATGGCTGTCCACCTAAACTGACAGGCCGGGCAAGGAGAGCATTAATCAGAGAAGCAAAAAAAGTAAAAGTAAAAAAAATTGAAAACCATTTATCATTTTCCTTCCACTTCACAATTATGTGCTACTTTGCGTTGGTCTATCACATAAAATCCCAATAAAATACATTTACATTTTTGGTTGTGACATGACAAAATGTGGAAAATTTCAAGGGGTGTGAATACTTTTTCAAGGCACTGTAGGTGCGTTGAACGTGCATCAATTTAATGCATTAGGGAGTCATTCAAAATGAACCGCACTGCAACGCACAGCACGGTGGTATGCGCTTTGCAATGCATTCCAGCAAGACATGATAAACACATATTTTACTGCACTTTACTGAAATGCGGAAATGTGAAGGAGCCCTTAATAAAACTTGATGTAAAAGCTATAAAGCTATAACCCTATACATATAACTGAAAAGCTGTCTATCTACAGATACACACACACACACACACATATACAGTACAGGGGTATTTTCCTCTGTAAACTTTGTTTTTTCTCTTATGCACACTATGGCCCACTCAAAGTCAGCCAGAATCCTTGTCTTAATTATATGGAAGATATAAAATAAAATAGAAGATTTCCCCATCTGCATCTTTATCTTCTTTTTGGCACTTTTTTGGCACTTTTCTTTTCCATCACGGATTCCCTTTTTTGTTTTTTTTTTGGTTTTTTTGGACTTTAACTAATTATTTTTGGGATGTTTTCACTTATTTGCATATACCTATTCACTTTTGGTAATTAATCACTAATAATTTTTGGATATCAGTGTATGAATTTGCTTATATCCTACGTTTACTCACCTCATATTGATTTTCATTGGATATTAGTGTATAATTTTGCATATATCCCTATGTTTATTCACCTCATATTTATTAATTAATTGAGTGGTTTGTCCAATCTTATTTATTAATTTATTGAGTGGTTTGTTCAATCATATTTTAGCGCCGCATCTCTTTTTTATTATTTTCAATGATATGGAATGGTTGTGATTGGCTTGAAGCGGTATTAAACTGCACAGCGGTGGCTGCTGGTATTTTTTTGGGGGGGGCAATCCATCCACTGACACCCTCTGGACGGGGGGCAGCGGCTTCGCAACAGCGTGGCTTCCTCTGTGTCTCCTCCCTCCTCGGCGGCCAATAGCATCGCTTTTCCCCTTGGCCAATCGGGTCTCAGCACCCACTTCCTGAGCCGGGATTGGCCGGGAGGAGAATCAGGAAGACAATGGCACAGTTGTGGCGATTAGGTGTGGCTTTTATGGGGTTAACAGGCGGTGAGTAGGTATCATATTGCCTCCTTACCGTCTGTCAAATGCCTCTGAAAACCAGTTCAAATACGGATCGCTTTTCATAGGCGCTGCACTTTAGCAGAACATCTTTGCCCTAAAGCGGTATTAAATCCAAAAATGTAATATATTGCAGCCTACCAATCATTAGATGTGGTGGATGCATTCATTTTATTTCATTTGACTTTTCCCCTCTGTTTTCACCTGGTGATCCGGCCAGTAACACACCTCCTCTATTAGAGTGCCCCCACTCTGGATGAAGGAGCAACCGAGACACCTTTGGACAGCAACATACTGCTGTTCAAAGGTGTCTCTGTTGCCTCTCCATCTAGAGTAGAGACACTCCAAGGCTGGGTTTACATTTGTGCGATGTGGGAATGCTTGTAAACCACAAATTGATATGAATGGGTGGGAAAAAATTGCACATCTGCATTGTTGCCTTTGCATATTATGCACAGATCTTAAGACAGGTACGTGTTACTGGTTGGATCACCAGCCTCAAATAAAGGAAAATAAACCTACAAAAAAGAAAACGAATGGAGCCACCACATTTAGGAATTGGTAAGTTGCAATATACTACTGTCAATTTTGGTTTTTGGGTTTAACCACTTAAGGACCAGCCTCGTTTTGGATTTTAGGTGTTTACATGTTTAAAACAGGTTTTTTTGCTAGAAAATGACTTATAACCCCCAAACATTATATATGTTTCTTTTTTTCTTACACCCTAGAGAATAAAATGGCGGTTGTTGCAATACTTTTTTTTGCACCGTATTTGCGCAGCGGTCTTATAAGCGCACTTTTTTTGGAAAAAATTCACTTTTTTGAAAAAAAAAAAAAAAACAACAGTAAAGTTAGCCCATTTTTTTTTTATATTGTGAAATATAATGTTACGCCAAGTAAATTGATACCCAACATGTCACGCTTCAGAATTGCGCCCGCTCGTGGAATGGCGTCAAACTTTTACCCTCAAAAATATCCATAGGCGATGTTTAAAAAATTCTACAGGTTGCATGTTTTGCGTTACAGAGGAGGTCTAGGGCTAGAATTATTGCTCTCGCTCTACCGGTCGCGGCGATACCTCACATGTGTGGTTTGACCACCGTTTTCATATGCGGGCGCTACTCGCGTATGCGTTCGCTTCTGCGCGCGAGCTCGTCGGGACGGGGGGGTTTAAAAAATGTTTTTTTTAATTTTTATTATTTATTTTACATTATTTTATTTATTTTTACACTGTTTAAAAAAAAAAAAAAAATGGTGTCACTTTTATTCCTATTACAAGGAATGTAAACATCCCTTGTAATAGAAAAAAGCATGACAAGACCTCAGATCTCATATTTACACTAAAATGCAATAAAAAAAAAAAAAAAAGTCATTTAAAAAAATGACATTGAAAAAAAATATGCCTTTAAGAGGCATGGGCGGAAGTGACGTTTTGACGTCGCTTCCACCCAGCAGTGTCATGGAGACGAGTGGGCGCCATCTTAGCCTCAACCGCTACCGACGGCTCCGGTAAGAGGCAGAGGGCACCGGATTGCGGCGGGAGGGGGGGGCCCCTCTCCCGCCACTGATAAAAATGATCTTGCGGCAAATCCGCCGCAGGGACCACTTTTATCAGAAAGCCGGCCGCCGCACAAAAACAGGGATACCGGGGTTATGGCAGCTAGCTGCTGCCATAACAAGGATATCCACCTTCAAAGTTTGGATGTACATCAGCATGCGGCGGTCCGGAAGTGGTTAATTCCACTTTAATGAGTGCTTTTGGAAATTCTACTTTCACACCACCACCAATCCTTAACATCTGATTGGCTGAGCTCTGGCCTTTGTTCTGTACTGTATATCCTTGCCACTTAGTTTACCCAGAGCTGTGTACGGAGTTTTGTCTGTGGATCCATGTGGGTGAACGCTGTACAGGTGGGGGCCCTGCACATCCACCCCTCCAGTGATGATCGATGCACCAACATGGCCTTGATATCTGAAAAAAGAAAAGATGAGATCATGTGTATAAATTGTCCCTGTCATAGGGTTGCCACTTTTTCTTCAAACCAAACCCAAACACTTTAGCGGTGCACAACAAAATTTTTGTTTTGAGCATACACTACAGCAGGGGTCAGCAACTTTTTTCCACTTAAGGGCCAGATTCAATGTATGTGAATGCATGGAGGGCTGCATTCACCTGCTAATAAATGATGATAACATTACACAGCCCCCGCACCTCTGGTCCCCTTTACATTACACAGCCCCTGCACCTCTGGACCCCCTTTACATTACACAGCCCCCTAAACCTCTGGACTCATTTACATTAAACATCCCCCTGCACCTCTGGACCCCCTTTACATTACACAGCCCTCGCACCTCTGGACCCCCTTTACATTACACTGCCCCCGCACCTCTGGACCCCCTTTACATTACACAGCCCCCTGCACCCATTTACATTACACAGTCCCCTGCACCTCTGGACCCATTTAAATTACACCGCCCCCTGCAACTCTGGACCCCCTTTACATTATACAGCCCCCTGCACCTCTAGCCCCCTTTTCATTGCACGGCCCCCTTTACATTGCACAGTCCCCTGCGACTCTGGACCCCTTTGAATTGCACAGTCCCCTGCACCTCTTGACCCCCTTTACATTACACAGCCCCCCTGCACATCACACAGCCCCCCCTGCATATTACACAGCCCTCCCCCCAGCTGTGTAAGCATGGAGGGATGGGGCACTTTCCATTTTTTTTCTTATTTATTTATTTATTTTACACTGTCCCTTTTTAGAAAAAAATTCTGATCACTTTTATTGCTGTCAGTAATAGCCAGTGACAGGTACTCTTAATGGAGGGATCTGGGGTCTATAAGACCCCAAATCCCTCCCTCCTTTGCACTTAAAGCATTCAAAACGCCAAGTTTGACTGTTTTGAATGCTGTCATTTATTTAAAATTAGGCGCCTTTAAGTCTTCTGTAAACCAGAAATTATGTTATGAGTTACTAGATCCGAGACCCGATCAAAGCTGATTCCGGCTTTGTTCGGTTTCTGGCCAGCCGGCTGGTCGCTCGGGCCTTCTGGTGAGATGGGAGATGGGAGATCCCCTCCCACTGCTTGGAATAACAGCCACATCGGTTGATGTACCCAGTGCAGGATCACTCATACATTTTTAGTTCAACTCAACTGTATGGGTTAGAGGAGTTACTTTTCCCCTCCCTTCACTCATTTCCTGGCTCTTCAGATGGGGCCCTATGAAGGTTCAATCAGAGAGAGAAAGAGTCTGAAGACAAGCACCTTCAACTGTACCTTTCTAAAACACCTATTTTCTCTTAGAAAACCCATTGCGCTCTGGGAATCCATTGTCATAGGCACATATTGTATTTGATGTTTGTTTGTAAAATGTAAAATGTTTGTATATGTAAATAGTAAAAATGAAAAACATAAAACCTCAGTGTACAAATATTAACCCCCAAACCATTACAGGTTCTCTTTAACCGTGATTGGGCACAGCGGGAGCCAATCAGAGGGTCCAGCGGATTGTTTGGAGAGAGGCAGAACAGCGGTCTGCCTATGTAAACAAAGCAGGTCGCCGTTCAGCTAGTAAGAAAGACAGAGATCTTGTGTTTCTGCTAAGCAGGAACACAGATCTCTGTCTTTCTTCAGTTAAACCATCCCCCACACAGTTAGAACGTACTCCCAGGGAACACGGTTTGATTGCCCCTGATGTTAACCCTTTCCCTGCCAGCATCATTTGTACAGTGACAGTGCATTTTTTTAGCACTCATCACTGTATTGGTCTCACTGGTCCCCAAAAAGTGTCACTTTTGCCGTCAGTATACTGCAGCAAGGTGGCTCGATCCCGCAAATCGCCATAGCGGTACGTTGGCTCAGAACTCGCTTGCGAGGTTCCCCCGCAGTTCTGTCACTGCGGGGGAGCCAATCAGCAGGTCCAGCTGACTCGATGTCAGCTGGCCACCCATGATCATTCCCCGCAGTGACAGAACAGTGATCTGCCTGTGTAAACAAGGCAGATCTCCATTCTGACAGGGGAAATCACACAGATCCTGTCTTTCTACTATGCAGTAAGACGGATCTGTGTGTTTCCCCCGTCACACAGTCCCCCTGACAGTTAGAAAACACATTTAACCCCTTGATCGCCCCTGATGTTAACCTCTTCCCTGCCAGTGTCATCAGTACAATAACATGCATATTTATAGCACTGATTACTTTAATAATGTCACTGGTTCTCAAAAAAAGTGTCAAAAATGTTTTTTTTTTTTTAAAAAGTCCCTAAATCTATCCCATAGTTTATAGACACTATATCTTTTGCACAAACCAATCAATATACGCTTACTGGGATTTTTTTTTTCCAAAAACATGTAGCAGAATACATATTGGCCTAAATTGATGAAGAAATTAGATTTTTAACATTTTTTTATTTGATATGTTTTATAGCAGAAAGTAAAAAATATTGTTTGTTTTTTTTTCAATATTTTCGGTCTTTTTTGGTTTATAGCGCAAAAAATAACCACAGAGGTGATCAAATACCAACAAAAGAAAGCTATATTTGTGGGGGGAAAAAAAATGTATTTGGGTACAGCATCGCACGACCGCGCAATTGTCAGTTAAAACAACACAGTGCAGTATCGCAAAAAAATGGCCTGGTCAGGAAGGGGGTAAAACCTTCCGGAGCTGAAGTGGTTAATGAGTGCTATTATAAACTGTACCTTTTTCTCCTCCTGCTGGTGCCTTACCTGTACATCAGCTGTTTCAGCATCCTGTTAGCCGCGCACACGCGTACTTGACGCCCAGTGGACAGCGCATGAAGGTTCATGTTGGAGGATAGAAGCTGAGTGACGTATTCTGCATCAGCGGCCACTCCAGCTCCACAACAACTGCAAGCACAAAAAGAGCAAATGAAAGTGAGCTAAATCCCCCTATTTACTAAAGCATATGTAGTGCACCCCCTTAAGGGCCGCAGATGAACTGGGATTCCCCACCCTGCACAACCAGGCACGCCGAATTTTCACAAGCACTCCAGAGTCAGAGAACAGTCTGTGACTTTGTTTTTGTTATTTATTCAGGGTAATAACTTGGATGGGGATGGGGATGGGAAGTTATGGCATGCCTATTGGCTTCAACAACAAACTTCAGGGACAACTCTTCCTATAAACAGTCTCTATATACAGCTCCACTTTTTCCTCCGGCACTCACTTACTTGCAGAATTCACCCTGCAGTGCTGAGCTGCTCCTGCTGTCTTCTTTCCTTGCTCCCGTGCCACTAGGAAGGGCTTCCTCCGTGTGTTTTTGGTAGGATCCTTCCAGCACCCAAGCCCCGGGCCTGAGGTCACCACACCCAGACTAGGGGGCACCCTCAAGTACCACGACAGCCTCCTCAGCACTGCATCTCCATCTTCCACTTGAGTGCCCCTGCTGGCATGACTCATGTCTATTTATAAGGTGGCCTGCCCCCTGCCAGCCCTTTTACTGGGGATTGGCTGAGGTCCTCATCATTTTTCTAAGCAGCGCCTCGTAACCTCCAGCCACTATGTCCAGAACATTCTCCAATATCCCAGAAAACAGGGGGAGGCACCAGATGAATGGGTCATCCAGTCCTGAGTCACTGAACCCTGACACAGCTCAGACTTGAGCTAAAATAACTTTACCTACACTAACAATCTACACTACCAACTAGCACACACCAGACTAGAGGGTGCTACACGTAGATGGCAACTGTCCTGGATTTGCCAGGACAGTCTTACATCTAGGTGCTCTGTCCCGGACTTTACCACAAGACCACAAAATCATTCTTTTTTGAGTTACTGAGTGACACAGGGTGATAGGAGGTGCATGGGGAGCTGAAACAAAGGTTTCCCAACCTCTCCAAGGGATTCTGGGTTCTATGGGCCCCCCGCCCAAAATGACTCCCGTCACACTGAGCATGTGCTGTAACCAAAAAAGGGTATTAACTGAGAGGATAGTGGGTGATTCTCCCACATAATGGGGGACAGGACCATCTGGAAAGTGGGCATGATTGGACAGGACTGCCTGGAAGGTGGGCATGTTATAAAAGCATTAGAGGCTGAAAAAAAAATTATAGGCAGAATAGACAAGCAATGTGTATTCTGCAGGAAAATACACTTACCTGCCTGTTCGCAATCCTCTGCAAAATTTTTACTGAGCTGCACATGCATGGGAGTGATGTCATCCCACATTGGCCAATCAGAATGGCTAAAAACTAGCACCCAGAAGAAATTGGGGAGAAGATGTTGGCGCCAGCAAGGGACCTCTCGGTGTTGGACTTTAATTACAGTTAAAGTATTGGCCATGGATGGGGGGGTGGCGGGGTTACAGTGTCCCAGGGACTGGAACAAAAAATGTTGGAAGGTATGCTAAGCACATACTATGCTAATCCAATCAGTAAAGTTTATTTACAGCCAAAATCCTTTTTCCTTTTCCTTTTTGCCTTTTTTTTTATAGCTTTGGATAGAGCAGAGAATAGTTATCATGCTGTCCCCATTGTCACTGACACTGAAAGGAAAAATCCAAAATTTTGAGCTGTCAATAGAACAGGAGGTCATAAAAAGTCTTCCAATGGGGACCTTTTCGTGACAATTGTCTAAGGGCCCATTCACAATATATGCAGTTACCTGCGTTTTTCCAAATGGAAAAACGCAGGTAACCGCAATGACACACAAAAGAGAAAAATTTGTCATGTTCAGACCGGAACGCGGTGTTACGTTGCATTCCAGAACATTGCGATATTATGCTACACTTTTGCATAATATCGCAGTGCTGTGTAGTCCTGCATGTCACTGCACAGAAGCACAGTGCACCTTGTTGCTGTGCAGTGACACAAAATGAAGTGTCATTTTGTACACGTCTAATAAAGTTCAGTAAAAAAAAAAAAGAGTGGGCAGCAGCGATTAGGGTTGCAGAGTTGTGTGAATGGACCCTAAAAGAGGTGTTCCGTCAGATATGGCGACCTGTCAGAATTGGTAACGGAAGTGACGTTCCGTTGCCGCCGTCTTGCTACACCCCACATTCCTGCACAGTAACGATACACTGAGAAGGGGGCAAGCGGACATTTTGTTACACCCACCGAAGTTTTGCATTTTACAGTTATTTTTAACAGGAAACGGAGCTTATAAGGTGAAATACAGTAATTTGAAATCCGACGGACTGTTTAGATGTTGAATTTTAAAAGCAGCGGCAAAGCTGCTGATCCTCACAGGTTTTCTAATATGACAGAACAGCATACCTCCCAACTTTTTGAGATGGGAATGAGGGACACCTATCGGCAAAAGCATGCAGGCATAGGACACACCCCTCGCCACGCCCCCTTAAAGGAGAATTTTCAGGTGAGCTACAAGTGTCACAGGCCTAAGTGACTTTTCCATAATTTACTCTGAAACTTTGCATCACTTGTCCACTAGTGGTGATTGATTTGATAGGGAGGATGTCCTTTACAATCCTCCAGAGTACAATAAAGGTTTAGCAGACCCAGGTCTACTCTACTCAAAATGTTTTTTAAATATTTCTAACACATGAAAAAAGTAACACAATAATGTCATAATTCTTACTATATATTGTCAGTGATGTAATGAATCTTGGCACAATTCTTATCCGCCACTACCATGTCGTCAGTAGCCCTCCTGTCCGCTCCCAGAATAATTCCATCCTGAAAAGATCAAAAAAAAAAAAAGTGTCAGCTCCAAAAGTAAAACCATGTCTTTGACAATCCAACTTTCTCTGCCCACTGCCTCCTACCCTAAAGACGAGGCCGGCGATGGTGGTCCCTGTCTTCCGTGCTTTGGGGGGGTTCAGGCCAAGACTGGAACACTGAGCTTCTAAGTTGTTATTTCTGAGAAATTAAAAATGAAGAAAAATGTGATGTTTCAGCAAAAAAAAATTATCCTAAATTATTACGGTAACATTTTTCAAGAAAGTCATTTATATAACGCTTGATTCAACGATCGTATTCCATACAGAAGTGTGTGTAGGTGCTTCATTCTGGTCATTGTGACACTGTGCAAAAAGCTTCCTTGCTTATTAGTTATATTAAACCTATAAGTGTTTTTTTTTCACCACTTTTCCTTTCTACGGTCTTTTAAAAATAACACGCACCAATGTAGACTGCATTCACGCTTGAGCGTCATGTTTTTGAGAGTTTTTTTTTTTTTTTCGGGCGTTTTTTCAGGGGTTTGTATGGACGTTCTTGAGTGCTTTTGTACAGCATTTTTAAACATTTGGCTTTTTTTAGCCAATAGAGAAAAAAAATTCAGTTTCATCATTTGTGGCTATGTTTTTCAGCTTTTGACCCACTGTTATTTATTATTTATTTTTTTTAAATTGTAAATGGTTAAAAGGTTATAGGTAGGGGTTAATTAATTTTAATTATTATTTATTTCTTTTTTAAGATTAGGGGTTAGGATTAGGGGTTATTATTAGGTTTAGGAGTTAGAATAAAGGTTAGGGGTTAATATTATGGTTAGGGGTTAATAGGGGTTAATAGTTGGGGTTGGGGTTAGCGTATTTTGTTTTTATTATTATTATTATTATTTATTACTTATGATTACTATTATTATTTGTTTATGTATTGTATTTATTATTTATTTTTATTTTTTTTATTTATTGCATTTTAGCAGAAAAACGCCCTACAAAATGCACTAAAAAACTCAAAGATGTGTGAAAAAAAGTGTTTGCATGCATTCTATGGAACAAAAACACTTCAAAAAACACCAACACATCTGCCTGATTCGAGCTACAAAAAAATTTCCAGAACTTTTTTGAGCCTCAGGCATTTGGCTTCAGGCAATTTGTTGTGGAGATGTAAACCAACTCCATAGAGAATAACTGATTTTTTTTTCTCCTCCAGCGTTTTGGAGTTTCAAGCTTCAAAACGCTGAGGTGTGAATGGGGCCTTATAGGCTGACCGTGCATTACCAGATTTTTGGAAAAAACGTTTGTACGAAAATTCTCAGTACATTCAATGAATTTGAGTTGGAAAGTCCCTTAAAATTTTGTTTTTAACATTCAATTTTGAAATGAATGGACTTCACCGGACAACAAAAAAACACATTTACTATTAGAAATTTGTTCATGCAAGGAACATTTTCCATGCTGCTCCTTCGGATTGCCTCCTCACTGCAGTTGAAAATAAACACCAATTTGAGCCCACTAAGCAGTAGAGATTTAAAAAAATTTACTTAAAAGAAAAAAATTGTGAACAAAATTCTATTAGTGTATGGCCAGCTTTACTCCAGCACTGTTCTTTGCTTGATTTAAACCTTGCCCCACTCTGCAGTCTACAACAGTCAATTTATTTTTTATTTATTTATTTATCTTTTTGTTTGTTTTGTTTATTTACCTTTTTTTTTTTTTTTTTTATTCCAGACCCCCCAACTTCATTCTTACTTAAGTGACAATGATGTAGCCACCGCTCCAGAGGATGGCCTGGAGTTGCAGGCGCAGCTTAAGTGGAAGGCAAACTTGACCAGGTTTGCATCTATGCTGGAGTTAATATAGGGTTAGATATTTAGCTGGCTTAACCACTTCAGCCCCAGAATATTGTACCCACTTCCTGGCCAGGCCATTTTTTGCGATACGGCACTGCGTCGCTTTAACTGACAATTGCGTGGTCGTGCGACGCTGTACCCAAATAAAATCGATGTTCTTTTTTCCCACAAATAGAGCTTTCTTTTGGTGGTATTTGATCACCTCTGTGGTTTTTATTTTTTGGGCTATAAACAAGAAAAGAGCAATAATTTAAAAAAAACTAAAAAACTTTTTTACTTTCTACTATAAAACATTTCCAAAAAAAAAAAATGTAAAAAAACTAATTTATTCATTAGTTTAGACCAATATGTATTCTGCTACACATTTTTGGTAAAAAAAAACAAAAAAAACAAAACAAACGCAAAATAGCGTATATTGATTGGTTTGTGCAAAAGTTATCGCATCTACAAAATAGGGGATAGTTTTATGTCATTTTTATTATTTTTTTTTTACTTGTAATGGCGGCGATCAGTGACTTTTAGCAGGACTGATCGGACACCTAACTGACATTGTTGACACTTTTTTTTGGGAACCAGTGACATTATTACAGTAATCAGTGCTAAAAATATGCACTGTTATTGTACTATTGACACTGGCAGGGAAGGGGTTAACTTCAGGGGTGATCAAGGGGTTAAATGTGTTCCCTGTTTGTGTTTTCTAACTGTATAGGGGACGGTGTGACGGGGAAATACGCAGATCTGACTTCCTGCATAGCAGAAAGACAGGATCTGTGTGATCTTTCCCTATTAGAATGGAGACTTGCCTTGTTTACACAGGCAGATCACCGTTCTGTCACTGTGGGGAACGATCAAGGGTGGCGGACCCGCTGATTGGCTCCCCCGCAGTGACAGAGCGGCTGGGGAGCCTCCGGCGGCGCGTGCGCGCCCACAAGAGCGAGTTCCTGGGCCGACGCACAGCTACGACGATTCGCGGGATCGAGCCACCTTGCCTCAGTATAATGACAGCAGCTGGTCGGCAAGCGGTTAAAATATTGCAAGGGTCTTGTCTGATTGGATAAGGCAAGGGTGGGGCAGGGTGTGGAGCATAAGGGAATGGTGACTACGCCTCATGGTTGGAGCAGGGATGAGTTTAAAGGCCACGACAGCCATAATAATATGCAATACCTTGGTCTTGAAGCCTCCTGGAATATCAACATCACATATCCCAGAAGTCATCTGCATTGTAGTGGCCAGATCAGGGCAGAGCTAGTGTGTGTCATCATGACTGAACCCGTAATGCCGCGTACACACGACTGGTTTCTCCGACGGAATTCCATTCAAGCGGTCTTGCCCACACACGGTCAAACCAAAGTCCGACCGTCCAGAACACGGTGACGTACAACACGTATGACGGGCCTAGAAAAAGGAAGTTCAATAGCCAGTAGCCAATAGCTTCCGTCTTGTACTTGCTTCAGAACATGCGTTGTTTTTGGTCCATCGGAACAGCATACAGACGAGCGGTTTTCCCGATAGGAATTGGTTTTGTCGGAAATTTTAGAACATGTTCTATTTCTAGGTCCGTCAGAATTTTCGGAAAAAAAAGTCAGATGAGGCCCACACACGATCGGAATAGACGATGAAAAGCTCCCGTCTGACTTTTTCTGTCGGACATTCCGCTCGTGTGTACGCGGCTTAAAAGACAGACAACCTTTGATGATGTTAATAGCAAAGGTGGTGGCAGAGGACCCGGCTGTGCAGGATGGAATGGCAGATCCCATCAGACCAGTGCTGAAGTCTCTGGGAGTGAGAGGACATTTTTCTTTTTTTTTTTCTTTTTATGATAACCTTTTTAAATACTAAGAGAGTATTAGTAAAATTCCTAAGGGGGTTGAGTGAAACTCTTCTTGAAATATTACATTTTTATGTTCTATACAGTTCCATACACCAGGAAAACAAGAGGGACAGCTGAGGAGGACAAAGCGATTTTGTTCCATCTGAGGGACATTTGGGAACCATACAGTATATATTATACATAAAACTTCAGATTACACGCCAGTCTGTGAAGCTAAAAAGTTTCACAATTCGATTTTTGCATAAACATCGCTTGCTGGTGCATTTAATAATAATAAAATAAATGTTCGCTATACAGCACGTTGGAAAATGGGTGAAGTATGAAAGTGAAACTTCCTTGTAGCTGTCCTTGATAATACACGTGGCATTTAGTAGGCCTCATATCACTTTTATATATAGACTAGTTCTGTTGTCTGCCTTCTGCCCATCAGAAGGTCAATAATCCCAGTATGCTGAGACCTGTAGTTCCTGGGACAATACAGAGGACTTTTATTTATAATGCACCAAGGTGATCACAAATCTTTGAGCACATGCCTCAGTAATCTGGATAGACATCTTGGTGCTCTGCAGATATGTACAGTATATAGCACTCCCTGTCACTGCACCGCACTGTAACAATACCTCCATAGATGCAAGCAAAGCTCTCCATCTTAGTTACTATAAAAGAGCTACTTATACTTTCACAGCTGCTAATGCAGAAAACATCACATCTTGACATAACGTGATAACAAAGTCACTCATTTAACCACTTTCCGACCGCCATATAGCAAATATACTGCTACAGGTCGGCCGCTGTGCGCAGGATCACGTATATTTGCGTGGTCCTGCACTTCAGGGTAGCGGGCGCGAATGCGCGCTGCCGGCAGCTCACTACCTCTGTTATTATACACAGCGGTAGCCAATCAGCGGGTACTGCGGACTCAATGTCCGCCGGCATCCGCCGATCATTCGGTACAGATGCAGTCGGTCAGTAGGGAAGGCATGGATCCTGTGTTCCTGCAGCGCTGGGACAAGGATCCATGCCATCCCCTAGTAAAAAACACCTCCCACACTGTACAAAAACACTGGCTAGGAGCAAAGTTAACCCCTTGATCGCCCTCAATGTTGACCCCTTCCCAGCCAGTGTCATTAGTACAGTGACAGTGCATAATTTTAGCACTGTCACTTAGGTGTCCAATTTGTCCGCTGGATTATCGCACTGCCACTTTAAGTTGCTGATCGCCGCCAATACTAGTAAAAAATAAATATGAATTCCATAAATATATCCCATACTTTGTAGACGCGATAACTTTTGCACAAACTAATCAATATTCGCCTATTGGGATTTTTTTTTTTTTACCAAAAACATCTAGCAGAATACATATTGGCCTAAATTGATGAAGAAATTCGATTTTTTTAAAAAAAATTTTATTGGATACGTTTCATAACAGAAAGTAAAAATTATTGTTTTTTTTTCTTTTCAAAATGGTCAGTTACTTTTTTGTTTATGGTGAAAAAAAATATAAAAACCGCAGAGGTGATCAAATACCACCAAAAGAAAGCTAGTTTGTGGGAAAAAAGGACATACATTTTATTTGGGTACAGTGTCACCCAACCGTGCAATTGTCAGTTAAAATAATGCAGTGCCGTATTGCAAAAAAATGGCCTGGTCAGGAAAGGGGGGGGGGGTAAATCTTCCGGAGTTGAAGTGGGTAATGCTTTATTTATGGATGCTGTATTTTAGAGGGGCTGCATTTGATCAGCATTGGCTTTAACGTGAGCAGTAGTCGAGAGCCCCTATTTATTTCCTAATAAAAATCCAGAGATAAGCCAACATGTTTCAGGGGTTTTAAAGAGCCCCTTTTGTCAGGGTTGTATTAAATAGAAGGTGTTGACAACTGGTTGCTTGTTTTTATCTGTACTCCTTGGTATGTTTAATTATCTATCATAAAAAGGGCAGTGTTAAAGGTAAGTGGAGTCTTGGAGCTGCATTTTATGTACAGTTTCTACTACTTTTCTGGTGGTGTACACAATACACAATACAGTGCAGCCATAGTACAGTTGCTAATACAGTGCAGGCGGTGTACACAGTATCTAATACAGTGCAGGCGGTGTACACAGTATCTAATACAGTGCAGGCGGTGTACACCGTATCTAATACAGTGCAGGCGGTGTACACAGTATCTAATACAGTGCAGGCGGTGTACACAGTATCTAATACAGTGCAGGCGGTGTACACAGTATCTAATACAGTGCAGGCGGTGTACACAGTATCTAATACAGTGCAGGCGGTGTACACAGTATCTAATACAGTGTAGTGTGGTGTTGCAAAACAAAATAACCATCATGTCCGGAAGGCCACCACGGAGAGGCAGACGCTCACAGGCCAATAAAGGAGGGCAAGCAGCCTCTGTGTCTACAGTCAACAGTGCTGGTCGTAGACACGGTGCATCCTCTGCAGGTAGCCGTGGGGCACGCTTGTCCTTTTTTTTTGCTGCTGGCCGTGTTATTGAGCCAGAACATGCAGAAGAGTTGGTGGAGTGGATAACAAAGCCCTACTTATCCTCCCTCACCCAGGCTCAGAGTAGTTTGCCTTCCAATGCAGCTGCCAAAGCGGCCTATTCCACTGGCTCCTTGTCCACAGTCACGGCTCATCCCTATCTAAATTATAGGTATTGGAATTTCCTTTCAAATTTGGCTGTTAGTGAACGTAACGAATACGAATTTATCTGAAGTTACAAATTATCCTAATAAAGTGGCCGGTGAATGTATATCTAAATATAAAGCTGCTGATGCATTCATCAATAGGTGCTTTTGTTCATCTGATGAAAAAAGCTGTTTTTGTTTTTTCTTTTACAATTTTTTAAATATATTTTTTATATATAAAACAAGGTCAAAATTGATCAATGGCACACTATGTTCATAGATTTAATCATATTGTCTGATTCTGTAAAGAATCGTTCAATTAGATTGCTACGTGTAAGGCCACTCACTGTAAGGCTCATCACATGTTACAATCTGATTGTACAATCTCCTTTAAATCCACCAACAACTATGTAGCACAAGGGCCTGACTGGTTGGATTCAAATTGATTGGATAGTTTAGGTAGGTCGGTCCTCATATTATATCATTTTGGTAAATCTTTGTAGAATTTAATTATACATCGTATAGTCAGATTGTAACATGTATGGTGACCCCTAGGCCCACTAACAACTAAGCAGTACAAAGCCACCCTGATTGGATATAAATTGATTGGATATATTAGGTAGGTCCTTTTATTACATCTGAAGTTGATTGTACTGTACAGAGATTAGATAGTCAGCTTGTAACATGTATGGTGACCTTTAGGCCTACTAACAACTATGTAGTACAAGGCTACCCTGATTGTATGGTCAGATTGTAATGTGTATGGTGATCTTGGGTTGCATCAATCCGCCCACTCTATGCATACGTGGCTGACATAACCCGCGGCAAGAAGATTTTATCTTTTACCAATTCAGAGAAGTCGGAATAGTGAATTAAGATGGCTGATCGGTTGCTTTAGGTTCCAGAACTTGGCTTTTTATTTGAATAAATGACATTTTTTAGAGTATTGTTGAGGAATCTCTTACCTGGCACAGTTCTCAAAGCTGAATCCTCCTTGTTGGGGTTCGAATCTCGACAGCGTTGGTAACATGATGGCAGTTTGAGGTGCAGTCTGATCACTCAACTTGTCTGGAGATTTTGGATCTGTCACCTGTCAGGACTCCTCACCTGTCTCCTATGGAGTCCCCTGTCCCTGGTCAGCAGTGATCTCTATAATACAGACCCGGAATCTGTCCTCCCTTATTGTCAGCTGGAATCCCCCCCACACTGCACACGACCTTCACCGCCAATAATGTCCCCCTCCTCTGTCTCCTCCTGATTCTACATCTCACTGCTTTCACTTTCATCTTCTTACCATTCACATGATAGACACTCATAGGAGGCAGTACAGCGTGTAAGCTATCGTATAGCAAGCATTATATCCTGATCTCACATTTCTGTAACTCTTACTATGCTGTATACTTCACTGACATCTAAGATTTCACTGACATCCCCCCTACATATCACCATCATCTCCCCTACATCTCACCATCATCTCCTCTACATCTCACCATCATCTCCCCTACATCTCACCATCATCTCCCCTACATCTCACCATCATCTCCCCTACATCTCACCATCATCTCCCCTACATCTCACTGACATCTCACCATCATCTCCCCTACATCTCCCCTACATCCCCCCTACATCTCACCGACATCTCACCATCATCTCCCCTACATCTCACCATCATCTCCTCTACATCTCACTGACATCTCACCATCATCTCCCCTACATCTCCCCTACATCCCCCCTACATCTCACCGACATCTCACCATCATCTCCCCTACATCTCACCATCATCTCCTCTACATCTCACTGACATCTCACCATCATCTCCCCTACATCTCACTGACATCTCACCATCATCTCCTTTACATCTCACTGACATCTCACCATCATCTCCCCTACATCTCACCATCATCTCCCCTACATCTCACCATCATCTCCCCTACATCTCACCATCATCTCCCCTACATCTCCCCTACATCTCACCATCATCTCCTCTACATCTCACCATCATCTCCCCTACATCTCACCATCATCTCCCCTACATCTCACCATCATCTCCCCTAAATCTCACCATCATCTCCTCTACATCTCACTGACATCTCACCATCATCTCCCCTACATCTCCCCTACATCCCCCCTACATCTCCCCTACATCTCACCGACATCTCACCATCATCTCCCCTACATCTCACCATCATCTCCTCTACATCTCACTGACATCTCACCATCATCTCCCCTACATCTCACTGACATCTCACCATCATCTCCTTTACATCTCACTGACATCTCACCATCATCTCCCCTACATCTCACCATCATCTCCCCTACATCTCACCATCATCTCCCCTACATCTCACCATCATCTCCCCTACATCTCCCCTACATCTCACCATCATCTCCTCTACATCTCACCATCATCTCCTCTACATCTCACTGACATCTCACCATCATCTCCTTTACATCTCATTGACATCTCACCATCATCTTCCCTACATTTTAATGACATCTCACCATCATCTCCCCTACATCTCCCTGACATCCCACCATCATCTCACCATCTTCTCCCCTACATCTATCTCCCTGACATCTCACCATCTTCTCACTTACATCTCACTGACATCTCACCATCATCTCACTGTCATCTCACTGACATCTCACCATCATCTCCCCATCATCTCCCCTACATCTCACCATTATCTCCCCTACATCTCACCATCTTCTCCCCTACATCTCACTGACATCTCACCATCATCTCCCCTACATCTCACTGACATCTCACTGACATCTCACCATCATCTCACTGATATCGGACCACCATCTCACCAACATCTCACGGTCATCTCACCGACATCTCACTGTCATCTCTCTGACATCTCACCGACATCTCACCCTCATCTCCCCTACATCTCACCGACATCTCACCCTCATCTCCCCTACATCTCACTGACATCTCACCATCATCTCCCCTGCATCTCACTGACATCTCACCATCATCTCCCCTACATCTCACTGACATCTCACCATCATCTCATCGACATCTCACTGACATCTCACCATCATCTCCCCTACATCTCACTGACATCTCACCACCATCATCTCCTCTACACCTCACTGACATCTCACCATCATCTCCCCTACATCTCACTGACATCTCACCATCATCTCATCGACATCTCACTGACATCTAAGATTCCACTGACATTTCACTGATTTCTAAGATTTCACCGACATCTCCCCCTGCATCTCTCCGACATCTCACTGTCATCTCACTGTCATCTCGTTGAGTCGCTATCATCTCACTGGCATCTCAATGTCATCTCACCAATCTCATCAACATCTCACTGTTCCTGCGCCCACCAAGAGTACCTGTGAGGGGTTACAGTGTTGTGGCACCACCACCACCCAAGGCTCAATTTTTCTGCCCCTGTTTAACAGGGGCATGTAATTACAATTCTTGATATAATATTTCACAGCAGGGCCCGTTCCAGCAACCAACTGTGAGGGCTTACAGTGTTCTGGTACCACCAACACCTAAGGCCCAATTTTCTGCAGAGTGGCCCGTATAGTATATATACTGCTGTACAGAGTATATAGTGCCTGGGGGCCCCCACGCCATTTTTTTTTGGGTGCGGGGTTCCCTTTAATATCCATACCAGACCCAAAGGGCCTGGTAAGGGACCATGCCATTTTTTTCAATGATTTTCATCTATATTGCCGGGACTCGACAATACATTACAGCCGCAAGCAGTTTTAAATTACTTTTTTTCCTTTAGAAATGTCATTTTGCTGTGGTATTGTTCTAAACATGGGAAAACTGCGCCACTTTACAGGCATACTATAGACACCCCCAGTCACAATATTTAACCACTTGACCACTGGGCACATAAACCCCCTTCCTAACCAGACCAATTTTCAGCTTTCGGTGCTCTCACATTTTGAATGACAATTACTCAGTCATGCAACGCTGTACCTATATGAAATTTTTGTCCTTTTTTCACACAAATAGAGCTTTCTTTTGGTGGGATTTAATCACCGATGGGTTTTTTATTTTTTGCGCTATAAAAGAAAAAAGACCGAAAATTCTGTAAAAAAATGCATTTTTCTTTGTTTATAAAATTTTGCAAATTAGTAATTTTTCTTCATATATTTTGGCCAAAATTTATACCGCTACATATCTTTGGTAAAAATAACCCAAATCGGTGTATATTATTTGGTCTTTGTGAAAGTTATAGAGTCAACAAGCTATGGTGCCAATCTCTGAAAATTGATCACACCTGAAGTACTGACGGCCTATCTCAATTCTTGAGGCCCGAACAAGCCAGGAAAGTACAAATACCCCCCAAATGACCCCTTTTTGGAAAGTAGACATTCCAAGGTATTTAGGAAGAGGCATAGTGACTTTTTTGAAGTTGTAATTTTTTCCCATAATTCTTTGCAAAATCAAGATTTTTTTTCTTTTTTTTTTTTTTTTTTCACAAAATTGTTATATTAGCGGGTTATTTCTCACACACAGCATATGCATATCACAAATTACACCCCAAAACACATTCTACTATTCCTCCTGAGTATGGCAATACCACATGTGTGAGACTTTTACACACCGTGGCCACATACATGAAGCACCATCAGGCGTTCTTGGAGCATAAATTACACATACCTCTTACACTTTTGAAGGCCCTGGAGAACCAGGACAATGGAAACGCCCCAAAAATGACCCCATTTTGGAAAGAAAACAACCCAATGTATAATCTATGAGGTATATCGAGTCTTTTGAACATGTCGTTTTTTTTCTACAAGTTTTTGGAAAATGTGTAAAGAAAATGAAAACACATTTTTTTTACACAACGTTGTCCATTTACACAATGTTTCTAACACATAGCATGTACAGGTGTACATACCAAAAATTACACCCCAAAATAGATTCTCCTACTCCTCCTGAGTACGGTGATATCACATGTGTGAGACTTTTCCACAGCGTGGCCACATACAGAGGACCAACATGCAGGGAGCACCGTCAGGTGTTCTAGGGGCATATACGTTTCAAATCTAATTTGGATACCTATTACACTTTTGTGAGGCACTGTAGTGGCATGGATGTGGCATGGTTGATAACTGATGTGGCATGGATGAGCATGAATGGGGATGGATGAGCCGTGGATGAGGATGGCTGAGAATGAATGAGTATGGCTGAGTATGGCCGGGTACGGCTGAGTATGGCTGGGCATAGATGGGATGGCTGGGTACGGTTGAGTATGGCTGGGTACGACTGAGTACGACTGAGTACGGCTGGGTACGGCTGAGTATGGCTGAGTACGACTGAGTATAGCTGGGATGGCTGGGTATGGCTGGGTATGGCTAATTATGGATGGGTGTGGATGGGATGGCTGAGCATGGATGGATGGATGGATGAGTATGCAGAGTATGGATGGCTGAGCATGGATGGATGGATGAGTATGCTGAGTATGTATGGGTGAGTATTGATGGGTATGCTGAGCATGGATGGCATCTGGATGGATGGATGGATGAGTATGCTGAGCATGAGTGGCTGGGTATGGATGGATGGATGAGTATGCAGAGTATGGATGGATGGATGAGTATGCTGAGTATGGATGGGTGAGTGAGTATAGATGGGTATGTTGAGCATGGATGGCTGGGTATGAATGGATGGATGGCTGGCTGCAATGGGCACATATCAGCGCTGTGGGCACTACACATCCAGCCCACAGCGCTGCTGTTACTGATCTCTCCCCCTCTCCCCTCTCACTGTACAGATTTATCCGAAGTTACGAATTATCCAAATTAACGAATGCTATATCTAAAAAATGGAACATAATGGATTAAAAATAATAAATAATAATAATAAAACCTTTTTATTATTATTATTATAATGTCTTATTAATTTGTTCCGTTCCATTCGTTTAGATACGGCATTTGTTATTTCGGATAATTCGTAACTTCGGAAAAATTTGTATTCGTTACGTTCACTAACAGCCAAATTTGAAAGGAAATTCCAATACCTATAATTTAATAATTAGTTATTATTAGTTAGCGAGAAGACCGCTGCTCACAGGTGAGTCAAACAGACCATAATCCTCAAAGCATGGTGCAAACGGTGGGTGCACGCCCTGCCGCTGCCAGCAGAGAACACGTGAAACAAAAAGACAATTGGCTGCACTCCTACACAATGCAATATTGGCTTTATTGTGTCAGAAAATCGTAAAAAAGTTAGTTATTCTTTCGAATTTTCTATCTTATTTTCCGATTTTTGAATTTACGAATTCTGATCATAACAAATGACCCGAAAAACGAAAAATAAAAAAAAATTAAAAATGAAGCGAAAAACAAACTAATTTTTTGGCAGGTACGGGATGTCCTGAGGCAGGCCAGGAATGTCCCTGTGCATTTTTGCAGGTCATATAATGCCAGTGCTCGGCTGGCTGACCTCCAAAGGGAATTTAACCTGCCCAAGAACCGCCTAATCTGTGACATGCCCACCAGGTGGAACTCAACGTTGGCCATGCTGCAGCGGCTGCACACCCAGCAGAGGGCCATCAATGAGTACCTATGCAACTATGGCACCATGTCAGGGGACCTTGTTTTTTTTCCCCCACGCCAGTGGGCTATGATCAGGGATGCATGCACTGTCCTGTCACCATTTGAGGAGGCCACGAGGATGGTGAGCAGTAACAGTGCATGCATCAGTGACACTGTCCCTCTTGTCCACCTGTTGGAGCACACGCTGCGTGGAATAATGGACAGGGCACTTGAGGCAGAACAGAGGGAGGAAGAGGAGGACTTCCTTATCTCTCAAGGCCCCCTTTATCCAGATAGTGTTCCTGCGTGCCCGCCGATCACACAGGAAGAGGACGAGGAGGAGGAGGTTTGTGTCAGCATGGAGGTGGAGCCTGGCACTCAGCATCAGCAGCAGCAGCAGTCTTCAAGGGATCATTTACAGTCCGAAGAAACCCATGGACTTGTACGTGGCTGGGAGGAGGTGGCTGCGGATCATGTCGTCCTTAGTGACCCAGAGGACTTTGGACCGAATGCCTCAGCAAACCTATGCTGCATGGCCTCCCTGATCCTGCAAAGCCTGCGGAAGGATCCTCGTATTCGTGGTATCAAGGGGAGGGATGATTACTGGCTGGCAACCCTCCTTGATCCACATTACAAGGGTAAGGTTGCAGACCTTATCTTGCCGTCACAGAGAGAGCAGAGGATGAAACATCTTTGTGAGGCCTTGCAGAAAGGTTTGTGCAACGCGTTTCCAGAGCCTGGGAGGTTACAATTTACTGGCCCTCCTGGACAACGTGTTGCTGAGGCTTCGGTCAGTCACAGAAGGAGCGGTGGAGAAGGTGGCTGTCTGACTGATGCGTTCAGACAATTTTTTAGTCCGCAGCCCCAAGGTCTGATCGGTTCCAGCAACCTAGGGGCAAGATCTGACTTGGACACTTTTCCCACCGTAAATCCTCTTGGTTACTGGGTCTTGAGGATGGATCACTGGCCAGAGCTTGCACAGTATGCAATTGAGCTACTGGCCTGTCCTGCATCCGGCATTCTTTCGGAACGCACATTCAGTGCTGCTGGAGGCTTTGTAACCGATCACAGGGTGCACCTGTCCATCGAATCGGTCGATCGGCTGACCTTCATAAAAATGAATCAGTCTTGGATCACCAGCTACCAAGCACCTGATGCTGATGTAACCGAAAGATTTGTGTTTTAATGTGAGATCCCTTCAAGACTGCCTATGCTGATGCTAAGTGACTATCCTGTTATGCTGAGTGACAATCCTCCTCAATTTTCATGATGATAGCTTGTAAGAACATTTTTGGTTCTGGGCACCGCCACCAGTGGCCAAGGCCCAATTTTTCTGCCCCAGTTTAACAGGGGCGTGTAATTACAATTTTTGATGCAATACTTTTGCAGCAGGGCTCATTCCTGCGCTCCAACTATAGTATCTGTGAGGGGTTGCAGTGTTGTGGCAGCAGTGGCTAAGGCCCAAGGCCCAATTTTTCAGCCCCTGTTCAATAGGGACATGTAATTACAATTCTTGATCTAATATTTCACAGCAGGGCCCATTCCTGCGACCACCAAGAGTAACTGTGAGGGCTTACAGTGTTGTGGTAACACCACCACCACCAAAGGCCCAATTTTTCTGCCCCTGTTCAACAGGTGCATGTAATTACAATTCTTGATATAATATTTCACAGCAGGACCCGTTCCTGCGCCCACCAAGAGTAACTGTGAGGGCTTACAGTGTTGTGGTAACACCAACACCTAATGGGGCGTACACACGGTCGGACTTTTCAGCTACAAAAGTCCGACAGCCTGTCCGACAGACTTTCGACGGACTTTTGGCGGACTTTCGACGGACTTGCGGCGGATTTTCTAACGAACAGACTTGCCTACACACGATCACACAAAAGTCCGTCGAATTCTTACGTGATGACGTACACCGGACTAAAATAAGGAAGTTCATAGCCAGTAGCCAATAGCTGCCCTAGCGTGGGTTTTTGTCCGTCGGACTAGCATACAGACGAGCGGATTTTTCGACCGGACTCGAGTTTGACGGAAAGATTTGAAGCATGTTTCAAATCTAAAGTCCGTCGGATTTGAGGCTGAAAAAGTCAGTTGAAAGTCCGGAGAAGCCCACACACGATCGGATTTCCAGCCAGCTTTAGTCCGTCAGTGTCCGTTGGACTTTTGTAGCTGAAAAGTCCGACCGTGTGTATGCGGCATTAGGCCCCAATTTCTGCTGAGTATATAGGGCAGGCCCCTACTTTCAAACATCCAACTTACAAACGACTTCTACTTACAAACGGAAGGAGACAACAGGAAGTGAGATGAAATCTACCCCTAGGAAGGAAAATTCTCTCCTGTAAGAGTTAATATGGGAAAAACGTGTCTTCTGATGCTTTATCACCAATCCTTGTTTCACTAAGAAACCCCAAATTTTCAAAAAACATTTGTCATTGGGACAGAAAGTGAGGTGAAATCTTCTGAAGAGGAGCACAGATAGCAAAACAAATGTTACAGGGGTGATAACCCTTCCCTATGTTATCCAAAAAGCTTACTTTAAAAATGTACCAGTTCAAAATTACAAAGAGATTCTACTTAACAACAAACCTACAGTCCCTGTCTTGTTTGCACCGCCTGTATACTGCTGTTCAGAGTATATAGGGCCTGGTGGCCCCACGCCTTTCTTTTTTTTAATTTGGGTGCGGGGTTCCCCTTAATATCCATACAAGACCCAAAGGGCCTGGGGGGGGGGGGGTACCCATGCCGTTTGTCTCACTGATTTTCATCCATATTGCCAGGACCCGACATTACATTACATTGCCACAAGCAGTTTTAAATGACTTTTATTCCTTTAAAAACCACATTTTGTGCAGGGACTGTTCTAAGCACGGGAAACACACGCCACTTTACAGGCATACTATAGACACCCCCCAGGTACGATATTTAAAGTAATATTTCACACAGATCTGTACAGAGAGGGGAGGCAGGAACTGGACGTGATGCTGGTTTGTTTACTAGTGATTGCTCCAGCATTTGACGGAGCGATCACATGGTAAATTGCCGCTATCCTCTGGACCCGGCGGTCACGAATGTTTTCGGGTGCGCGCTCCAGGGGGGGCGCGTGAGAGCGGGATTCTGGGAGGACGTCACTGTACGCCCTCCCAGAGTTATCCGACCGCGCTGCAGCCGTCATTTGGTTAAACTGCAGTTGGCAAGTGGTTAAAGGAATATTTTATTTTTATTGTATCACATTAAGCATTATTAAAATCACTGCTCCCGAAAAAACGGCCATTTTTAAAACTTTTTTTTGCATTGATACATGTCTCCTGGGGCAGGACCCAGGTCCCCAAACCCTTTTTAGGACAATAACTTGCATATTAGCCTTTAAAATTAGCACTTTTGATTTCGAACGTTCGAGTCCCATAGACTTTAATGGGGTTCTAAAGTTTGCGTGAACTCTCGGTCCGTTCGCAGGTTCTGGTGCGAACCGAACCAGGGGGTGTTCGGCTCATCCCTACTCTCGATGCAGATAGTATGGGGTTGATTTACTAAAGGCAAATAGACGGTGCATTTTGCAAAGTGCAGTTGCTCCAGAGCTTAGTAAATGAAGTAAAGCTTTGCTTTGCAAAGACGTGCAAGGGAAAAAAAAAACAGCATTTTTGCTTGCACATGATTGGATGATGGAAGTCAGCAAAGCTTCCCCTCATTTACTAAGCTCTGGAGCAACACTTTGCAAAGTGTACAGTATATTTGCCTTTAGTAAATCAACCCTTGTGTGTCCAGAGCTGTACGTGCGCCAATAGGTGTCTAATCAAGTACCTGTGTATACATACTGTATGTATAGCCACGTACTGCCAATGACTTCTATAGGTGGCTATATGCAGCACTTGTGGGCTTCCTAGAAGAGAAATATGCCAGAATTTACGATATGTGGCCGGGTACGGTAGTGTGCCTGAGCCTTAAATAATGGCTGTGAAATGATAGGTATCACCAGGGAAGTCCCTGTACATCAATTGTACAGAATGATTACTATTTAACTGTACACCAATCCTGTATTGTATTTGTACTTTTTGTCTACAATTGCAACATAATAATACGATAATGTTAGTAAATATATAGTGCAATGCTGCTCTCTGCGTGTACAGCTACTAAACTAAAAATTATCCAGTAAGCTGGACAATTTCTACTCAATATAATACACAATTTTGAATACATAACATCCATATAAGTGATATCTCCACATGCAACAGTGATAAAAAAAAAAAAGTATAAACAGCCTCTTGGTGACTTCACATATGATCACTCTTATGTCCTCCACCATTCACCTTCTGTTTTTGACCCATATGTTATAATAGGTCAACTTGCACCTTCCCCTTTAAGAGGGGGGCGTATTCACTTTCACTCAACACACAAACAACCTCCTGGTAGGGTCCCACACCTCTTCTTCTTGTTTCCTCCTCTCCAGGTAATGCTATGCCTTGATCCCATGTTATATACACACACATATATATATATATATATATATATATATATATATATATATATATATATATATACACATACACATATACATATATATAATATATACACACTCATCGGCCACTTTATTAGGTACACTTGCTTGGTAACACAAATTGCTAATCAGCCAATCGCATGGCAGCAACTCAATGCATTTAGGCATCTAGACACGGTGAAGACGACTTGCTGAAGTTCAAACCGAGCATCAGAATGGGGAAGAAAGGGGATTTAAGTGACTTTGAACGTGACATGGTTGTTGGTGACAGACGGGCTGGTCTGAGTATTTAAAAAAACTTCTGATCTACTGGGATTTTCACACACAACCATCTCTAGAGTTTACCAAGAATGGTCTGAAAAAGAGAAAATATCCAGTGAGCGGCAGTTGTGTGGATGAAAAGCCATGTTGATGTCAGAGAAGAATTGGCAGACCGATATAAGATGATAGAAAGACCACAGTAACTCAAATACCCACTCGTTACAGCCAAGGTATGCAGAATACCACCTCTGAATGCACAACACATCGAACCTTGAAGCAGATGGGCTACAGCTGCAGAAGACCACACCGGCTGCCACTCCTGTCAGCTAAGAACAGGAAAATGAGGCTACAATACACACAGGCTCACCAAAAATTGGACAGTAGAAGTTCGGAAAAACATTGCCTGGTCTGATGAGTCTTGATTTCAGCTGCGACATTCAGATGGTGGGGTCAGAATTTGGCGTAAACAACATGAAAGCATGGATCCATCCTGCCTTGTATCACCGGTTCAGGCTGGTGGTGGGGGTGTAATGGTGGGGGGGATATTTTCTTGGCACACTTCAGGCTCCTTAGTACCAATTTGAGCATCGTTTAAAAGCCCCGGCCTACCTGAGTATTGTTGGTGACCTTGTCCATCCCTTTATGACTACAGTGTCCCCATCTTCTGATGGCTCCTTCCAGCAGGATAATGTACCATGTCACAAAGATCTAATCATCTCACCACTGGTTTCTAGAACATGACAATGAGGTCACTGTACTCCAATATACTCCACAGTCACCAGATCTCATCCAATAGAAAACTTTTGAGATGTGGTGAAACGGGAGATTCGCATCATGGATGTGCAGCTGACAAATCTGCAGAAACTGTGATGATATCATGTCACTATGGACCAAAATCTCTGAGGAATGTTTCCAACACCTTGTTGAATCTATGCCATGAAGAATGAAGGCAGTTCTGAAAAAGGGGGTCCAACCCGGTACTAGCAAGCAGTGGTGTATTTTGGTTTTGTGTTGCCCTAGGCAAGACTAAAATCAGGTGCCCACCCATCTGAATTTGCCACACCCCTTCCTGTTTAAGATCCACCCCTTCATCTCTAAACTCCACCCTTTCCTCTTTAGGCTCCACCTCTTCCTATTAGAGCTCCACCTCAGGAGATGGTCAGAGACTACAGACATAATACACAAGTTGGTCAGAGACCGTGGACATGATACAGGGGATGGTCAGAGACTGTGGACATGATACAGGGGATGGTCAGAGACCGTGGACATGATACAGGGGATGGTCAGAGACCGTGGACATGATACAGGGGATGGTCAGAGACCGTGGACATGATACAGGGGATGGTCAGAGACCGTGGACATGATACAGGGGATGGTCAGAGACCGTGGACATGATACAGGGGATGGTCAGAGACCGTGGACATGATACAGGGGATGGTCAGAGACTGTGGACATGGTCTGAGGCTGCGGACATGATCAGTATCTTCTCTAACATGATCATCGTCCTTCTTCTAATACATTTGCCGGTTATCATCACTTACATCACTATGACCATCCCCTCCGCGCTCCGCCCGAGCCCAGCCAAGCTGAGGTGAGTCAAGCCTGCCCGCCTCCTGCCCAAGCAGCACAGCCGAGGTAAGCTGAGACCGCCCCTCCGCTCAAGCCCAGCTGAGCCCAACCGAGCAGAGACCGCCTCCCCTCCAGCCAAGCACAGCCGCGCCGAGGTGAGCTGAGACCACCCCTCTGCTCCACCTCAGCCGAGCCCAGTCGAGCGTAGACTGCCCCCCCCCCCCCCCCGCCCGAGCACAGCCAAGCAGAGGTGAGCTGAGACTACCCCTCTGCTCCACCTCAGCCGAGCCCAGTCGAGCGTAGACTGCCCCCCCCCCCCTGCCCGAGCACAGCCAAGCAGAGGTGAGCTGAGACCACCCCTCTGCTCCACCTCAGCCGAGCCCAGTCGAGCGTAGACTGCCCCCCCCTGCCCGAGCACAGCCAAGCAGAGGTGAGCTGAGACTACCCCTCTGCTCCACCTCAGCCGAGCCCAGTCGAGCGTAGACTGCCCCCCCCCCCTGCCCGAGCACAGCCAAGCCGAGGTGAGCTGAGACTACCCCTCTGCTCCACCTCAGCCGAGCCCAGTCGAGCGTAGACTGCCCCCCCCCCTGCCCGAGCACAGCCAAGCAGAGGTGAGCTGAGACCACCCCTCTGCTCCACCTCAGCCGAGCCCAGTCGAGCGTAGACTGCCCCCCCCCCCTGCCCGAGCACAGCCAAGCAGAGGTGAGCTGAGACCACCCCTCTGCTCCACCTCAGCCGAGCCCAGTCGAGCGTAGACTGCCCCCCCCCCCTGCCTGAGCACAGCCAAGCAGAGGTGAGCTGAGACTACCCCTCTGCTCAAGCACAGCCAAGCCCAGCCGAACGGAGACCGGCCCTGCCAGTCACTTTATGCCGCTTTATGGGGACTGTATTTGTGCGGCCATAGGGACTCAGGAGGAAGTGGGGGGCTTTTTTTGTGTGGGGGGTGGCTTATTTGCTGCCCCCCCACAAAGTGCTGCCCTAGGCCTGGGCCTTAATGGCCTAGGCCAAGAAACAGCGCTGCTAGCAAGGTGTACCTAATAAAGTGGCCGGTGAATGTGTATCTAAATATCGAGCTGCTGATGCATTCATCAATAGGTGGTTTTGTTCCGCTGATGAAAAAAGCTGTTTTTGTTTTTTGTTTTTTTTACAATTTTTTTTTATAAATAAAACGGGGTCAAAATTGATCAATGGCACACTATGTTCATAGATTTATTCATATTGTCTGATTCTGTAAAGAATCGTTCAATTAGATTGCTACGTGTAAGGCCACTCACTGTAAGGCTCATCACATGTTACAATCTGATTGTACAATCTCCTTTAAATCCACCAACAACTATGTAGCACAAGGGCCTGACTGGTTGGATTCAAATTGATTGGATAGTTTAGGTAGGTTGGTCCTCATATTATATCGTTTTGGTAAATCTTGGTAGAATTTAATTATACATTGTATGGTCAGATTGTAACATGTATGGTGACCCCTAGGCCCACTAACAACTAAGCAGTATAAAGCCACCCTGATTGGATATAAAATGATTGGATATATATATATATGTATATACATCTAAAGTTGATTGTACTGTACGGAGATTATATAGTCAGCTTGCAACATGTATGGTGACCTTTAGGCCTACTAACAACTATGTAGTACAAGGCTACCCTGATTGGATATCGATTGATTGGATTGTTTAGGTCAGGCTTCATATTACATAATTTTTGTAAATCAATAGTTGATTGTACAGAGATTGCACAATCGGATTGTAACTTGTATGGTGACCCTTAGACCTACTACCAACTGCAGTTAAGGTCAGTGTGAATGGATAAGGATTGATTGGATAGTTTATGTAGGTCCTCATATTTCATATTTTCTGTAAATCTAAAGTTGATTGTACAAAAATTGTATGGTCAGATTGTAATGTGTATGGTGATCTTAGGTTGCTTCAATCCGCCCACTCTATGCATACGTGGCTGACATAACCCGCGGCAAGAAGATTTTATCTTTTACCAATTCAGAGAAGTCGGAATAGTGAATTAAGATGGCTGATCGGTTGCTTTAGGTTCCAGAACTTGGCTTTTTATTTGAATAAATGACATTTTTTAGAGTCGGTTGAGGAATCTCTTACCTGGCACAGTTCTCAAAGCTGAATCCTCCTTGTTGGGGTTCGAATCTCGACAGCGTTGGTAACATGATGGCAGTTTGAGGTGCAGTCTGATCACTCAACTTGTCTGGAGACTTTGGATCTGTCACCTGTCAGGACTCCTCACCTGTCTCCTATGGAGTCCCCTGTCCCTGGTCAGCAGTGATCTCTATAATACAGACCCGGAATCCGTCCTCCCTTATTGTCAGCTGGAGTCCCCCCCACACTGAACACGACCTTCACCGCCAATAATGTCCCCCTCCTCTGTCTCCTCCTGATTCTACATCTCACTGCTTTCACTTTCATCTTCTTACCATTCACATGATAGACACTCATAGGAGGCAGTACAGCGTGTAAGCTATCGTATAGCAAGCATTATATCCTGATCTCACATTTCTGTAACTCTTACTATGCTGTATACTTCACTGACATCTAAGATTTCACTGACATCCCACCATCATCTCCCCTACATATCACCATCATCTCCCCTACATATCACCATCATCTCCCCTACATATCACCATCATCTCCCCTACATCTCACCATCATCTCCCCTACATCTCACCATCAACTCCTCTACATCTCACCATCATCTCCCCTACATCTCACCATCAACTCCTCTACATCTCACCGACATCTCACCATCATCTCCTCTACATCTCACCATCAACTCCTCTACATCTCACCATCATCTCCCCTACATCTCACCGACATCTCACCATCATCTCCTCTACATCTCACCATCATCTCCCCTACATCTCACCATCATCTCCTCTACATCTCACCGACATCTCACCATCATCTCCTCTACATCTCACCATCAACTCCTCTACATCTCACCATCATCTCCTCTACATCTCACCGACATCTCACCATCATCTCCTCTACATCTCACCATCATCTCCCCTACATCTCACCATCATCTCCCCTACATCTCACCATCATCTCCTCTACATCTCACCATCATCTCCCCTACATCTCACCATCATCTCCCCTACATCTCACCATCATCTCCTCTACATCTCACCATCATCTCCCCTACATCTCACCATCAACTCCTCTACATCTCACCATCATCTCCCCTACATCTCACCATCATCTCCCCTACATCTCACCGACATCTCACCATCATCTCCTCTACATCTCACCATCAACTCCTCTACATCTCACCATCATCTCCCCTACATCTCACCGACATCTCACCATCATCTCCTCTACATCTCACCATCATCTCCTCTACATCTCACCATCATCTCCCCTACATCTCACCATCATCTCCCCTACATCTCACCATCATCTCCTCTACATCTCACCATCATCTCCTCTACATCTCACTGACATCTCACCATCATCTCCCCTACATATCACCATCATCTCCTCTACATCTCACCATCATCTCCCCTACATCTCACCGACATCTCACCATCATCTCCTCTACATCTCACCATCATCTCCTCTACATCTCACCATCATCTCCTCTACATCTCACCATCATCTCCTCTACATCTCACCATCATCTCCCCTACATCTCACCATCATCTCCTCTACATCTCACCGACATCTCACCATCATCTCCTCTACATCTCACCATCATCTCACTGACATCTCACCATCATCTCCTCTACATCTCACTGACATCTTCCCTAGATCTCACCATCATCTCCCCTACATCTCACCATCATCTCCTCTACATCTCACTGACATCTCACCATCATCTCCCCTACATCTCACCATCATCTCCTCTACATCTCACTGACATCTCACCATCATCTCCCCTACATCTCACCATCATCTCCTCTACATCTCACCATCATCTCCTCTACATCTCACCATCATCTCCTCTACATCTCACCATCATCTCCCCTACATCTCACCGACATCTCACCATCATCTCCTCTACATCTCACCATCATCTCACTGACATCTCACCATCATCTCCTCAACATCTCACTGACATCTTCCCTAGATCTCACCATCATCTCCCCTACATCTCACCATCATCTCCTCTACATCTCACTGACATCTCACCATCATCTCCCCTACATCTCACCATCATCTCCTCTACATCTCACTGACATCTCACCATCATCTCCCCTACATCTCACCATCATCTCCTCTACATCTCACTGACATCTCACCATCATCTCCCCTACATCTCACCATCATCTCCTCTACATCTCACTGACATCTCACCATCATCTCCCCTACATCTCACCATCATCTCCTCTACATCTCACTGACATCTCACCATCATCTCCCCTACATCTCACCATCATCTCCTCTACATCTCACCATCATCTCCTCTACATCTCACCATCATCTCACTGACATCTCACCATCATCTCCCCTACATCTCACCATCATCTCCCCTACATCTCACCATCATCTCTCCTACATCTCACCATCATCTCCCCTACATCTCACCGACATCTCACCATCATCTCACCGACATCTCACCATCATCTCACCGACATCTCACCATCATCTCCCCTACATCTCACCATCATCTCCCCTACATCTCACCATCATCTCCCCTACATCTCACCATCATCTCCCCTACATCTCACTGACATCTCACCATCATCTCACCGACATCTCACCATCATCTCACCGACATCTCACCATCATCTCCCCTACATCTCACTGACATCTCACCATCATCTCCCCTACATCTCACCATCATCTCCCCTACATCTCACCATCATCTCCCCTACATCTCACCATCATCTCCTCTACATCTCACTGACATCTCACCATCATCTCCCCTACATCTCACCATCATCTCCTCTACATCTCACTGACATCTCACCATCATCTCCCCTACATCTCACCATCATCTCCCCTACATCTCACCATCATCTCCCCTACATCTCACCATCATCTCCCCTACATCTCACTGACATCTCACCATCATCTCACCGACATCTCACCATAATCTCCCCTACATCTCACCATCATCTCCCCTACATCTCACCATCATCTCCCCTACATCTCACCATCATCTCCCCTACATCTCACTGACATCTCACCATCATCTCACCGACATCTCACCATCATCTCACCGACATCTCACCATCATCTCCCCTACATCTCACTGACATCTCACCATCATCTCCCCTACATCTCACCATCATCTCCCCTACATCTCACCATCATCTCCCCTACATCTCACCATCATCTCCCCTACATCTCACCATCATCTCCCCTACATCTCACTGACATCTCACCATCATCTCACCGACATCTCACCATCATCTCACCGACATCTCACCATCATCTCACCGACATCTCACCATCATCTCACCGACATCTCACCATCATCTCCCCTACATCTCACCATCATCTCCCCTACATCTCACCATCATCTCCCCTACATCTCACCATCATCTCCCCTACATCTCACCATCATCTCACCATCATCTCACCGACATCTCACCATCATCTCACCATCATCTCACCATCATCTCACCGACATCTCACCATCATCTCCCCTACATCTCACCATCATCTCACCGACATCTCACCATCATCTCCCCTACATCTCACCATCATCTCCCCTACATCTCACCATCATCTCCCCTACATCTCACCATCATCTCCCCTACATCTCACTGACATCTCACCATCATCTCACCGACATCTCACCATCATCTCACCATCATCTCCCCTACATCTCACCATCATCTCCCCTACATCTCACCATCATCTCCCCTACATCTCACCATCATCTCCCCTACATCTCACCATCATCTCCCCTACATCTCACCATCATCTCACCTACATCTCACCATCATCTCCCCTACATCTCACCATCATCTCACCGACATCTCACCATCATCTCCCCTACATCTCACCATCATCTCCCCTACATCTCACCATCATCTCCCGTACATCTCACTGACATCTCACCATCATCTCACCGACATCTCACCATCATCTCACCGACATCTCACCATCATCTCACCGACATCTCACCATCATCTCCCCTACATCTCACTGACATCTCACCATCATCTCCCCTACATCTCACCGACATCTCACCATCATCTCCCCTACATCTCACCATCATCTCACCTACATCTCACTGACATCTCACCAACATCTCCCCTACATCTCACTGACATCTCACCACCATCATCTCCTCTACATCTCACTGTCATCTCACCATCATCTCCTCTACATCTCACTGACATCTCACCATCATCTCCTCTACATCTCACTGACATCTCACCATCATCTCATCGACATCTCACTGACATCTAAGATTTCACCAACATATAAGATCTCACGACATTTCACGGATATCTAAGATTTTACCAACATCTCACCATCATCTCTCCTACATTTCACTGACATCTCACCATCATCTCACTGTCATCTCACCAACATTTCACCAACATCTCACTGACATCTCACTGTCATCTCTCTGACATCTCACTGACATCTCACCGTCATCTCCCCTACGAGACGCTTTCATCTCACCGGCATCTCACTGACATCTAAGATCTCCCTAACATCTCACCTTCATCTCCCCTCACATCTCACTGACATCTCGCCTACATCTCACCGACCTCTCACCATCATCTTCCATACATCTCACTATCATCATCTCCTCTACATCTCACTGACATCTCACCATCATCTCCTCTACATCTCACTGACATCTCACCATCATCTCCTCTACATCTCACTGACATCTCACCATCATCTCCTCTACATCTCACTGACATCTCACCATCATCTCCTCTACATCTCACTGACATCTCACCATCATCTCCTCTACATCTCACTGACATCTCACCATCATCTCCTCTACATCTCACTGACATCTCACCATCATCATCTCCTCTACATCTCACTGACATCTCACCATCATCTCCTCTACATCTCACTGACATCTCACCATCATCATCTCCTCTACATCTCACTGACATCTCACCATCATCTCCTCTACATCTCACTGACATCTCACCATCATCTCCTCTACATCTCACTGACATCTCACCATCATCATCTCCTCTACATCTCCCTGACATCTCACCTACATCTCACTGTCATCTCACCAACATTTCACCAACATCTCACCGTCATCGGACTACCATCTCACCATTATCTCACTGACATCTCATTGTCATCTCATTGTCATCTCACCGGCATCTCTATGAGTCGCTATCATTTCACCGGCATCTCAATGTCATCTCACCAACATGTCACTGGCATCTCACCGGCATTTCGCTGTTATCTCACCATCATCTCACCTTCATCTTACCAACATTTCACTGACATGTCACCGTCATCTCAACTTTTATCATTTTAGAACAATGAGATCAATGGAAGATGGTTGTTATGGGATCCTGCCCCTCCCCACGCACTGCAAGGGTTAATTGCTTGTTAACTCCAGAACAGGGGTCTCCAAAGTTTTCAATACGAGGGCAACATTGTATATTTTACAAAAATTCATGGGCCTAAAAAAGTCCACATCAGAGACCCCTGTACAACAGAGTCCTTATACAGAATACCTGTTTGCATGGCTGACGTATAGACATGGCAGATGAACAAAGAAGCTGCCGTTATATAGCTTGCCCTTTATCATGACATGAACAGTAGTGGTTTTCCAGATCCCAGTGTTCTCTTGGTGAACACCTAAGCCATTAAGCCATGAAAAGTAGACAATTCAGGAATCCTCTACACACTCAGGTGCCTCCCGGAGGGCAGCAGGAGCCTCCAAACCTAGGGACCTGTGGCCCACCTTCTTACAACTCCCACATCCACTATACCAGGGGTCTCCAAAATTTTCACTACAAGGGCAACATCTATATTCTACAAATATTTACAGGCCAATCAAAATTGCCTTCAGTCCCCCCCCCCTACTTTACAGTTTCTCCTTTTATCAGGATCCTCATCAGAGCCCCCCCCTTACATCAAAGGCCCCCCCTTATATCAGGATCCCATTTAGAGTCCTCCCTTGCATCAGGGTCCCCATCAGAGCCCCTCATTATATCAGGGTCTCCATAGAAGTTCCTCTTACATTACAGGTTCCCCCTTATCAGGATACCAATCAGAGTCCTCCCTTGAATCAAGGTCCCCATCAAAGCCCCTCATTATATTAGGGTCTCCATAAGAGTTCCTCTTACATTACAGTTCCCCCTTTACATCAGGGTCCCCATCAGTCATAAACAGAGACCATTGGCAGTCTCTGCTGACCATAATCAGTGCATACTGAGGATACACCACTGACTGTAACTGTGGGCCAGATTTGGCTCATGGGCCTTAGTTTGGAGACCCCTGCACTATACTATGCAGAGTTCTAATTTCCAGACACGTTACCAAGAGTTAAAGATACTCCCCTGGAAATATTTGCTCCTGTAGTGTTATCCTTTTTAATTTGCCCTTACACGGTACCCGTGTTTATGATAGCGCCCCAAATCCAAGATGGTGGTGCTAAAGAATCAGAAGCCCTGGGAAGAATCGGCTGTGGGTAGGACATCCCTGGACTCCATAGGGTGGTAATTGTTTCTTAATAGTCAGCAGCTGCAGTATTTGTTGCTGCTGGCTTTTATTTTTACAATACTTGGGTGAAGTTCCACTTTAGGGACTGAGGGATGCAAAGGTTCTGTGAGTAACAAAAACACCTCCATCTGCAGCCTGACATCAGTTTTATAGGCCGTCTCCCTCTCTAGGTCTTGATCGTCTCTGTTCCTTCCCCACACCCATCATCTAAATCCCGCCCCATTCAAACTGAAACTAACTGTTCTGGAAATCCCCAAACTTTTGTATGATACAAAGGGCAAGTTTTATGATTGCAGCTTCAGGGTTTTACTTCTATGTCTACTCTAGACACCAGCTATTGCAAATATATATATATATATATATATACAGTGTATAATATATATATTTATACACACACACACAGTATATATACTGTATGTACACAGAGTATATAAAGATACACTATATTACCAAAAGTATTGGGACGCCTGCCTTTGCACGCATATGAACTTTATTGGCATCCCAGTCTAATGCCCCGTACACACGGTAAGATTTTCTGACGGAAAATGTGTGATAGGACCTTGTTGTCGGAAATTCCGACCGTGTGTGGGCTCCATCACACATTTTCCATCGGATTTTCCGACACACAAAGTTTGAGACCAGGATATAAAATTTTCAGACAACAAAATCCGTTGTCGGAAATTCCGATCGTGTGTACACAAATCCGACGGACAAAGTGCCACGCATGCTCAGAATAAATAAAGGGATGAAAGTATTTGGCCACTGCCCCGTTTATAGTCCCGACGTACGTGTTTTACGTCACCGCGTTCAGAATGATCGGATTTTCCGACAACTTTGTGTGACCGTGTGTATGCAAGACAAGTTTGAGCCAACATCCGTCGGAAAAATTCCTAGGATTTTGTTGTCGGAATGTCCGAATAAAGTCCGACCGTGTGTACGGGGCATTAGTCCGTAGGGTTCAATATTGAGTTGGCCCACCCTTTGCAGCTATAACAGCTTCATCTCTTCTTGGAAAGCTGTCCACAAGGTTTACGAGTGTGTCTATGGAAATGCTTGACTGGTCTGCACAGAGTCCTGACCTCAACCCGAAAGAACATCTTTGGGATGAAATAGAGCAGAGGATGAGGTCAGGCCTTCTCGTCCAACATCAGTGCCTGATCTCACAAATGCGCTTCTGGAAGAATGGTCAAACATTCCCATAGACACCCTCCTAAACCTTGTGGACAGCCTTCCCAGAAGAGTTTAAGTTGTTATAGCTGCAAAGAGTGGGCCAACTCAATATTGAACCCTGCAGACTAAGACTGGGATGACAATAAAGTTCATGTGCGTGAAAAGGCAGGTGTTCCAATACTTTTGGTATTATAGTGTATGTTTTGAGTTCAATCAAAAAAGCTTTAAAGTCCATCTATAGGGAAAGTAAAATTCCTTCTTTGCAGTGGGGCACTGCAAAGGTTAAATGCACATTTGAAGATAAATTCCATGTTTGGATATTTTTGCATAGTTACATTGGACCACCGTGGAAAAATGTAAGAATAGAATCGGTGAGTGTATCCTCAAAGAGTGCCACATCCAAAAATTGTTAGAAAAAAACTAAATACCCCTAAGCGGACTTTTTAGGCACTTATGTAATTGAGAAGAGTATAAATCGATATATGTATATAGAAAAGTATGTTTATTGAACAAAATATATTAAAAACACTTGCATATGGACAAAAACATGGAATATATACAAAACTGTGTCCAGAAACACCATAATCATAGCATAGCGTCCAGTACTGTCCTTCACCCGACGCGTTTCAGTTTATTTCCTTTCCTCAGGGGTGTTTTATTAAGAGACAGATTATACTTCTTAAAATGCAATCATAAAGAAATATATAAATGTCAAATAGCAGACTTTTTTTTTTTTTTACAGTAGAGTAATTATAATATGTACATTATTCAAATTCTGAAGGACTTGCATATCCTATGGTGGTATCACAGGTGAACATTCCATTGAAATATCTTTTTTAAAAACAAAGAAAATATAAAAAGGAATGTGTCTCAAGGTTGCATCTCAATGGCCCAATAGAGAGTTTATATCAAAAGTAGATCAATTGTTCGGTGATGCCGAGGTCCACTGACCATGGGGTGATGGACAAATAAGAGCACTGGGGCCAGAAGGTGAAAAGTATGGCCTATGGATAAAAATAAATATATATAATGATAATATATGTCCTGCCCATTCAGGCCAAAAAAATACTACGGGGTTACTTGAGAGTGAAAACATACTACCTGAATGATGTAGTTGTCCAAAACAGGGACAGAAGGGCTCATATAGAATGTATAGCGATCCTTAGAGGCTGCAGAGTAACCTACGAGAAAGACAGAACGTAAGCTATATGGTCGTCTAGGGGTCCATAAAATGTAAACAGCAGTTCAATTGAGTTACCTTGATTTCATGTATCTCCAAAGGGGATTGTATATCCCCAAAGAGAGGCATGAAATCACTTGTCAAGAGTGTTACCTATAAACATTAAAGTGTTTGGTGGAAAAAGTAAAAAATGACCAGCAAGCTGTCACACTCTATTCAATTACTTAGTACTACAGTACCCAAGCCTGGGTTTGTCAGACTCTTAATGGTTCTGACAAACAGACATACTGTAGATCATGGGGAATCAATTGAGTGTGCATGTTGATACGTTTGAAATGGATAAAAGCAGAGTTTCTAATCAACAATGAATGACGTTTGAGTGAATACCTTAGAAGTTCGTTAAATCACAAGAGCACAATGTCCTGAGATCCAGCTTCCTCAGAGCGGATGTCAGAAGTGTGCTACCCCGTGATATAAATACAATTCCCCTTCCTGTCCCTAATCACAGCTGAAAGTTGACAGCTGTGTTGGGACGGAGGTAAGTAGGCATTCCCCTTCTCATTTGGCCTCCTGAACGACGCGCACACCACACCACCACCGACCGCGCATGTGTGAAGCATCAGCATGGTGGAGTGAAGTCATGCACGCACAGTCCACCGACACACATCGCTTCAATAGCGGACTGCCATATCCGCTGGAGCAGCAAAATGGAGGTCAGGCGGAGGTCAGGATGCACGGCTGAGCTCCAGAAGTCTGCCGCGGGTTGCCTAGCCCGGACGGCTTAGTGTGCCAGGTGATTATATGTCCCCCCAAGGGTTAGAGAAGTCGAACATCACCATCAATCGATCGAAATGCGTATATATATATATATATATATATATATATATATATATATATATATATATATATATACTGTATATACATATATAACACAGTTAGAGCTTAATGAATCAGATACAAATAAGTACTTGTTAAAGAGGAAGTAAACCCTGGTGGGTTTTACTTCTTCTTTATTTTTATGCATCGCATAGTAGCCCATTATGTGTCACTTACCTGACACAGAAGCCCGCACTGTCGCCGTTGTCCCCACAAGCAGGGAGCTTCCATCTTCGCCCCTCTTCCTTCCGGGACTGCGAACTCCCGCTCTGTGACTGGCCGGAGTCGCGTGACGTCACTCCCGCGCATGCGCGCGGGAGCCGCCAGCCACGGCATGACCCCTAATGGAAACGGCACGATGTGCCCTTTCTAAAGGGCGCATGCGCCATAGTCATCGGCGCTCGTATTTTATTTTTTTTTTAACAGAAAATTTTTATTAAACAAATCAGCATTACAATACAAGAAATTAGTACAGTCATTGCGGTGAGAATAATGACAGTAAAATCTACCCTTAAGCGATAGTCACTATTTATCAGATATTCCAGATGTGCAAACGTCAGAAGTTTCACTTAACCATACTTCTTATGGCTTCATGGCTCATATCATCCTAAATTCTTAGATAATATAAAGTGAATAACCCAATATTCAACCAAACCTGGTAGGGGCAGCGGGGAGGATGGGGGGGCGGGGAGAAGGAAGGGAGGGGGGGAGGGGAGAGGGGAGGGGGGGGAGAAGGAGGGATGAAGGGAGGGGGGGGGGAGGGAGGGAGGAAGGAAGGAAGGAAGGAAAGGGTGGGGGAGGGAGGAAAAGGAAGGGGATGAAGGGAAACGGGCATAAGAGGAATAGACGTGAGATATAGGATGTCCTCCACTATGTTTCACATCCTGCTTATGGTGTAGGGGGTTCAGGGTCTCCCACCCAGGACGACCAGATTTTATCAAATTTCCCCGGGCATTGCCTACTTTCGTATGTCAATCTATACAGGGGGAGTACCTTATTCACCGACCTTATCCATGAGGCCAGGGTAGGAGGCTCCACCAGTTTCCATCGCAATAGAATTTCCCGCCTGGCATAGTACAATGCGAAGGTTAGACATAATTTGCTATACCTATCACCCTCAACATCATCCAGATGACTGAGCAATAGTATTTGGGGATCCACCGGTAAGTTTGATCCTATGACATTGCTCAGTGTGGATGCCACTGCCGACCAAAAGAGTCGGAGTTTGGGACAAGACCAGACCATGTTCCAGAAAGTGCCCACATCCTGTCTGCATCTCTGACAATTGGGATCTCTTTGAAGGTAAATACGCGCCAGCCTCTTTGGGGTAAAGTACGCTCTGTGTAGGAATTTGAATTGTATGAACCTATCCTTTACAGCGATCATGGAAGGAATGTAGGATATTAAACACTCCTTCCATTCCTCCTCGTCTAGAGAGGGAATATCAACCCTCCACTTTTCCCAGGTTTTCGTTAGTTTGGCATCGTACTCCACTGTCAGGTATAGATATAGTGTTGAGAGGGGCTTCTCCATTACGCTGGATGTCAAGAGCCTTTCAATAGAGTCCGGTTCCAGAGTGAGGGGGGCAGGGAACTGAGCCTCAAAGGCGTGCTTCAGCTGCCAGTATCTGAATTAGAAAGAGGACGGGATATCGAAGGATTGCCTCAGGGCTTGGAAAGTCATAAGCCTGCCATCCTTAACTATATGTTTTAATGTAAGGATTCCCTTTTTTGCCCAAAGAGAGGGGTCTGGTATAGTGTAGAAGTGAGGGAGCATAGGGTTACCCCACAGGGGCATGTGAGGTGAAATGTAATTGGGCTTCTCATATATTCTTCTAGCCTCCTGCCATACCCTCACAGTGGTTCGCATCGGGGTTGTCATGGACAAACTGGCCCTGAGACCACGAAACGGGAGATTGCTTAAGGCAGCAAAGGAACCAAGAATGGCTGCCTCCAGAGTGACCGCCGGATTCTGCGTGGGCTGGGAGAACCACCACCGAATCGTGACCAGAACTGCTGCCCAATAGTAGATTTGAAAATTCGGTAGCGCCAGCCCCCCCCCCCCCCCCCCCCCCCCGAAAGTGGGAGATATAAGATCTGCTTGGCCACCCTGGGTGGCCTCCCAGCCCAGACAAAATGTATCAGCAGACTCTCCAGCCTTCGGAAAAAAGTCCTAGGGATGGGTATGGGTGTGTTGCGGAAGAAATATAAATATTTGGGAAGGTAAATCATTTTAAGTAAATTGACTCTGCCAACAGGGGTCAGTGGAAGGGAACGCCAAGCAGCACACCTAGCCGTAAGCTGTGTCATAAGTGGACTCAAATTGTTGTCCATGTAGTCTTGGACCTTACCTCTAATTTTTATCCCCAGGTATTTGAAATCATCTACCCATTTGAGCTGCGGGTGTGGTACCCTAGGGGTCGAAGGATGGAGCGGGAATAGAACCGACTTGTCCCAATTAATGCGAATCCCCGAATACCCACTAAATAGATTAATCAGGTCGAGTGCAGTCTGTAAAGAGGACGATGCATCCGCAAAATAAAGCAGAGCATCGTCCGCGTACAGCGATAGCTTCTCCTCAATGGGACCTACCTGAAGTCCCCTTACCCCAGGGTCGGCCCTCAACAATATTGCCAGGGGTTCCATCGCCAGAGCAAATAGGCCCGGGGAAAGGGGACACCCCTGACGCGTGCCTCGAAACAATTGGAACTTCGCCAAGAGGCAACCATTGGTACGTATTCTAGCAGAGGGGCTATGGTATAGCATGCGGAACCATTTAGTGAAACCCGAATCGCGAGAGTACTTCCCATAAGTAGCCCCACTCGACGGAGTCAAAAGCCTTCTCCGCGTCGAGTGAGGCCACCGTTCCATTAGTCACCTCGTCCGCCCTGTCTATGTGAGTATGGAGGTGTCTGATATTAATGTCAGTTCCTCTGCCGGGCATGAAGCCTGTTTGATCCCTATGGATGAGAGCGGTAATTACCAGGTTAAGCCTATTGGCCAATACTTTTGCCAGTACTTTTGCATCCACGTTCAGAAGGGATATAGGGCGATACGAGGAGCACAACGTGGGGTCTTTCCCTGGCTTGGGGATCACCACAATAATCGCTTCACTCATTGTGTCCGGGAGTTTTTCGAGACGCATCGATGCAGAGAAGAGGGCCTGAAGTTTATCAACTAGTTCCGTAGCATATTGTTTATAAAACTCCACAGGGATGCCATCGGGTCCTGGAGTTTTCCCTGTCTGCATTGATTTAAGTGCCCGCAGTATCTCCAAGGACGTAATAGGAGCGTCAAGCTTGTCTCGATATGTTACTGTGAGGGTTGGGATATTAATGTCGTCTAGGTATGCCCCCAGATCCTCCCCTTCATAGTCTACCCTAGACCTATAGAGGGATTTGTAGAACTCCACGAAGCAACGATTGATCCCCTCCAGTGTATGGATCAGTTGTCCCGAGGAGTCCCTAATGTGTGAGATACTCATCCCGCCCGCCTGTTCTCTAGAGAGCCAGGCCAGCAAACTGCCTGACCGCTCTCCTTGTCTCCTTGCTCAAAAATCCGTTGGGATTGAGCCAACATTTTCTTCTGGGTAAGGGAAGTACGGAGAAGAACCACCTCCTTCGTCATAAGTTGTAGATGCGAGTAGTGCACAGGGTCTCGGGTACGAACAAAAAGAGCCTCCGCACTACTCGCCTCCCTTTCTGCCCTTACCAAGTCTGCCCTACGCTCTCTTTTCGGACTCTGGCAATGATGGTCTGGTAGTGTCCCCTCGTTGTGGCTTTAAAGGCATCCCACACAACTGTGGGGTCAGCCGTACCCACATTTACAGCCCAAAAGTCAAGCAATTCCATTCTAAATTGGGAGTCTACTGCAGTGTCTGAAATCCAAAATCTGGAGAGCCTCCATATCCTTTCTACTGAGCCAAGGGAAAGGTCCAATGTCAACAACAAGGGTGCGTGGTCGGAAATTCCCCTAGGCAATATTTGTATGTCTGTGACCCGTGGGAGGACCTGGCTCCCTGCGAAGATCAAGTCTATGCGGGAAAACGTTCTGTGAGAGGCCGAGTGGCATGTGTATGCCCTGGACTGGGGGTGACGCCACCTCCAAACATCAGTCAGGCCATAGGTATTTGCCCACTCAGCCAACCCAGGGCAATAATGTCCCGCAGGAGTTAGCCCGTCAAAATCCGGGTCAGGGACCAGATTAAAATTACCCAATATGACATTGTTATCAGAGGCAAAGTCGGCCATCTTGCCGGTGATCTGATTGAGCACCAGCAAGAATGCCGGGGGAGGCAAATATAAGCCCACAATGGTCCACGTTAGAGAGTATATTTTAGCATGAATAATAACATACCATCCATCAGGGTCCAGGGCCAAATCCAAGAGCCGAAAAGTGACTTCAATACCAGTATAGTAACACCCCTAGAGAATGTGGAGTGCGTGGAGTGGTAGTGGTGTCCCACCCATGGTTTTTTTAGGGCCAGAACCCTACGTCCTGTTAGGTGTGTTTCTTGGAGCACACATATGTGTGGGTTATAAGATTTAATGAATTGGAACACCAGGGAACGCTTGTCCGGGAAGTAAAGTCCCCTGGTGTTCCAGGAGATGATGTTAAGTGAGGACATGACTACCGGGAATTTTAAGAATATTAGGATCAATGGAATTCACGGCTCTCGGACTAGACCCCGGAACCCGGACCGGACACATCTGTAGACAGTGCAATGCTGATGAGTCAGTTATTTTAGTACAAATCTCAAACAAAACCAAACTAAAAACAGATAAAGGAAGCCAATAACTAAAGTAAATGAAACTAGCCCCAATAGGGGAACTTACCCCACCTGACCCCCCAAAACTGAGGCGAGTTTCAATCCTGAACTTATTCAGCTCGCCAGCTGCAACAGGGGGTCCGTGGAAGAGGCGAGCTCACTACCCCGAAATTTCACACGGGGAGGTAAAGCAGCATTTCAAGCGGCTTACACACTTGAGATCTCCGCTTGTGATACAGCAAGCTGTGAAGACTTAGAAAGTCAGACGAAGGGAAATAACCCGTAGTGCAACTCCACAGTAAAGTCGATCCATCTTTGGGTGGAAGTATCGAACAGAAACTCCAACACCCTTCAAGGAAGCAAACAAATATAAAGGAACTTCATATTTCAACGGTCTCCTGACCAAGTTCTTTGGCAGGGGCATTATCTTAGAATTTTCCTGGTAGGGATAGTGAGGATCCCCCAACAAGTCCGCCCACACCATGGATTGAGCTGGGCATAACCTGTGCAACGAAGTAAGTCATCCATGTGGGGGTTCGTGTGTTAACTCAAACCTGAGCCAAGGCTATGGTGGGCAAACAATGAAAGGGATCATACAGTACATACCAGGTAGACCATCAACGGATCTGTGGTAGCGAGTCCAGCCAGGCAGAGGCCTCTCTTGGATTGGTAAAGAAACGTGTTGTCTCGCCGTCTTGGATTCTCAGGCGAGCAGGGAAGAGTACACTGTAGCGGATGCTGCGTGATCGTAGAGCCGCCTTGACTTGGTCAAATGATTTCCTGAGTTTCTGGGTCTCTACCGAATAGTCGGGGAAGATCATCAACTTCGTGTTCTGGAATCTGAGATCCCCAACGTTTCTAGAGGCGCGGAGAACCTCGTCTCTGTCTCTGAAATTGAGGAGACGGAGAATGAAAGTGCGAGGGGGAGATCCAGGAGGCCCCGGCTTAGGCGGGATGCGGTGCGCCCTCTCCACTGTGTAGTAAGGTGACCAGCAGGCCTTGGGTAAAAGGTCACGGAGCATACCCTCTATGAAGGAGGTAGGATTGTTCCCCTCCGCCCCCTCCGGTAAACCAACAATGCGAAGGATTTTACGTCGGTTCCTATTCTCCGCATCCTCTGCTCTGTATTCAAGGGCCTTTACTTTGGTTTGAAGCGTACTGAGTGATGTCCCATGTTCCGCAATGGTGTCTTCGGTGGTACTCAGTCTATGCTCCGTCTCAGCGACTCGCAATCTGATTTTATCTATATCTTGGCGAATTAGACCCATATCCAGCTGAACTGCTTCAATCTTTGTTGTTAGCATGGATTGGCAAGTAGCAATGGCCGCCATAACATCCGCCAGCCAGGGGGGCCGAGAGTCATCCGACTCCATAGTGTTTGTCTGCGGAGCTCTGTGGGTGCTGCGTGTATTAAGGGCCTCCGGAGGGGGAAAAGTGGGCGTCTGAGGGGAGTCCGGCTGTGGTGGGAAGGTCAACCTCTTACCCCCTTTACTATATTTTGCGCTGGAGTTCCTGCGCCTCATTCAGGTGCTGGTGGCCCAGATCTGGGCAATAATCAGCAACTGGCTGTGAGAGCCTGTCCGCAGAATCAGGGGTGTTCAGGCAATAGGTGGGGTAAAACTAGTGTCCCCTTAACAGTCTTCCCCCCTCCCCTGCAAATGTATGGCGCAGAATCTGCCCACTTCAGGCCTACACAGGCCCACAGGGATGTTCAGCCCAGCCACCTCCCCTCACAACCGGGGTGAAAGGGATGTGGGCGCTCCAGAATCTGTTCCGGGTCCCAGGCAGTCTTTCCCAGCCTTCACAAGGCCTCCTCCACAAGGCCAGCAGGATCCAGCACTCTCTCAATCAATCTGACGGCCGGAGCTCCAGGAAAGGCCGCGGTCTCGGGCTAGTGAATCTTGGGAGGAGAAAGAGAGTCCAGGCCCAGTTTGCGGCCTATATTCAGTCCAGGGTCCCCTCTCCCGCCTTCACACGCGGTCCGCAACAGCCTATGAGGCCCGATTACAGGGCCGACCACGGCAGGGGATTTCCGGCCCGCCGCGCGGGCCGGCAGAAAAGGCCGCGGCTTCGGCCTAATCGCCCGCGGTAGGCCGGGAGCGTGCAGCGGGACTCCGATCCCGGGCCAGGAACCAAAAAATCTCCTCGCTCTTCGACCGACAGGGAGTCCCCGGGTCCCCCTCAGCCAGCAGGGACAAGATTAGTGGGTCAGCAGAGGCGATGGATCCGGATCTCATACACGGACCAGCGGAGCTCTCCGAAAAAAACGCCGCTCACAGCGCCATCTTGGCCACGCCCCCTGGCGCTCGTATTTTAGTAAATATCTCCTAAACTATGGAGATATTTCAAGCACCTACAGGTCAGCCTTAATATAGGCTGACCTGTAGGTAAAAGTGGTTGTACAGGGTGTACAACCACTTTAAGAGTGCATTTAAAGATTGACATTCATTTATCGCCCCCCAAAGGTTATTGTATATAATACAAAAAAGATCTAACGCATATGATACACATGAGTTGCAAACAATAAGACACAAAGCAGAAACACATTTATGACAAAATGAAAATATAAACATTATTCAAAATGAAATGACAAGGAATAAATACAATTTTAGTTTCATTAGTGCAATCCCAAGAAGATAATGATTATTGATTGTAATGCATATTGGTGGGAAACATCAAGAGTGTTATAGAGAATTAAAGTATTCTAGAAAAATCAGAGACCTAAATAACAAATGCAACGGGAATGCGCCGCAATTTGATTTTTGGAGATTTTCCTCCATGTACTACTGGCAAATCTGGATTTGAAGTTTGCATGCTCCTAATGTTTCTGTATGCACGTTTCCAGAATAACAACTTGGTTTTCCCAATATAAAAACAATCGCAGTCACAGCATAGCATGTATATCATTCCGATCGTTTTGCAGTTAGCAAAACGTTTTGGGTGAAAAATTCTTCCATTGGGGTGGATCGGATTTTTTTTGGGGTATACATGTATTTGTAGTAACAGGGATAACTGGGAGAAGAGAAATTCTCCTTTAAATTCACTACTGACAAGTTAGTCTTTAATTGCGCTTTTTTAAAAGTAAAGAGCGGCCTTTCAGGGACAAATTGTCCCAATGTAGGGTCCAAAGATAGCATGTGCCAGTATTTGGTCACAATGGACCTAATTTTTTCCTGTTGATTTGTATATTTTGTAATGATCCTTATAGGATTGGTGTCTTTTTTAGACTAGATGCTCTTTTAAGGGAGGCCTGTGAATAGTCTTTCTGCAAGAGTCTGTCTCGTAGTTTGTTTGCCTCAATTCCATAGACCCTATCATCAGAACAATTTTGTCTTGTTCTCAAGTATTGAATGTATGGTATTGAACTTACTAAGGCTTTAGGATGGAAACTTAAGGCGTTTAAGATTGTATTGCCTACCGTGGCTTTTCTATACAGGCCACTACAGAGGGTTCCCCCCTCCCCTGTATATTTCAACATCCAAAAAGGCAATGCAGTCTTTGTCATTAGACATTAATTTTTGTTTAATCTAGTAAGAAATTGCTGGAGTGTCTCAATAGGTCCCTTCCAGACAACAAAGATGTTGTCAATGTATTGGTACCAAGCCGAAATATGGTCCGTATACATCAACATCAGTTCATCCGTAAAAAGCATTTGGTCCTATTCCCCCAGATACAGGTTGGCATACGATGTGGCACAACATGTCCCCATCGCTACCCCCTGCATCTGGAGGTAGTGGGATCCATTAAATGTAAAGACATTATTTTTTTATTATTATTATTCAGGATTTATATAGCGCCAACAGTTTACGCAGCGCTTTACAATATAAAAGGGAGACAATACAGTTATAATACAATAAAATACAAGAGGATTAAGAGGGCCCTGCTCAGAAGAGCTTACAATCTAATAGGGTGGGGCAGGTGGTACAAAAGGTTGTAACTGTGGGTGTCAGAGAGGTTCTCGGTTCAGGACACTTGCTGGGCACTCTGGAGGGCGCCAGTTGCCTATTTAAGCTGATGGGATGCTGTGCTCAGTGCTGTCCGATCATCAGCTTCCTGTTTCCGAACTTCCTGTTTCCTGTGTATTGCTCTGATCTCCCTGTGACCCGGCTTGTTTACTGGACTCTCTCTCTCTGCTATCCGCCTTCAAATTGACCCCGGCCTGCCTCTGACGTTGAACCTGCCTGACCCCTTGTACCGTGCTGATTGCCTGTTGCCAAAACCTGCCTGTGACCTGGACCTTGTATCTACCTGCTCCCTTTGTACCGTGCTGACCGCCTGCTGCCAACTTTGCTAGTGACCGGATCTGCCTGCTCTGTACCTGTTAGCTGATCTCCAGCCTACCTATTACCACTTGCCAGCTTGTGTCAGGATCCTGGGCCTTATTCCTGCAAACCACCCACCAGGCTCTCATACCATTCTGTGCTCCTGTGCCTTCTGTGTATTCTATCAGGGGCCGGGAACCAGATACGTACGGGAGGCCATCCCCTGCTACATCAGGTTCGTCAGTCTGGTACGGGTAAGTCTGACAATATCGGACAGCCATGTCCGAGCCCGAGCAGGGGACCTCTCCCATGGATGAATTATGCAGACACCTGGCGGGTCTCACACAGGCGGTGAAAAGCCTTCAAGAGGGCTATACCAGACTGGAGGAACGAGTTCAGGTGTTGTCCTTACCTGCGAACCCACAAGTTGCTTCCTCTGCTGGACTCTCACCTGCACCCTCAGTGGTTATGTTACCCCCTGAACCCAGGGTCCCTACTCCCGAAAGATTTAACGGTGAGCGCAATAAGTATCGAGCGTTTCGCAGCACTTGCGAATTGTACTTCGCATTGCAACCACACACCTTTTCTTTGGAAGCAACCAAGGTGGCTTTTGTCATCTCCCTGCTATCTGGAGAACCACAGTCCTGGGCCCACCGCCTTTTGGAGCAAAAATCAATCTGTCTGGATAACCTGGATAGTTTCTTTACCGCCATTTCTCAGTTATATGAGGACCCTCAGTTAAAAGCCACTGCTGAATCCGCCTTACACTCCCTACACCAAGGGCGCAGGCCCGCGGAAGACTACGTTCTGGAATTTAGGCGGTGGAGTTCAGACACGGAATGGAACGACGCGGCCCTCCGTTACCAATTCCGTTTGGGGTTATACGATGCACTCAAGGACGAACTAGCACGGGTTGGCATACCCCAAACCCTGGAAGATCTCATTAACCTGTCGGTGCAGATTGATCGGCGCTTGAGAGAGCGCCGTTCCGAGAGGTCTATTAACCAGTTCCGTCCCACTTGGGTCCTCCCCAAGGTCCCAAGTGCTACCAGCTCTGTAAGCCAAAGTCTTCATGCACCAGTTGCCTCAGCCCTTGATACTTCTGAACCGATGCAACTGGGGGTTCTCCGCCCGTCCCTCACTTCTGAAGAACGACAGCGCCAACGAGTCAATAACTTATGTATGTATTGCGGAGAACCAGGTCATTACGTGAGGTCTTGCCCAAATAAGACACGTAAGTCTCTTTCAGCTACTTCTAAGTTTGCACCTGCCTTGGCTAACCTTGCTAACCATCTGGCTCTCTCCGTTATCCTCCAGCTTCCAGGACAGGATCTGCTTACCTCGGCCATCATTGACTCAGGAGCCTGCAGTTGCTTCATTGATCTCACCTTTGCGGCCCATCATCGCATCCCTCTTCAATCAAAGTCGCAGGGACTTGCTGTCCACCTTGCTGATGGGTCCACCCTTAGCTCTGGTCCTGTCACTCAGGAAACCATCCCACTGCTGGCTATCTTGAACACCTGTCATCGGGAGTTTCTCCGGCTGGATGCCATTTCTTCACCACTCTTCCCTATTATTCTTGGAATGCCTTGGTTGCAGGCTCATAACCCCAGCATTGATTGGGTTTCTGGAAAAATCAAGTTCCCGTCCAGTTACTGCCAACAGCACTGTTTATGCAGAACTCTTGCGGAACCCAGTCAACTCTTGTGTCTGAACACCAACATGGAATTGCAGCAGGCGATTCCTGACGCTTACCGAGACTTCTCCGATGTTTTTAGTAAGAAAGGGGCAGAAACCCTTCCACCCCATAGACCCTACGACTGTCCCATAGAGCTGTTGCCTGGATCTGAAGTTCCCTTTGGGAGAATATTCCCTTTAACTGAGCAGGAGTTGGTTACCCTCAAAAAGTATATCCATGAAAATCTTGAGAGAGGCTTTATCCGCCCTTCTACCTCACCAGCCGGAGCCGGCATCTTTTTTGTTGAAAAAAAAGACCACTCGCTACGACCCTGCATCGATTATAGGGAACTCAATAAAGTGACCATCAAAAATCGCTATCCCTTACCTCTCGTGCCAGAGCTGTTTCAAAGATTGGGTTCAGCCAAAATCTTTACCAAACTCGATCTCCGTGGGGCCTACAACTTCGCATCAGAGAGGGAGACGAGTGGAAAACGGCCTTCCGTACCAGGTTCGGACATTTCGAATACCTCGTCATGCCCTTCGGCCTGTGCAACGCACCGGCGACTTTTCAACATTTTGTCAATGACATTTTTCGTGACCTTCTAGATTTATATGTTATAGTATACCTGGATGACATCCTGATCTTCTCCCCGTCAGTTGATGAACACCTCAGGCATGTCAGGAATGTGTTAACCCGGCTCAGGCAGCATGGACTTTATGCCAAATTGGAGAAATGTGAATTTGAGCTCCAGAGCATTCAGTTCCTCGGCTTAATCATCTCTACCGATGGTGTTAAGATGGACCCTCAAAAGGTTGCAGCTATCCTGGACTGGCCTGCTCCCTCCGATAGAAAAGGGGTCCAACGCTTTATCGGCTTCGCCAATTTTTATCGGAAATTTATAAGGGGCTTTTCTGCTATTATTGCCCCCATCACGGAACTGACGAAACAGGGAAATCAATTCTGTTGGTCCCCTCAGGCACAATCGGCCTTTGGAAGGCTCAAGGAACTCTTTACGTCCGCTTCTATCCTGAAGCACCCAGACCCTGCTTTACCGTTTGTCCTTGAAGTGGACGCATCGGAGGTCGCGGTGGGGGCAGTGCTTTCTCAGCGGCAAGGTGCCAAGGCTCTTCTTCACCCCGTGGCCTTCTTCTCGCGAAAACTCTCTGATGCAGAGAAAAATTATGATGTAGGAGATCGGGAGTTGCTGGCTATTAAAGCCGCACTTGAAGAGTGGCGCTACTTATTGGAGGGGGCTGCTCACTCCATTTTGGTCTACACGGACCATAAGAATCTAGAGTACTTGAGGTCGGCCAAGAGATTGAGACCACGGCAGGCAAGGTGGGCTCTGTTCTTCTCTAGATTCCAATTCCACATGACGTACAGACCAGGTACCAAAAACACCAAACCAGATGCATTATCTCGTATGTTCCATGACTCCAGGGAACCTTTGCCTCCAGACACCATTCTTCCGGCTGGAAACGTCCTGCTTCTTCAAGGAGATCTCATATCACGAATTAAACAGGCCTCAAGGAATTGGTCCCCTCCTGTGGAAGTTGATGTAAGCTCGCAAGACGGCCTGTTCCGATACAAGGACAAAATCATGGTCCCAGAGGATCTGAGGATTGCTGTACTGGAACTCTGTCATGACCACAAATTGGCTGGGAATTTCAGTGTGTTGAAGACAACAGAGCTGGTACAACGTACCTTTTGGTGGCCCCAGCTGGTAAGCGACTGCAAGAGTTTTGTGGAGTCTTGTATCACCTGTGCTCGGAGCAAGAGCAGTCGAGCGAAGGCCTGGGGTCTATTAAGACCCTTACCCGTGCCAGAAAGGCCATGGAAAATGATCGCGATGGACTTCATCGTTGAGCTCCCGCCGGCAGAAGGCTACTCCACCATCTTTGTCATTGTAGACAGACTCTCCAAAATGGCCCACTTCCTACCCATGAAGGGTACCCCATCAGCTTTGGAAACTGCAAAAATATTCATTAAGGAAACTGTACGTCTACACGGAGTCCCCTCAAGTATAGTATCTGATCGGGGGGTACAGTTTACTTCCAGGTTTTGGAAAGCTCTCTGCAGATCTCTTGAGATAGAATTGGCATTCTCATCGGCCTACCACCCCCAGACAAATGGGCAGACGGAGAGAACTAATCAGACTCTAGAACAGTATCTCCGATGTTTTTCTGCTTTCTCACGAAATGACTGGGTCTCTCTTTTGCCTATTGCCAAGTTTGCCTACAATAACTCTGTGCATTCGGCCATCAAGCAAACACCATTTTTTGCAAACTATGGTTTTCACCCATCCTTTTTAACCAGCTCCTTACCTGAATGTGCGATTCCTGCAGTCTCTGAAACTATGAACTTCTTCATCAGTAACAACAAATTGCAGGAAACCATGGCTAAAACCCAAGAGTACAATAAGAAGATGTATGACAAGAAGAAGCGAGGACAATTGTTGTTGGAACCTGGCAACCAGGTCTGGCTTGTCCCTCGAGGAAGTTAGGTCCCAGGTTCATGGGTCCCTTTTCAGTCAAGAGGATGATCAATGATGTGACCTATGAGCTGGACTTACCTAACTCACTGAAGATCCATCCGGTCTTTCATGTGTCTCTACTTAAACCCATTACCCCCAATTCCTTCTTGGGTCGCAATACTGGCCCGCCTGAACCCGTAATTATCGACAACGAGGAAGAGTTTGAGGTGGAGGCAATTTTGGATTGCAGGAAGAGACAAAACCAAATCCAATATTTAATCAAGTGGAGGGGGTACGGACCAGAAGATAATTCTTGGGAGCCGGAGGGTAACTTACACGCTGAAGAACTCTTGAGGTATTTTCGGAACACCCATGCGGATAGACTGGCCCGGCTGGGCATCCGGAGGCTGCCCTTAAGGAGGGGGCATTGTCAGAGAGGTTCTCGGTTCAGGACACTTGCTGGGCACTCTGGAGGGTGCCGGTTGCCTATTTAAGCTGATGGGATGCTGTGCTCAGTGCTGTCCAATCATCAGCTTCCTGTTTCCGAACTTCCTGTTTCCTGTGTATTGCTCTGATCTCCCTGTGACCCGGCTTGTTTACTGGACTCTCTCTCTCTACTATCCGCCTGCAAATTGACCCCGGCCTGCCTCTGACGTTGAACCTGCCTGACCCCTTGTACCGTGCTGATTGCCTGTTGCCAAAACCTGCCTGTGACCTGGACCTTGTATCTGCCTGCTCCCTTTGTACCGTGCTGACCGCCTGCTGCCAACTTTGCTAGTGACCGGATCTGCCTGCTCTGCACCTGTTGGCTGATCTCCAGCCTACCCATTACCACTTGCCAGCTTGTGTCAGGATCCTGGGCCTTATTCCTGCAAACCACCCACCAGGCTCTCATACCATTCTGTGCTCCTGTGCCTTCTGTGTATTCTATCAGGGGCCGGGAACCAGATACGTACGGGAGGCCATCCCCTGCTACATCGGGTTCGTCAGTCTGGTACGGGTAAGTCTGACAGTGGGGAATGAGCTGGTGGAAGTGGTAGGAGATTAGTTGGAGACGTGATAGGCTTTCCTGAAGAGATGAGTTTTCAGGGATCGCCTGAAGGTAGCAAGAGTAGGGGATAGCCGGATAGATGGAGGTAGCGAGTTCCAGAGGATGGGAGAGGCTCTGGAGAAATCCTGGAGACGAGCATGGGAGGAGGAGATGAGAGAGCTTGAAAGCAGGAGGTCTTGAGAGGAGCGTAGAGGTCGATTTGGATGATATTTGGAGACAAGATTAGTGATGTAGCTCGGGGCAGAGTTGTGAATGGCTTTGTACGTTGTGGTTAGTATTTTGAATTTAATTCGCTGGGTGATTGGGAGCCAGTGTAGGGATTGGAGTAGAGGGTTGGCAGACACTGAGCGGTTGGTAAGGTGGATAAGTCTGGCAGCAGCATTCATGATAGACTGAAGAGGGGATAGCCTATGGAGAGGCAGGCCAATGAGAAGGGAGTTGCAATAGTCAAGGCGAGAGATAACAAGGGAGTGAATGAGGAGCTTGGTGGTTTCATTTGTTAAAAAGGGGCGAATTTTAGAGATGTTACGGAGGTGAATTCTTCAAACTTTTGATAACGATTGGATTTGAGGCTGAAATGACAAGTCAGAGTCTAGGATTACACCTAGTACCCTGGCGTGAGGGGAGGGACTGATGGTTGCATTGTTGATTTTGATGGAAAAGTCATGGAGGGGTGCACGGGCGGGGGGGAATATTAATAGCTCAGTTTTAGAGAGATTTCGTTTAAGGAAGTGGTGCGACATCCATGCTGATATGTCAGTTAGTAAGTTAGTAATGCGAGAGGAGACTGAAGGAGTGAGGTGAGGAGTAGACAGATAGATTTGGGTGTCATCAGCGTATAAGTGGTATTGGAAGCCGTGGGTGGTTATTAAGTGACTGAAGGAGGGGGTGTAGATGGAGAAGAGAAGGGGTCCAAGAACCGAGCCTTGGGGGACCCCCACAGAAAGGGGCAATGGAGAGGAGGAGACAGTTGTAGGTGACACTGAAGGAGCGCTGTGATAAATAGGCAGGGAACCAGGATAGAGCATAATCTTGGAGGCCAAGGGAATGTAGCTTATTGAGAAGGAGCGGGTGGTCAACAGTATCAAAGGCCGCAGAGAGGTCAAGTAGTAGGAGTATGGAGTACTGGCTGTTGGTTTTAGCAGTTAGTAAATCGTTAGTGAGTTTTAGTAAGGCAGATTCCGTGGAGTGCTGCGAGCGAAAGCCAGACTGTAAGGGGTCAAGAAGGTTATTTTCATTGAGGTAGGAGCTAAGACGGTTGTAGACTAAGCGTTCTAGAAGTTTAGAGGTGAATGGGAGCAATGAGATGGGTCTTAAGTTGTTCAGGTCGGTAGGGTCCAGTGAGGTCTTTTTAAGAATGGGAGTGATCTGCGCATGTTTTAGAGGGGAGGGGAAGATGCCACTAGAGAGGGAAAGATTAAAGATGTGGGTGAGGGAGCATAGGATAGAAGAAGAGGGTGACCGTAGTAGTTGTGAGGGCACAGGATCCAAAGGACAATTGGTTAGGTGGGCATCCGAGAAAATTTTTGTAACCTCTTCCGTAGTAGCCAATTCAAAAGAGGAGAGTGTTGAATGTGCTGCTAGGCAAGGTATGTTGGGTGGGGAAGACGTACGCACAGTGGAGATGTCCTCACGAATTGCATTGATCATGTCTTTGAAGTGATTGGCAATCTCTTGGGCAGTGAGTGAGTTAGTGGGTTGAGGGGGTGGTGGACGAAGCAGAGATTTAAAGGTTGAGAAGAGCCGACGGGGACTGGATGACAAGGAATTAATAAGAGAGACAAAGTAGGCTTGTTTGGCAGCATGGAGGCATGAATTGTATTTTAGAAGTGCAAATTTATATAGGGTGAAGTCTTGCAGGCATTTGGTTTTACGCCACAGTCGTTCAAGAGCACGGCAATGTCTCTTTAGATTTTTAGTGTTGTCAGTTTGCCAGGGTTGTAACGGTCGGGGCCTGATTCTGCTTGTGGTTAGAGGAGCAAGTGCATCTAGTGATGATGAGAGTGAACTGTTGTAGACAGAGGTGGCGAGGTCAGGACAGGACAGGGGAGAGATTATGTCATATAGGTGGTCAGTAGCAGAATAGAGAAGAGAAGGGTTAAAGTGGCGAAGGTTTCTACAAGTAATTGTTTGCTGCTTGGAGGGATGGGTGGTTGGAGGCAAGGATACAGTGAAAGTAATGAGGTTGTGATCAGATAGAGGAAAGGGGGTGTTGGTGAGGTTGCCAGGGTTGCAGAGATGGGAGAATACAAGGTCAAGGGTATTAACCATTTGGAGTGAGTGGAAGTATGTGTCCATTGGGTTAGGTCAAAAGATGAGGTTAAATCGAGAAGTTTAGCTGTAGTTGGGCTGTTAACATTGACAGGAATGTTAAAGTCACCAAGAAATATATGGTCCATTATGGACCATTATGGTCCAGAATGAACTCTAAAAGAGAAACAATGAATTCATTATAAGCTTGCTCGTGTGTGACCCTTTTATACAATATGTGTCTAATGGCTGCAAGGCCTTTATCACAAGGAATTGAGCTATATAATGCTTCGACATCTATTGTAACTAAAGTTGAGTGTTCTGGAATACATAAGCTGTCTATAATTTGTAAGATATGAATCGTGTCTTTAACATGTGATGGCAGGGAAGTCACATGAGGTCTCAAGACCTCATCAACTAATTTACTGGCATTGTCACTGATTGCTCCTCTCCCTGAAATTATAGGCCTACCTGGTGGATCATATGCATCTTTGTGGATCTTCGGGAGTGCATAAAATGTTGTTCGAATAAAGTCCCACGTGATCTTAAAAGTTCCATTCAGGTAAGCTGTGTCAACCAAAGTATTAAATTCCTTATTGTATTTTTTGACAATGTCTGCCATAATACGTCGATACCAGTCCTAATTTTTGAGGATCTTATTGCACATAGAGATGTATTTATCATTGTCCAACAGGACAATATTGCCACCTTTTTGTCTGCAGGTTTTATTGTAATAAGATTGTTATCAGATAGTTGTTTTAGAGCTTTTGCTTCTTGTACATTAATGTTAGAGTCAGTTTTAGTATGTATTTTCAGTTTCAACAGATCATTATTTACCAGCTTGAGAAAGGCTGCTGCATTAGGGTTGGTCCTGGGAGCAGGACATATGTTTGACTTTTTTTTTAAGAATTGATTTGTTCGAACCTATTTGAGTTGGTTGTGATTGTACCTCCAGTAGTTCAAGCATTTGTGGTAGATCAATGCGATCAGCTGTGTTGTTTTCCTCTAGTAAGGAGATTCGTTGATCTAGGGCCCTGCTTTCTTGTGGTGTCTTGTCAGTACTAACATGTTGTTTTTGGTATAAACTTTTCAAGATAAGTTTTCGAGCAAAGAGTTGGAGATCTTTGAATACTTCGAATTTATTGATATCATTACTCGGTCAAAAGCTTAGTCCCTTTTTCAGAACTATAATTTCTTCCTCTGGCAATTTGTGGGAAGAAAGGTTGACTATATTTAAATCATTATTGCATTGGATCTGTGTTTTCTGTGGACCTTTAGTGTCCTCTATGTGCTTGTGTCGGAATTGAGTGGTGCTGCCTTGGTACTGGCTAAAATTAATTCCATAAATGTTGGGTCAGTGTGGGCCCTGTTAAATTGAGCTAAAGATGTTGTGTTAAGTTGTGAAAGTGGATTCCCCTTGTAAATTCTGTGAAAGAGAGTTACCCATAGCCATTGTCGATCCATTACCTTGTACCATAGAGGTTGGTAGGTTACAAGCTAGTGTTGGGTTAGTGACGTGAAACGTTTTGTGAGGCGTCTGGACTTGTTTTTTTTGCTTTTTGGCCTTGTGTAGAGTCGCCATAATACTGGCCTTTGGTGCTTTGTTCATTTTTGTGTTGAAAGGATACCTGTGAGGGAGTAGATGACACATTACTAGAAGGTTTCGAAGAAGATTGATGTTGATCACGGTACTGACTAGTTCTAATATTTGTCTTGTTATTTTGACTCCATTTATAGGCCTTTCTACCTTGAAAGGCACTTTTGTCCCGTAGGAATTTCTGTCCCTTTTTAATCAATATTTCTTTAATACCTCCAGATGTGTTTTTCATTTTCTCTCTCTGGTATAGATTTGTGTGTTTTAAAGAGTTGTAGTTTACCACATAAATTAGTGATGTCAATATTAACGGCACTAGACCTTTTCTTGTATTCTCCTATAAGGAGTTCCATCAAACTGAGTGAACAAGTGTGGAGTACTTTTTCCCAACTCAACTTAAATTCAGAATCCATGTCTTCCAAGGTAGGGAAGATCTAACTATGCATATACATACCTGAAGGATCCCCCTAGAAGCTGGAAATCCCTATAAAAGGCACCGCTGATCTCCACTAGCTTCCGAATCCTGTGCCGACCAACTGCCCTGCTGCTTATTGAATACAGGAGGTTTGTAGGGCAGGCGTGAGGTACTTCCTCCATGTTCCCCTCTTTGTTGGGTACCAAGTGTGGGTCACATGGAAGACCCACCCAGGGTGGGTTCTTTGGGCTATGCCTGGGAATGGACAGAGTCACTCATCCTAGCACAAGGATAACACCTTTTCCGAAGGCATGCTCATCAATGCTCAGGACCAGGCAGGGGCCACGGCCATGTGAAAAGTCAAACATTAAGGTGGTCCCCCAACTCAGAAACAAGCCTCTTGTGTGTGGTGTTGTATTCGGAGTTCCTCCAGAAGATGTTGTCCCTTGTCCTACACACTTGTACAGGTGTATGTGTTGCATTAGGAAGAACAAGCAGAGCCTATACCCACTCTAGCAGTCAGCGTACCTCTGTTACCTCACATCCAGTAACAGAATGGGGTCCCACCGAGCACCTAGCTTGGACCTCATGCGTGCTCTAACTTAACGCTTGCTGTTCCACTCCTAGTAATCAGGCCATACTGTAGATCTCTGTAACGCTAATCCACCGCTCCCAGTGACTGGAGGAGATGAACAGCTAGGGAGGGAGCCGGAACACTGAACCCCCTCACTACCGGAAGACCTGTCGCCTAAATATGGCAACATTCCAACAACTGGTTGCTGTTCTTTGTTCCAGTTACCCATAGAAACTTCTTTCTCTTCTAATGCCCCGTACACACGGTCGGACATTGATCGGACATTCCGACAACAAAATCCATGGGATTTTTTCCGACGGATGTTGGCTCAAACTTGTCTTGCATACACACGGCCGCATAAAGTTGTCGGAAAATCTGATCGTTCTGAACGTGGTGACGTAAAACACGTACGTGGGGACTATAAACGGGGCAGTAGCCAATAGCTTTCGTCTCTTAATTTATTCTGAGCATGCGTGACACTTTGTGCGTCGGATTTGTGTACAGACGATCGGAATTTAAACGATCGGATTTTGTTGTGGGAAAATTTTTTATCCTGCTCTCAAACTTTGTGTGTCGGAAATTCTGACGGAAAAAGTCTGATGGAGCCTACACACGATCGGAATTTCCGACAACACAATCCAATCGCACTTTTTCCGTCGGAAAATCCGACCGTGTGTACAGGGCATAAGACTTACAGGTTAACCAATTGTTGTGGTGATGTTACACGTACCACAAAATGGTAATACAGAACCTGGTTGCTTAAAGAGATGCCAGGACCCCACATGCACCCCTTGAGTAACTTCAGACCAGCATTTGAGCAGTTGAAATGACTTTGCTGAACTTTTGGCAGAACATGTATAACGTGGTAACGTATTTTACCTAATTGAATCTAACTATGGCTTCCCTGGATGACGGTGCTCTAGTAGAGAAGGGCATGTTGCAGGTTTCTTCCAAATGAGTCAGCGTTCAACCGCGGATCATAGGTCCCCGCAGTGGCGGCCACTCCATCAGGGGCGCCGCCCCCCTAATTCATGCGCCGGGCTCCTAATCTACATGCAGGGTGCTGAACGCATGGATTTCTATGGGGGTTTTCTTTAAGCACATGATTAGAGCTGGAGGCTCTAATTGGCTTAAAAAAAGGGTGGAGTCAGGGCACAGAGTACTGCGCCCTAAACCCACCCAGTTGTGTGACAATAGCAAATTAATATTCGCTATTGTCTTTCTGCTTCTCCTCCCGGCCAATCAGGAAGCGGGTCCTGAGACCCCATTGGCCGAAAGGAGAAGTGATCGTATTGGCAGGTAACGAGGATGTATGGGGAGATCCAGGTGAGGGCCATCCTGATCGGAGAGATCTCTTTGCTCTGCATCGCCGTCAAGAGCCCAACCGCATGAGTACCACCCACCGGGGGGGGGGGGGGGGGGGTTGGGTGTATTGTTTGCCGACCCTGGGAGGAGGGTCAGTGGTTTTGTTTGCCGCCCCCCTCCACTAGAGCACCAGCCGCCACTGGGTCCCAGCGAGTCTTCCCCATGCCTATTCCCAGAACCCCCTGGGACTCCTGGAACTCTCTTGGGATCCAGACCTCATCCCTTTTATATCACACGGAAGGGAAGCTGGACCCCAGCGAAGGCCTGCAAACATGCCAGGGAAAATGCAGAAAAAACATCAAAATACACACCTGCCTCCAGGTCGACCTCTTTGCATGGGTGCCAGTCACTGATCGCTTTGCATTTTCCCAATAAATGCCCCCCTCTCCACCTCGGACCTATGGCCCAACCCCTGAAAAACAACCCCACACCATAATCCACCAAACTTTACACTTGGCACAATGCAGTCAGGCAAGTACCATTCTCCTGGCAACCGCCAAACCCAGAAACATCCATCGGATTGCCAGAGAAGGGTGATTTGTCATTCCAGAGAGCACAACTCCACTGCTCTAAAGTCCAGTGGCGGTGTGCTTTACACCACTGCATCCAACGCTTTGCATTGCACTTGGTGATGTTAGGCTTGGATGCAGCTGCTCGGCCATTGAAACCCATTCCATTAAGCTCTCTACACACTGTTGTTGTGCTAATCTGAAGGCCACACAAAGTTTGGAGGTCTCTGTAGCTATTGACTCTGCAGACAGTTGGCAACTTCTGCGCATTGTGCACTTCAGCATGCGCTGACCCCTCTCTATCAATTTACGTGGCCTACCACTTTGTGGTTGAGGTGCTGTTGCTCCCAATCGTTTCCACTTTGTTATAATGCTACTAACAGTTGACCGTGGAATATTTAGTAGCAAGGAAATATCACGGGTGGACTTATTGTACAGGTGGAAACCTGTTATGGTACCACGCTTATATTCACTGAGCTCCTGAGAGTGACCCTCTCATTAACAAATGTTTGTAGAAGCAGTCTGAATGCCTAGATGCTTGATTTTATACACCTGTAGCCATGGAGGTAATTGGAACACTTGAATCTAATGATTTTGAGGGGTGTCCCAATACTTTTGGCAATATAGTGTATGTGAGATAGGGACCTTAGGCAGATCAAAATGCAGCTGGTTCAGCAGGGACTGGTCAAACTTCAATCCACATATGGGCAAACTGATTGTACAGACGTTAATCCACCGATCAATTTCTGTACAACCAGCCTGTTGGGTTTTTCCCGAACGATCAGTGTTGCCAGCTATAGCCTGCAACACAGATTAGTGTTATGTGGATGAAAGAAATTGGGTATTTTTTTCATTTAACCCGCTGGTTGACCGAAAAAAAGAAAAGAAAAGAAGATTAATGTATGGCCAGCTTTAGATTGTAAGCTCTCTGTGTTCAGGGACTGATGTGAATGTATAGTATGTAAAGTCCGACATTAAAGCGGGGTTCCACCCAAATTTTGAACAATATCTGTATGTATTCTCTTCCTTGCCTAGATGCTGACATGCCGTTTAAAAAAATTTAAATCGCCGTAATTACCTTTTATTTTTCTATTCTTCTTTGCACTTCCTGGTTCTCCTCCCGTGGGAGTAGGCGTGTTTCTAGCCTCTCCCAGAGCTAGTCTCAGGCTTCCCAGGATGCCACTGAGCATGTGCTGGAACGAGCGGTGAATGCTGGGAGCACAGCATTCACCACATCCAGGAAATAAATGCTTGTGGGCTTCGAATGCCCACAATGAAGATGGAAACCGCCTGCAGTGAATAATATAAGTTATTCTTTCCGACGAAATCTGACACAGGCGGACATATTACACACAATATGTGAGTATGTAATGCTGAGAAGAAAAGTTTGTGAATGAACTAAAAAAAAAAACAAACGATAGATAGGTGGACCCCCGCTTTAATTGTCAGTGCTATATAAATACTAATGCAACATTATAATAAATCTGTTGCTGTTGTGTAGCATTGCCTTGCTGTGCAACAGGATTGCTATATATTTCCCACATCTACAAGCTAATAAAGCAAACATTCTAACTCTAAAACATTAAAACATTCTATTCTCATACACTATTTCATGTGACCTATTGCAGCGCTTCCCCGTTTTGCCAGTGAGGTATTTAATACGCAGGTGCAGACATGTGGGCGTACCCCTGACGATGGTATACTTGACGAAACGATCGTCGGGACACTACGCATACACGTTCTGCACATGGGCGATTTAAACGGACCTGTAGGTCTATTTTTCCTTGCAAGGACTATTACCGCAATTTTTATATATTTGCCTTGGAGTTTTTGTACTGCAACCTCAGTCTTTTAATAAAACGTCTTGAGAAGACATTCTATACTACTGGATCCTTTTTATCTTTTTTATATTATCCTGCTGTTCACATCATTGGGATTTGAGTGGATGTCCATGGATCTTTCTGGAGAGGAATGCTGAAGTCTTCCATCCGCGAATCTTGGATTTCACTAAAAGCGCTGTTTGACCCCCCTGAATAAGGGAGGTCGCAGGCTTTCTGGTAAGCCTTTCATCTGAGGTGACGGGAAACACGGTGATGAGCACTCAATCAACGTTATATGCTGCACTGTGAATTCACATATTGGATTTCAGCGATCTATAAACAAACTTTTTTCATCCATATCGTTTTGCACTTTCGTGTGTTTATGCGACTTTGGTTTCCTTCTGCATTGTCGCATTGGAACTGCACTAAATTAAATATTTTTGTTGTATATGTAGCCATGGTGTGAGCACTCCTGAGAAACAATCTGCCAATCACCCTGCTGCCAGACCCCCATATATCATTTGAGACAATGAGCAGTCATTTGCGTAGTTTTGTTGCGTTTATTGCGGGATAACTTGGGTGGGGTAAAGGAAGATATGGGATTCCCATAGCGCTTAGTGTATTCTCATCACATAGATAAGGCATAGATTAGTAGCTTTAGCTTTGAAAATGATGCAACTCTAACATCCGCAGTCTGTTTCCTCTGCATACTTTCTCTGCAGACTATTGCTCCTTCTCCTCTTCTGCACTGGCTCCTGCAGAATATCACTTCTCTTGTACAAATCCTCCACTGCAAAATTGTTAGATATTGCTACTTCACCTCCATTGAAACAAGAAGGGGTCACTCTGAATAACTCCAACTTGCAGACCATAAGGGTGTTGCTTCAGCAAATCAATAAGCCAGAGACATACACAGCCTCTCCCTGATGGCTCAGTGAATTTGGTAACCACACAGTCTTTTTGGAAGGTATTACCAGTGTGCTTCACCAGGCCAGAGATACTCGGTACCCCCCCGATGGCCTGACACGTGGTAATAAGCGGACTACCATTCTCAGCCAGTCCATTATTGTAAATGCTGTGTTCCCCAGCCACAGCATTCTGCACTACTCTCAACAATTCCTCCGGTTACTTCTTTCACACTGATCTTCTCCAAAGGGCAAGTTCTGTGTCCCCGGCCACAGAACGCTGATCTACTCTCCTCAGCTTTACCGCTACTTCTCCTTCACCGATCTTCTCCTGTGTACAAGTCCTGTGTTCCCCGGTCACAGCAGCTCGACACCAGCTCCATGATGAAGCTCTTTATCCAGGATTACTTCCTAGCAGCTCCTCCATCCCTCCTCCGCACTCGGCGCGCCCCAACATGGGGCCGCCCTGCGGTAGACTCCTAAAACTCCATTCTTTCTTCCTGCACCACAGAACTCCTCCCTGGCAGCATGTGACCTCAGCTTATATAGGAGGCCTGCCCCTTGCCAATACCACATGGTAATTGGTCAGAGCTCCTTACATGAGCTGCCTGTCACTAAAACCTCAGGTCCAACCTCTCTTCCAGAACAATCTTCCTGAAAGCAGGGGAGGCACCTCTGAGTTAGAGCACAGATGGTCACACCCACCACCATACCAAACACTCCCATTCTCAAATCAAAACACACAGGCCTGACTTACAGCACAGGCCTGTCTAAATTTGCCTACACTGATCCCTCAACCCAGAAAAATCCTATTCTAGCACCTACCTTCTAGTAGAGGGTGCTACATATATAACACACTCCATCACATTTGCACTGTATAGTTGCACTTTATTTGAATTTATGCTACTTAAGATTATGGTCACATTACACTAGGGTGACCAAGCGTCCCGGATTGCCCGGGACAGTCCCTAGGGTTGCCACAGTTTCTTCAAGCCAAACGCGAACACTTTAGCGGCGCACAGCAAAAAAATTTTTTACGGCATAAACTATATGATAGTAACAGATCTGGGACATCTTTGGGCGCTCCAAAGAGAATAGTAATGTGGCGTGCATAGTGCCCCCTCACCCTCATATCAGGCACTGTTCTGAGCCACATTCCTGTCTGAATATTGTGTCCGGGTTTCAGGTGGACTGAAACCTGGACACATGATTCAAAACCCGAACTGTCCAGGTGAATCCCGAACAGGTGGCAACCCTAACAGTCCCGCATTTTGCAGGTCTGTCCCGGCAACCTTCATTCCGGGACAATACAGTGTCCCGGAATGAAACTGACACTGTCACCCACCCCCAGGGCTGATCTGATGCCCCCAAAAAAAGGGCACCACATCGCCGCTTTACTCAAAGACAGTACTTGTCCTGGCCGGGAATGTCTAGAGAGGCACAATCCCCACCCCCTGCTTGTGATTGAAGAAATCATAAATCCCGCCTCTTGCGTGTAATCACTGTAGAGCTAGCATCGGAACAAGGTAAAACGGGTCTCGGCCGGCCAGGACAAGTACTGTTAGTGAGTAAAATGGCAACGCGGCAGCCTTTTTTAAAGGGGCGTGATCAGTGCTTCTGGGTAAAGTGCGCACCTGCTGCCCCAACTATGCTGTGATTCGTTACAGCACAAGCTGATTTTTAGGAAGGGGGGGGGGGGGGGTTCCTAAATGACAAGTTGGAAATGTGGTCACCCTACATTACACATATATTATTGTTATATTTTCTTCACATATGTTCTCATGCACAGTCTTTTTGTGCCCAAACGTAGTGTTGCACTTCACAATTTGCATATTGTTTGCACTTTTGTGTGTTTTTTTTTATGCGACTTTGTTTTCATCTTGCAATTGTCGCATGGGATCGCAATAAAACTAAATATTTTGGTTGCATATAATACAATTCATCATATGTGCACTGTATAGTTGCACTTTATTTGAATTTATGATATTTAATATTTATGGTCATATTGCACTTTAATATTACAGTGATATATTTACTTTAATATATGCTTTTTTGCACAGTATCATCTTGTGTTTATACCTAGCGCTGCACTTTATTTTTTGCATTCTATTCTGTGTACTGCCCCACCCATGTGCACCTTTCTATATAATCCTTATAAATGCGTCTGAGTGGCTGTTGAATATGGTGCAGGCACACACCGGTGTGGCAGTAAATTGACGTTTTCCCTATAAGATCCCCAGCAAATGGTCTAATCCATCATCCACACACTGCTCCCTCTAAAAAAAACAGACATCTCAGAGCCCTGGGGCCACAACACGCAGGATAACAGGATCTAGAACCAAAAGCAGAACAAATACAATGTGTTTTTTTTTTTTTTTTTTGTCTGCCTGCGGATACTTCTGGGTAAATGCAGCAGGAGGAGGGTGTTCCGGGGTTTCTGAGACGAGTCACAAGACTTTCTGTTGTTAAAGCTGAACTCCAGACTGATATATAAAACGCCAATCCTTTCAGTTGTACCTTCATTTAGAAAAATCATTACATTTTAATTTTAATCGCATAATAAATAAAAACCTATCATTTCCGACAGCAGAGCTCTTTAGATTTTTTTCAATTTCCAAACCACTCCCGCACCGCCGCACGCCGATATACGCCGGCTGTTTGAAGGAGGATATCTTTGTTGTGGCAGCAGCTAGCTGCTATAACCCCGGCGTCCTCTTCTTCAGCGGCGGTCTGGTTTCTGATAATAGTGGTCTCTGTGGGGGGATTCGCCGCAAGATCACTTTTATCTGCGGCGGGAGAGGGCCCCCCCGCTGCTCTCCGACGCTTAACTGAGCCATCGGCAGCTGCGGAGGTGATCGGGTCCTCTTCCGTGTGTGGTATGGAGACGAGTGAGGGGAAGATGGCCCCCACCCGTCTCCGTACCACTGCAGGACGGAAGCAATGTCAAAACATCACTTCCGCCCATAGCTCTTAGACCCCTTTCACACTGGGGCGCTTTGCAGGCACTACAGCGCTAAAAATAGCGCCTGCAAAGCGCCCTGAAACAGCCGCTGCTGTCTCTCCAATGTGAAAACCCAGAGGGCTTTCATACTGGAGCAGTGTGCTGGCAGGACGCTGAAAAAAGTCCTGCTAGCAGCATCTTTGGAGCGGTGAAGGAGCGGTGTATATGCCGCTACTGCCCATTGAAAGCAATGGGGCAGCACGGCTATACCGCCGGCATAGCGCTGCTGCAGCGGCACTTTGCGGGCAGTTTTAACCCTTTTTAGGCCACTAGCGGGGGGTTAAAACTGCCCCGCTAGTGGCCGAATACCGCCGCTAAAACGTAGGTAAAACGGCGCTAAAAATAGCACCGTTTTACCGCCGACGCTGCCCCCCGCCCCAGTGTGAAAGGGGCCTTAAAGAGCTTTTTTTTTTTTTTTTTCAAATGACAAAATTGTTATTTTTTTTTGTTTAGTGTATTTTAGTGTAAATATGAGATCTGAGGTCTTTTTGACCCCGGATCTCATATTTAAGAGGTCCTGTCATGCTTTTTTTCTATTACAAGGGATGTTTACATGTCCTTGTCATAGGAATAAAAAAGTGACAATTTTTTTTTTAAAAGAACAGTGTAAAAATAAAAAATAAAAGGTAAAATAAATAAGAAAAAAAAAAAAATTTTTAAACGCGCCCCGTCCCGCCGAGCAGGTGTGCAGATGCGAACGCATACGTGAGTAGCGCCCGCATATGAAAACGGTGTTCAAACCACACATGTGAGGTATCACCGTGATCGGTGGAGCGAGAGCAATAATTCTAGCCCCAGACCTCCTCTGTATCTCAAAACATGCAACCTGTAGAATTTTTTAAACATCGCCTATGGAGATTTTTAAGAGTAAAAATTTGTCGCCATTCCACGAGCGGGCGCAATTTTGAAGCATGACATGTTGGGTATCAATTTATTCTGCGTAACATTATCTTTCACAATATAAAAAAAAATGTGGCTAACTTTACTGATGTTTTATTTTTTTATTCAAAAATGTGTTTTTTTTTTTTTTGTTTTTTTTTAAAAAGTGCGCTTGTAAGTCCGTTGCGCAAATACGGTAGGACAGAAAGTATTGCAATGACCGCCATTTTATTCTCTAGGATGTTAAAAAAAATGTACAATGTTTGGGGGTTGTAAGTAATTTTCTAGCAAAGAAAACTGTTTTTAACTTGTAAACAACAAATCTCAGAAAGAGGCTCGGTCCTTAACCCCCCTGGCGGTATTCCCGAGTCTGGCTCGGGTTGGATTTTTCATACCAAAAGCGGTATCCCCGAGCCAGACTCGGGCTTGCATCGCAGGATCCAGGAAGAGTTTACTTACCTTGTCCCCTGGATCCTGCGATGTCTCTCCGCTGTGATCGGCGAGCCGCTGTGTCTCGCTCGATTCACAGTGCCGAGCTCCGTTCCCTGCGAGCGTTGCGACGCACGGGGACGGAGTTCGGCGGTAAATTCAAAAGTGAAACACACAGTAAACACACAGAACAGATACAGCATACTGTAATCTTACAGATTACAGTACTGTATCAAATAATTACACATCCCCTTTGTCCCTAGTGGTCTGCCCAGTGTCCTGCATGCAGTTTTATATACCGTATATAAAACTGTTCTTTCTGCCAGGAAACTGGAGATTGTCCATAGCAGCCAAAACTGTCTCTTTACATCAAAAGTGGTTTTAGACCAGCTAGAAAAAAGCGATAATAAATTATAATCACTTGCAGAATTGAGCGATAGTGATTTGTGAGGAGATCCGTCACCAAACACTAAAAGTAACAAAAGCGACAATTCTGCAACTGAGCAAATTTCAGTGTTTTTGATTTGATTACATTATTATATAATTTTTATTATTATTATATTATTATTTGTTATAATTATTTATAGTTATTTATTATATTATAATTTTTTATTTCGTTTTTCAAACTTTATCATACCCGGGATGTCTACTAGACTCTTGTTTGGACAGATTTAAGTGAACTATTCCTAATGCCGCGTACACACGGTCGTACTTTTCGTCTACAAAAGTCGGACAGCCTGTCCGACAGACTTCCGGCAGACTTTCGGTGGACTTGCGGCGGACTTGCGGCCTACTTTCTAACGAACGGACTTGCCTACACACGACCACACAAAAGTCTAACGGATTCGTACGTGATGACGTACACCGGACTAAAATAAGGAAGTTCATAGCCAGTAGCCAATAGGTGCCCTAGCGTGGCTTTTTGTCCGTCGGACTAGCACACAGACGAGCGGATTTCGGGGTCCGTCGTAGTTACGAAGTAAAGTTTTAAAACATGTTTCAAATCTAAAGTACGTCGGATTTGAGGCTAAAAAAGTCAGTTGAAAGTCCGGAGAAGCCCACACACGATCGGATTACCAGCCAGCTTTAGTCCATCAGCGTCTGTTGGACTTTTGTAGACGAAAAGTAGGACCGTGTGTACGCGGCATAAGAATTACAGGCCTACAAAATAAAAAGCCAAATTTCTGTGCAAATTAATGGTACCGCTTTCAGCACCTAAAATCTGAAATAATCATACCGCCAGGGAGGTTAAATGGTTTAACTGGAATGGATGCAACAATGCAAATGTGCAGTTTTCCTATAATGCCCGAATAATTAGTTTGTCTGTGACAAAGAATTCCAGGTATGAATGTTTTATACATAGTTGCTTTAATCCAGCTTGGAGAAGTGTAACTATATATATACTGTACCATACCTGGCCCATACCCCTGGAAGCTGAAAAACTTTGAAGACACCACTACTCCAAGTGATCTCCTGTTGCTTCTGGGTCCTGTTCTGAGCGGGCATTCTGAGTGGGCATTCTGACGCGTTGTGAACACAGGAGGTTGTCCAGTCAGCACGGGCACCATTCAGAGAATGCTTTACCTTTTTTGAATGAACTAACGTCGTTCAGTGATTGAATGAGGTGGAGAGCCTGACATTACCACCCCACCTCTCCACCTTGTCCAATCAGAGAATGCTTTCTTTGCATTCATTCAGAAGATGCAAAACATTCTCTGAATGTTGCTGTGCTGAGTTGCCAACCTCCAATATTTACAATGCATCAGGCTGGTTGCTCAGCACGGGACCTGGAAGCTAGTGGAGATCAGCTGGTTGCTCAGCACGGGACCTGGAAGCTAGTGGAGATCAGCTGGTTGCTCAGCACGGGACCTGGAATCTAGTGGAGATCATTGGAGTAGTGGTGTCTACTTCAGTGATTTCCAGCTTCCAGGGGCCTCGGACAGGTATGGTATATACATCCAACCAAGCTGGACCAACGTAATGTAAACATATACTATAATACTATACCTAGAACTCATCTTTAAACAGATGAAATATCCATGGTACCCATTGAAGGCCACCTTAGTAGAATGTACCATCTCAGTATACAGTATAAGCCACAATTTGAAAGCAATTGACCAAGGTTTGTTTGGTAATATGTTTGTGGACAGCCTACTTTAAATTCATTGAGAGTTGGGGAATGCCACCCTGGACCCTTGGCCACCTGCATGGGTGCATCACCATGAATGACACATGAAGAGCACAAAGAAGGACAAGTATTGGTTCTTGTGGTCTTTTTTTTCCTAATATGACTAAGGGGTATGATAGAAGGTTACTTCTAATTTCTTTCCAGTGAGAGATATGAACACTATCTGTCTAGAGCCATGCAGCAGACCATTATATAGTAGCTTTATTGTGCTACTAACATTGCTAGCAATTGATCACAAGAATTAGCAATTGTTCAATAAACAGATGGAAAAAATAGATCCCTATGAAATAAACTATGTGTATAGTAGTATTTGAAGTAGAACTTTTTTTTTTCCATTTTGGATAGAGCAAGGGAGGGTTCTAACCAGTAGCGGTGCGTCCATTAAGGGCACACGGGCGCCGCCCCCCTCTCTCCAGGCACCCCCCTCTATGTATCATGGATAGATTCATGCATTGCATGAAGCTATCCATGGCCGCCGCCGCCGTCAGCCCCCTATTTATGCGTCCGGCCCCTTTTCACTGAATTACAGTGGCGGGGGTGCTTTTCTGAAGCACCTGATTAGAGCCATAGGCTCTAATAGGCTTCAAAAAAGGTGAACTGCGAGTGCAGAGCATTGCACTGGCAGTTCACCCAGGTGTGTTAGAACAGCGAATGAATATTCGCTGTTCCAACACTGAACCGCCTCTCCGCCAATCAGGAAGCGCAGGTGTGTTACCCGTCACCTGATTGTCTGAAATGACAGACGCTGTGATTGGACGCCTATCAGGAGGAGGGGAGGAGACGCATGGAGGACACAGTTTGCCGCCGTCACCCGCTGCCCCACCGAGATAGGGTAAATGCCAGGCAGGCGAGGGGTCACAGTGTTAACTTTTAAATGGGCACAGTGGCAGCATTTGATGGGTACAGTAGCAGCATTTGATGGGCACAATGGCAGTATTTGATGGGCACAGTGGCGGTATTTGGGCACAGTGGCATTTGATGGGCACAGTGGCAGCATTTGATGGCACAGTGGCAGCATTTCATGGACACTGTGGCAGCATTTGATGGCACAGAGGCATTTCATAGGCACAGTGGCAGCATTTGATGGGCACAATGGCTGCATTTGATGGGCACAATGGCTGCATTTGATGGGACAGTGGCAGCATTTGATGGACACAGTGGCTGCAATTGATGGACACAGTGGCAGCATTTGATGGACACAGTGGCAGCATTTGATGGGCACAGTGGCTGCAATTGATATTATTTTTCTGAATCTTTCAGTTCGTTTATGCCCCCCCCAAAAATTTTGAGCACTAGCCGCCACTGGTTCTAACCCCTGTCAGATTTTTTTTTTGCCATCTGTGTCCCATGGCAGCATTTGATGGGCACAATGGCTGCATTTGATCGGCACAGTGGCATTTGATGGGCCCAGTGGCTGCAATTGATGGGCCCAGTGGCTGCAATTGATGGGCCCAGTGGCTGCAATTGATGGGCACAGTGGCTGCAATTGATGGGCACAGTGGCTGCAATTGATGGGCACAGTGGCTGCATTTGATGGGCACAGTGGCTGCATTTGATGGGCACAATGGCATCAATTGATGGGCACAGTGGCTGCAATTGATGGCACAGTGAGGCTGCAATTGATATTATTTTTCTGAATCTTTCAGTTTGTTTATGCCCCCCCAAAAATTTTGAGCACCAGCCGCCACTGGTAATAACCCCTGTCAGATTTTTTTTTTGCCATCTGTGTCCCAAGGGCAGCATTTGATGGGCACAATGGCTGCATTTGATCGGCACAGTGGCAGCATTTGATGGGCCCAGTGGCTGCAATTGATTCGCACAGTGGCAGCATTTGATAGGCACAGTGGCTGCATTTGATGGGCACAGTGAGGCTGCAATTGATGTTTTTTTTCTGAATTTGTTAGTTTGTTTGCGCCCCTTCAAAAATTTTGAGCACCAGCTGCCACTGGTTCTAACCCCTGTCAGATTTTTTTTTTTTGCCATCTGTGTCCCATTGCAAAGATTTCCCTTCACTTCCTGTCCCATAGCTAAACAGGAAGTGGGAAGAAATCCCTTAAATTAAGTGAATTTCTTGGGGACCTCCAGGTCCCCAGAACTAGTGTCCCTATTGGAAGATTTACCCTCTATTACTTTTTTGAGGACAATCCAAAATTTGGGATTTTTTTTTACTTTCAGTGATAACGGTAAACAGGACAAATTGAGAGGGTGAATCTCACTGACAGGGGCACAGACAGCAATAAAACTGACAAGTGTTTTAATCCCTCTCCACTCTATCCAAAACTAAAAAATAAATAAATAAAAAATCAGCTTTTAGTTACACTTTAATGCTGATCAAGCTCACATGATGACATGATTCTCCATTCATGTGAAACTGGCTGCAACACCATGCTATGGCGTGATACTTGTGTAGCTACATCTATAGAGAGACAGTTGTTTCATGTGTATAGAGATTAGTTGTTTCTCATAGGCTGGGGACAGTAAAAACATGTGGCTGAGCTGCGTTTTTTTAGCTGCTCCCCTTCAAGCTGCAAAGGCAGTGGACAAGGATATACATATACTGCAGCCATGAAGCTCAGCAAAATGTATCCCCAGGGTCACGCTTGATGGCCAGTTCCACCTACTGAATGTGGCCCATTCGACTGGTTATGGTTGCAGCTTGGTGGTAGCAAGAGATTAAAACAGGCTGTGCAGTCTAGGCCTAAGACCCCTTTCACACTGGGGCCACCCATGCTTTAGCGGTAAAGCACAGCTCGTTTTAGCAGTGCTTTACAGCTGTTTAAGATGCACCTTTCACCCGCTAGCTGGGCGCTTTTAACCCCAAAGAAGGGATTAAAAACGCCCATGTTATGGTGCTTCGGAAGCGCTGCCTATTCAATGCAATGGGCAGGAGCGTTTTGGAAGCGCTGTATACAGCGTTTCTAAACCGCCCCAAAGATGCTGCTTGCAGGACTTTTTCTAACGTCCTGCAATGGCACCGCCCCAGTGTGGAAGCACTCGGCGGCATGGAAGGCAGTTTTCAGGCGCTTTACAGGCGCTATTTCTAGTGCTAAAACGCCTGAAAACTGCCTCGTGTGAAAGGGGTCTAAGGGATTCTATGGAGGAGTGTCAAGACACCTGCAGCACATCTCCAATCTCTAACCACACCTGCAGCATGTCTCCAGTCTCCAACCACACTACAGTATTTGAATATTTCTTAAAGCATGCGCATATTCTCTGACCATCTACTGTAGTATGTCCAGACTCTGACCATTTTTTGTAGCATTGCATACAACTGTCTGTGCAGCCTTTTGGCATGTTTTCAAACCTCGACCACACTTGAAGCATGTCTCCAATCTCCAACCACACCTCCAACATGTCTCCAAGGTCTAACCACACCTGCAGTATGTCTTCAAATTCCAACCACACCTGCAGCATGTCTCCAATCACAACTGTAGCATGCCTGCATAAACCAACCATACCAGCATGTCTTCAATCTCCAACCACACCTGTAGCATCACTCTAGTCTCAAACCACACATGAAGCATGTCTCTAATCTCCAATCACACCTGTAGCATCACTCTAGTCTCCAACCACATATGAAGCATGTCTCTAGTCTCCAACCACACCTGTAGCACATTTCTAGTCTCCAACCACACCTGTAGAATGTCTCCAACCACACATGTAGCATGTATCTAGTCTCCAACCACATCTGTAGAATGTCTCTAACCACACATGTAGCATGTATCTAGTCTCCAATCACACCTGTTGCATGTCACCATACTGGAACCACACCTACAGCATATCTCTAGTCTCCAACTACACCTGTAGCATGCCACCAATCTCCAACCACATCTGTAGCATATCTATAGTCTTCAACCATATCTGCAGCGTGTCTCCAACCACACCTGTAGCATGTCTCCAATAACACCTGTAGCATGTTTCCAATCTCCAATCACACCTCCAGCATGTCTCCAAGGTCTAACCACACCTGCAGTATGTCTCCAAATTCCAACCACACCTGCAAAATGTCTCCATCCACAACTTTAGCATGCCTGCATAGACCAACTATACATTAAGCAGGCCTCCAGTCTCCAACCACTCATGAAGCATGTCTCTAATCACACCTGTAGCACGTCGCTAGTCTCTAACCACACCTGTAGAAGGTCTCTAACCACACCTGTAGAAGGTCTCTAGTCTCCAACCACACATGTAGCATGTATCTAGTTTCCAGTCACACCTGTAGCATGTCCCTAGTCTCCAACCACACATGTAGCATGTATCTAGTCTCCAATCACACCTGTTGCATGTCACCAGTCTCGAACCACACCTGTAGCATCTCTCTAGTCTCCAACCACACCTGTAGCATGTCTCTAGTCCCCAAATCACACATGTAGCATGTCACCAGTCTGTAACCACACCTGTAGCATATCTCTAGTCTCCAACTACACCTGCAGCATGTCACCAATCTCCAACCACGCCTGTAGCATGTCACCAATCTCCAACCACGCCTGTAGCATGTCACCAATCTCCAACCACGCCTGTAGCATGTCTCCAGTTTTCAACCATATCTGCAGCATGTCTCTAATCACACTTGCAGCATGTCTCCAGTCTCCAAACACAACTGTAGCATGCCTACATACTCCAACCATACATTCAGTAGGCCTCTAGTCTCACTCTTCAACCCCACATGTAGCTTGTCTCTAGTCTCCAACCACACCTGTAGCTTGTCTCCAGTCTCCAACCACACACGTAACATGTTTCCAGTCTCCAACCACACACGTAACATGTTTCCAGTCTCCAACCACACACGTAACATGTTTCCAGTCTCCAGCCACACACGTAACATGTTTCCAGTCTCCAAGCAAACCTTTAGGGTCGGTTCACACTACAACGACTTGGGATCCAACTTGTAAGCCCTCAAGTCGCCCCAAGTCGATTTACTTTAAGATTTGCATTTTAGTGAATCAGAGCGTCTTAATTTACACTACTGAAGTCGCTCCGACTTCAGAAAAGGTTCCTGTACTACTTCAATCCGACTTCTAGGCGACCTGTACCCATAGCATTCAATGGCAGTCGCCTCCAAGTCGGATCTCCATCTATATTGAAGCGACTTTACAGGAAAAGAAATTAGTTTACCCAGGCAAACCCCTCCCTCCGAGAGAGCTGATTATTCTGTGATTGGCCACAGCCAAAGTCGCCTGTCCTGGAGGCGACTTGAAGTTGCGTTGTAAGTTGCTTAAAGTCGCGCTGAAGTCGCGTTGAAGTTGCCTTGCAAAGTCACGCTGAAGTCGTGTTGCCCCTGTGTGAATCGAGGCTTAGTATGTCTCTAGTATGCAATCATACCTTTAGCATGTCTACAGTCTCCAACAACACCAGCAGTATGTCTCCAGTCTCCAACCACACATGTAGCATGTCTCCAGTCTTCATGCTTTGAACCTGGTGCACATCTCTTTGGTAACATCATAGACAGTGTTTGTTTTTTTATATAAAGCAATGTAATTTTCATGAAATGACACTACTTATTTAGCTGCATTCCTAATGAGTGTTGTTAGAGGTATGTCACAAAGAGACTGACGGCAGAGCTCAGGTAGAAAGAAATGAGTATACTTTATTTATTGAAAAAGACAAGCTCTTGTATGCTGAAAGCTTAGAGATGAGTGAATGTTAGCTCTTGGGTACAGCAAGATTAGAGGTAAGTTAATAAGGTGCTTTACACCTTACAGCCATTTTCACTGTAATCAATTATGAAGTTTTTTACGTCCGTGCATTTGTTACGGTTGCGTGTGGCCTTGCAGTTGTCTGGGCTAGCCAAAGCCTCCACCCAAGAAGTGTTTTCTAGGACGTATCTCAACCTGAATGAGACAAAGAGGAACAAGTAATGAGAAATATACAGTCTGCATTATTTGGTTAGCACTGTCAATATTACATTTCTTCCTATTGTACAATGTACAGATAAATGTATAGTGCACTTCAGCTTCTTTTTTGTCGCCCTTTTCAGGCAAGCAATGTCCCCAAATCAAACCCTCAGTGATTCAGCAGGCAATATAGTTTTTGTGCCAGCACAGAGCAATTCAATACTGAGCTGTACTGACTAGGCTTGTGCAATGCGTTTCGTAACGAATCGAAATTCGGCCGAATTTTGCATCTTTCGGACATTGGGAGGCATCTGTGTGTCCGAATAAAAAAATAACGAATTTCAACTAATACGAAAGAAATTATAGCTGATATAACAAATGAATTCGACATGATTCGGTAATTTGTTAAAGATCTAACGAAACAAAAGGTCAACTCAAAGTTAATCTTACAGTCCAATCAGATGATTAATTTTGTGCTGGAGGTTGGATTACTGGCAAAGTGCATTCCTGAGAACTGAGTGAGAAGGGTGTTGTATTGTATTTGAGCAGAGGAGAAGAGATATTGTCATTTTGTGCTTTAATATATTCAATAAACAAACGACTTTCCAAACTACAAATCATTATCACGAATATATATACATACATAAATATCGAATTTCAATGAATACGAACAAAATTATAGCGCGTATAATGAATGAATTCGACATGATTCGAGATTCAGTATAATGAATATCGACACTCTACAGAAATAACGTATTAACGTAACATAACGAATATAACAGAACGAAATTATGTATTTTACGAATGACTAAGCAAAATTTTCCGTTGTGCACAAGTCTAGTACTGACCCTTTAACCAATTGCCATCTAGAGCAATTTTGTAATTTTTCACATACATGTTAAAATCTGCAATTTTTTTTTTTTTTTTTAAATTCTTTATTTATCATTTTACATAACAATTCATTTCCCACAGGGAACATTTCCATGATACAAATCCACAATGGTATAAAAATAGTTATCCCCCCACCTACCCCCCCCCCCCGACCCCCCTGCCCACCTACCCCCCCGACCCCCCTGCCCACCCCGCCCTGCAGGACCCTGCTCACAAGGAACACCTTACATCATGGTCTCTCTGTTCTTCGGAAAGTTCCTACCTTATTATACCGTATTTATAATCTCCTTTTAAGTAATTCCAGGACCTTTTAAATTTAATCCAGCCTGTCCACTTCCCTGTGTGTTCCACCTCCTCATCGGGTTCAACTCCCCCCTCATCCAAACACTCGACATTATATATTTCATTAAGGCCGAAAAGCCAATCTCGAGTGTTAGGGCTTGAAGAGTTCAGCCAATTTGAAGCAATCTGTCTCTTGGCTGCATCTAACATTATGGGGACCAAAGAGGATTTATAACTCTTAACTGGTTCCGAAGTCCCGTGGAAGAGACAAACCCACGGGTCCTCCGCAATTTCCCTCCCAGTGATATCCTTTATCAGTGATAAAAAATTTTTCCAGTATGTTTTAATGATAGGGCACTCCCACCAAATATGGGTCATTGTACCCAGACTTGAGCACCCCCTCCAGCAAGTATTGGCCTTCGTCCCATCCATTTTGCTTACCCTGTCGGGGTGGCATACCATCTTGCAGGACATTTATAGTGGATTTCCGTTCTCCTGGTGTCTAATGCTAAGGAATGGACCAACCTCAAAATTTTGTCTATCGTGATTCTATTACAATGTGACCCCAATTCCTGCTCCCACCTTTTGATGTAGGGAGGCACCTCAAACTCCTGTTCCACTCCCAATATCCTATATATTTGCGCTATGACACCGCCTGTTTGCTCTTTCATACAAAGCTGCTCAAACGGTCTGAGCTCCTCCATACTTCTTAGTGGCTTTGGTAACTTTTCAATAAAGTGGGAGAGCTGGAGGTACCTCCATCTATCCATAACCCATAATTCTGACTCCCTACTCAATTCCGTAAAAGTGCGAATTTTCCCCTTACTTATAAAGTTTTTTAATTGAATCGAATCATCTTTCAACCAATTCCCTCCCACCTCCCTCCTCCCAGGTTCAAAAAATAAGTTGTTTTTCATGTATATCAATGGTGAATTGTGTAACCATTTGTGCTGTGTATGTATCATATCCCAATATTTAAGAGTGTTGTGTGTTAACCAGGGGCGGACTGACCATCGGGCAGTTCGGACGCTGACCGAGGGCCCGTGGCCAGTAGGGGGCCCCATGGCAGCTTTCACTTCGGGGCCCGACCTACCCGTCAGCTAGCTGTGATTGACGGGCAGATCGGGTCCCTGCTCACTGCTAAGAGACAGTGTATACAGACCTCTCGTGATGCGCTCCTCCCCCCCGCCGGCCCCTCCTTCCCTCCCGTCCATCCCAGGTGCTTGTATCTGTCATCACCTCGGACGGACAGAAAAGAGGAGGGGCCGGCGAGGAGGAGGAGCGCATCACGAGAGGTCTGTATACAACCGCTTCCCGCGCTACTCTGCATCTAGGAAGGAAAGTGCAGCAGCTTGTACCACATGCTGCTATTGAAAAGTTGCTGCACAGCTTCCCACCCACAGTGTCCCCCTGTGCCCCCAACCTCCCCACAGTTTCCTCCTGAGCCCTCCACCTCCCCACAGTGTCCCCCTGTGCCCCCCACAGTGTCCCCCTGAGCCCTCCACCTCCCCACAGTGTCCCCCTGAGCCCTCCACCTCCCCACAGTGTCCCCCTGTGCCCCCCACCTCCCCACAGTTTCCCCCTGAGCCCTCCACCTCCCCACAGTGTCCCCCTGAGCCCTCCACCTCCCCACAGTGTCCCCCTGTGCCCCCCACCTCCCCACAGTGTCCCCCTGTGCCCCCCACCTCCCCACAGTTTCCCCCTGAGCCCTCCACCTCCCCACAGTGTCCCCCTGTGCCCCCCACCTCCCCACAGTGTCCCCCTGTGCCCCCCACAGTGTCCCCCTGAGCCCTCCACCTCCCCACAGTGTCCCCCCTGAGCCCTCCACCTCCCCACAGTGTCCCCCTGTGCCCCACAGTGTCCCCCTGTGCCCCCCACCTCCCCACAGTTTCCCCCTGAGCCCTCCACCTCCCCACAGTGTCCCCCTGTGCCCCCCACATCCCCACAGTGTCCCCCTGTGCTCCCCACAGTGTCCCCCTGAGCCCTCCACCTCCCCACAGTGTCCCCCTGAGCCCTCCACCTCCCCACAGTGTCCCCCTGTGCCCTCCACCTCCCCACAGTTTCCCCCTGAGCCCTCCACCTCCCCACAGTGTCCCCCTGTGCCCCCCACAGTGTCCCCCTGAGCCCTCCACCTCCCCACAGTGTCCCCCTGTGCCCCTCACCTCCCCACAGTTTCCCCCTGAGCCCTCCACCTCCCCACAGTGTCCCCCTGTGCCACCCAACTCCCCACAGTGTCCCCCTGTGCCCCCCACGTCCCCCTGTGCCCCCCAACTCCCCACAGTGCCCCCTGTGCCCCCCAACTCCCCACAGTGCCCCCCTGTGCCCTCCACCTCCCCACAGTGTCCCCCTGTGCCCCCACAGTGTCCCCCTGAGCCCTCCACCTCCCCACAGTGTCCCCCTGTGCCCCCCACCTCCCCACAGTTTCCCCCTGAGCCCTCCACCTCCCCCACAGTGTCCCCCTGTGCCCCCCACCTCCCCACAGTGTCCCCCTGTGCCCCCCACCTCCCCACAGTGCCCCCCTGTGCCCTCCACCTCCCCAGTGTCCCCCTGTGCCCTCCACCTCCCCACAGTCTCCCCCTGTGCCCCCCACCTCCCCACAGTTTCCCCCTGAGCCCTCCACCTCCCCCACAGTGTCCCCCTGTGCCCCCCACCTCCCCACAGTGTCCCCCTGTGCCCCCCACCTCCCCACAGTGCCCCCCTGTGCCCTCCACCTCCCCACAGTGTCCCCCTGTGCCCCCCACAGTGTCCCCCTGAGCCCCCCACCTCCCCACAGTGTCCCCCTGAGCCCTCCACCTCCCCACAGTGTCCCCCTGTGCCCCCCACCTCCCCACAGTGTCCCCCTGTGCCCCCCACATCCCCACAGTGTCCCCCTGTGCTCCCCACAGTGTCCCCCTGAGCCCTCCACCTCCCCACAGTGTCCCCCTGAGCCCTCCACCTCCCCACAGTGTCCCCCTGTGCCCCCACCTCCCCACAGTGCCCCCCTGTGCCCTCCACCTCCCCAAAGTGTCCCCCTGTGCCCCCCACAGTGTCCCCCTGAGCCCTCCACCTCCCCACAGTGTCCCCCTGAGCCCCCCACCTCCCCACAGTTTCCCCCTGAGCCCTCCACCTCCCCACAGTGTCCCCCTGTGCCCCCCACCTCCCCACAGTGCCCCCTGTGCCCTCCACCTCCCCACAGTGCCCCCCTGTGCCCTCCACCTCCCCACAGTGTCCCCCTGTGCCCCCCACAGTGTCCCCCTGAGCCCTCCACCTCCCCAGTGTCCCCCTGTGCCCCCCACCTCCCCACAGTTTCCCCCTGAGCCCTCCACCTCCCCACAGTGTCCCCCTGTGCCCCCACCTCCCCACAGTGTCCCCCTGTGCCCCCCACCTCCCCACAGTTTCCCCCTGAGCCCTCCACCTCCCCACAGTGTCCCCCTGTGCCCCCCACCTCCCCACAGTGTCCCCCTGTGCTCCCCACAGTGTCCCCCTGAGCCCTCCACCTCCCCACAGTGTCCCCCTGTGCCCCCCACCTCCCCACAGTTTCCCCCTGAGCCCTCCACCTCCCCACAGTGTCCCCCTGTTCCCCCCCCCCCACAGTTTCCCCCTGAGCCCTCCACCTCCCCACAGTGTCCCCCTGAGCCCTCCACCTCCCCACAGTGTCCCCCTGTGCCCCCCACCTCCCCACAGTTTCCCCCTGAGCCCTCCACCTCCCCACAGTGTCCCCCTGTGCCCCCAACCTCCCCACAGTGTCCCCCTGAGCCCTCCACCTCCCCCCAGTTTCCCCCTGTGCCCCCCATCTCCCCACAGTTTCCCCCTGAGCCCTCCACCTCCCCACAGTGTCCCCCTGTGCCCCCCACCTCCCCACAGTGTCCCCCACCTCCCCACAGTGTCCCCCTGTGCCCTCCACCTCCCCACAGTGACCCCCTGTGCCCCCCCACAGTGTCATCCTGTGCCCCCCACCTCCCCACAGTGTCCCCCCATGGTGCCCTCCACCTCCCCACAGTGTCCCCCTGTGCCCTTCACCCACCCCCCACGGTGACCCCCTGTGCCCTCAACCCACCTACAGTGTCCCCCTGTGCCACCCACCCACCTACAGTGTCCCCCTGTGACACCCACCCCCCCCATGGTGTCTTCCTGTGTCCTCCACCCCCACTGTGTCGCCTTCGCCCCTGATGGCTACCCTGAGAGACACCGTGTTAAGTCTGGACAGTGCTCTACTGTGTGCCCTGTGTTTTGGTTTGTGCCCTGCTATTTGCCCTACTGCGTGCCCCATGGCCTGTGATGTGCCCTGCTGTGTACCCCCTTATGTGCCCTACTCTGTGCCCCTTGCATTGTGATGTGCCTTGTGACGTGCCCTGCTGTGTACAGCCTGTTGTGCTCTACTGTGTGCCCTGTAATGTGCTCTACTGTGTGCCCCATGCCCTGGGATGTGTGCCCTGATGTGTACCGCCTGTGTCCTGTTCCCAAGGATGTGCCCTACTGTGTGCCCTACTATTTGCCACATGCCCTGTGATGTGCGGCACGCTCCCTGCTGTGTATCTCCTGATGTGCTCTGTGATGTTCCCCGCTGTGTACCCACTGATGTGCCCTGTACCCCCTGTGATGCACCATGCTGTGCTCAATAATGTGCCCTGATGTGTACAGCATAATAAACCCTGCTGGGTGCCCCATTATGTGTCCTGTGATGTGCCCCATGCCCTGTGCCCCATGATGTGCCCCGTGCTCTGCTGTGTGCCATGTGATGTGCCTTACTGTGTGCCCTATGATTTATGTAAGTGGGGCTTTGTGTAGGTGTGGCTTGCATGTGGGCGGAGACACAGGGGGCCCCATGCCCTTCTACTGCCCGGGGGCCCCATGAGTTGTCAGTGCGCCCCTGGTGTTAACGCAGATGTATTAGTACTAAGTGCTCTGAATTTTGGAGGGTTCCAAAGTGAGTGCCCCAGGTTAGTATTACTCCAAGAGTGCTCAATATCAACACACCGCTTATCCGACCCTTTTTTAACCCAATCAGTGACCCGTGAAAGCACTACAGATATGTAGTACCTATTGAAATCTGGTAAAGCCATTCCGCCTTTTTTTTTCCCTCTGCTCAATAATGCATAGGAGATACGTGGTTTTTTGCCACCCCAGACAGCTTCGCTTATCAATTTCCTTATAGCCTTTAAGAAATACCTCGGTAAAGGGATAGGCAACAGCTGGAATTTGTACAAAAGTCTCGGTGTTACAATCATTTTGACTGCATTTTCTCGCCCAAACCATGAGGGGCCTGGATCGCAGCCTTCTCACTTCTTGCCTGATCTCATCTAACAATGGAATATAATTTTTTTGAAACAGTTCTTTGAAAGTATTAGCTAATTTAATTCCCAGGTACCTAATTTCCTTTTTCCAGGGAAAGGGGAATACTGCTAGATGGTCTTCTTCTTGCTTGCCCAAGTTGATGTTTAAAATCTCAGACTTCCTGGGATTAATTTTAAAGTTTGAGACATCTCCGTATCTTCTGAGGATCCTGAGCACGTTAGGTAGGGTTATTCTGGGGTTTGTGATGAAGAACAAAACATCGTCGGCAAATGCCGCTAGTTTGTGTTCCTCGGTTCCTACCTTCACACCGCTGCAGTCAGGACTGTTACGAATAGAGGACAAAAGAGGTTCGAGGGACAGGACGAACAAGAGGGGGGAGAGCGGGCAGCCCTGCCTGGTTCCATTTACCATCCCAAAGGGTTTTGAGATGGCCCCATTTACTCTTACCGCGGCCGTGGGGCTGCTGTATAGAGCTCTGACCCAGGAAATAAACCTAGGGCCAAACCCCATGGCTTCCAAAGTATTCATCATGAGCCCCCAGTCTACCCTGTCGAACGCTTTTTCGGCGTCAACTGACAGGAATAGAGCTGGGGGCCCCCCATGTTTACAGAACTCCGACAGCAGCATCGCCCGCACCCTGCACTGTCTACCGGGAACAAAGCCGGCCTGGTCCGGGTGCATCAGGCCGGTCATCCTCCCTTTCAGTCTATTGGCCAACACCTTCGCATATAATTTAACGTCTGCATTCAGCAAGGAAATGGGTCTGTAACTCGAACATAACCTAGCGTCCTTCCCTTCTTTCAGTATCAGGGTAATCGTGGCGGTCAGTGCCTCACCTTCCATTCCACATCTGGTGCCAAGTTGGTTCCAGTAGTGGCAAAGCCTAGGGACCAATTTTATTTTATTTTTTTTTTTGCTAGAAAACAACGTGGAACCCCCAAACATTATATACACTATATTACCAAAAGTATTGGGACACCTGCCTTTACACACGCATGCACTTTAATGGCAGCCCAGTCTTAGTCCTTAGGGTTCAAAATTGAGTTGGCCCACCCTTTGAAGCAATAACAGCTTCAACTTTTCTGGGAAGGCTGTCCACAAGGTTTAGGAATGTGTCTATGGGAATGTTTGACCATTCTTCCAGAAGCGCATTTGTGAGGTCAGACACTGATGTTGGATGAGAAGAGCTGGCTCGTAGTCTCCGCTCTAATTCATCCCAACTTTTTTGGTAAAATACAAAGTATGATGTTGGGTTGAGTAAATAGATACCAAACATGTCAAGATTTAAAATTGCACACGCCTGTGAAATGTTCCTGCCATTTCACAGGCTTACACAATTTTAATCTATGGTACCTAAAATTGTCCATAGGCTATGCTTTAAAAGTCTTTACAGGTTATCAGTTCATAGTTAAACATGAACTATGGTGCTGGAATTATTGCTGTCACTGAGGTTCGAGGTGATACTTCACGTGATCACGGTTTCATTTAGCTTCCTATTACAAGGGCTGAACAAGCCCCTTGTGATAGCTTTGGGCATATACACTTTATTGAGACATCAGGGATCTATTAGACCCCTTATATCTCCCCTGCACTTCAAATCATCTGATTAAGTGCTGATGTGTCTTGATCAGAATCTCCTCTAGCTGTAACGGTCAGGGAAACACAGCACCGAAATTGGAAGTGACAAAATCTTTGTCTCTTTTGGCTTCATTCCTCACAAAGGGGATCAGATAATAAATGTTCCTCCATCATCTCCGTGGACAGCTGACCCTCCCCAGTGGAATGGGGGGAGCACAGGAATGGCGGCAGGGAAGGCGAGGGCTCCCTTCCAAGCCCTGTAAAAGTGATTGGGCAGCTGTACATCCACTTAAATTACTTTTAGGCTCAATTCACATTAACGCATTTTGCTTACATGCCATACATGACCACGCCTCCTTATGACCTCACAGTCCCAGCATGCCCCGGGACTGTGATGTCATAGGGGGGCGGGGTCACCACCTATATAAGTCACAGCAGAACGCACAGACAGCATTACAGCCAGAGAGAGATTCGTGTCAACATCTCTGGAAGAGAAGAGGGAAGAAGACTATCCAGATGTCCGGGCTCCTCTGCTAGCAAAAGAGCAGAAGATAGCGGAGGAGCCCGGCAGAAGGAAGAAGGCACCGGAGAAGAACCAGAGAGCGCAGAGACGACACCGGAGAGAAGGAGAAGACGCAGGAGAGACCCCAAAGTCGGAAGAAGACCCCGGAGATGCCTAATAAATTTATTTTAAAACCTGTGTAGTGGGTTTTATTTATTGGCACTTTTTTCCCTAGGTGAATGGGTAGGGGTACGCTGTACCCCATACTCATTCACATAGGGTGGGGGCCGGGATCTGGGGGCCCCCTTATTAAAGGGGGCTCCCGGATTCCGATAAGCCCCCCGCCCGCAGACCCCGACAACCAACGGCCAGGGTTGTCGGGAAGAGGCCCTTGTCCTCATCAACATGGGGACAAGGTGCTTTGGGGTGGAGGGGCCGCAGGGCGCCCCCCTCCCCCAAGGCACCCACCCCCCATGTTGAGGGCATGCAGCCTGGTACGGCTCAGGAGGGGAGGGCGCTCGCTCATCCCCACCCCCTTTCCTTTACCGGCCGGGCTGCGTGCTCGGATAAAGGTCTGGTATAGATTTGGGGGGGACCCCCACGCCGTTTTGTTCATGCGTAGGGGGTTCCCCTTAAAGTCCACACCAGACCTAAGGGCCTGGTAGGCCCCCAGAGGGGAATTCCCTCTCGCGCTCGCCGCAATAAGAAAATGTGTTTTTCCTATTGCAGCCAGCGCGAGATGTACAGTACCCTGTCGTCGAGAACCAGCGCTATGGGTTCGCGCGGCCGCGTACTGTAGTTTGTACAAAAGTCCGATGCTTTTGTGTACACACGATCGGACTTTGCTCCATAGGTCTTTTGTTGCCGGAAAGTTTGTCCGTTCGCACAGCCAACAAAAGTCCGATGGAAACAGAAAAAGTTTGTCTGATGGAGCGTACACACGGTCGGACGTTGCTCCAAAACAGCTAATTTGCATGTTTGTTGTCAAAAAGTATGATCGTGTGTACGGGCCTTAAGATTGCCCTGTATTTGGCTCCATCCATCTTCCCATCAACTCTGACCAGCTTCCCTGTCCCTGCTGAAGAAAAGCATCCCCACAACATAATGCTGCCACCACCATGTTTTACGGTGGGGATGGTGTATTCAGGGTGATGTGCAGTGTTAGTTTTCCACCGCACGTAGCATTTTGCTTTTAGACCAAAAAGTTCAATTTTGGTCTCATCTGACCAGAGCACCTTCTTCCACATATTTGCTGTGCCCCCCCCACATGGCTTCTCACAAACTGCAAACAGGACTTCTTATGGCTTTCTTCTTGCCACTCTTCTATAAAAGGCCAGATTTGTGGCGTGCACGACTAAACTTACATTATACAATTTTCTTCTATAGATTTCCTTTAGATTTACCAAAACCATATAATATGAGGTCAAATCTAAACACTTTTAATTTGTATGCAATCAGGCAGGTCCTTGTAATACATAGTTAAAGGTAAATCTAAAGGAAATTGAATAAGAAAATTGTATGGTGCATGGCTAGCTTAATAGTTGTCCTGTGGACAGATTCTCCCACCTGAGCTGTGGATCTCTGCAGCTCCTCCAGAGTTACCATGGGGCTCTTGGCTGCTTCTCTGATTAATGCTCTCCTTGCCCGGCCTGTCAGTTTAGGTGGACGGCCATGTCTTGGTAGGTTTGCAGTTGTCCCATACTCTTTCCATTTTCGGATGATGAATTGAACAGTGCTCTGTGAGATGTTCAAAGCTTGGGATATTTTTTTTATAACCTAACCCTGCTTTAAACTTCTCCACAACTTTATCCCTGACCTGTCTGGTGTGTTCCTTGGCCTTCATGATGCTGGTTGTTCACTAAGGTTCTCTAACACAGTGTCATCAACTCCTGTCCTCAGGGCCCATTAACAGGCCAGGTTTGCAAGATAACTGAAATACATCACAGGTGATATCATTTGCTGCTCAGTGATTGCAGTATTCTAGTCTGCATCTCCCCAAGGTAATACATAAAACCTGGCCTGTTAGTGGGCCCTGAGGACAGGGTTGATGACTACTACTCTGAGGGTTTCACAGAACAGCTGTATTTATACTGAGCTTAAATTACACACAGGTGGACTCTATTTACTAAGTAGGTGACTTCTGAAGGCAATTGGTTCCACTAGATTTTAGTTAGGGGTATCAGAGAAAAGGGGGCTGAATACAAATGCACACCACACTTTTCACAATTATGTGCCACTTGTGTTGGTCTATTATATAAAATCCCAATAAAATACATTTATGTTTTTGGTTGTAACATGACAAACTGTGGAAAATTTCAAGGGGTATGAATGCTATTTCAAGGCACTGTAGGTGTGAACTGAGCCCTACACAAAGCCATGATCCAGGTATAACCACTTGCTGTCGAGGCCGTACATATACGGTCTAAGGACAGTGAACGTTTAAAGCCTTACTCCATAAATTTTCTTTTAGTTTGGCTAGACTGTGGAAGAGTTAAATGTTCTGCTCTTTTTTTGTTCCCGTCTGTGGCCCCATTGGGGGGATTTTCTCTCACTTCCTGTTGATGTGATACCCATACAAGAAATGGGGAGAGGTTCCCAACAGAACAGGGAGGTGCAGAGAAAAAAAAAATTGTCATAATCTTTCCTCACTGTACTAAAAATGGTTTCATTTATGTCTGTGTCCATGTTATATACTGTAAACAGAGACAGGCAGTAAGGGAAGGTCTCCCCAGTAGAGGCCCAGATTGCAGTAAAACCTCAACAGAGGTTCAAACACTCCCCTTAAAGCAAGATAAAACGTTTTGGTTGGAGTTGAGATTTTAAGATCAATACCCCATTTGATGAGTGCCAACAATTTGGTGCCTATACATACGGGGTCTAACTAAGCAGAAAACCTTAAGCCCTACCTAGGGTCATCTGTCCTCTAGACGTGCACGTGCCAAGCAAGAGACAGCATATACTCATTCTGTGTCAGGTCACTAGCAATTACACAATACAACAGCCCTTATGTAAAGGCCTAATGCGGTCAATGCTGACCCTCTACCAAAAGTGAAAAATTAAAAGTGTAGATATGGATTGCACCCCAATGTGATAGCAGACAGATGACCATCACCCACCTGTTCTTTTCATCTGTTGTCTCCCCATCTTGCCCCATAATCAGATACTCGGTTTTGCCCGCCTCAAGTTGCATCTTGCAGCTTGCACGCTGGTAGAAGTATCGGATGTCTCCAGCTTTAAGGCTCTCGTCTGCACCTAGACAACAGGGAGGAAAAGGTAAAGGGAGAGTGATTTTGTACATATTTTATTTCTTTTGTTTGCTTAGGGTGGGTGGAAAGGGTAAAAAAAAAAAAAGTGCATATTAAAATGGATCTAAAATTGCAAAGGAAGATTTGCTATGTTAGAAGAAGCATCTAGAAATTTGAATTATGCCTAAGAAGTAACACTGAAAGATTCACATTTTGTCTTGAATTCCTCCTGAAAAAATAGCAGTAAACTTCCTGTGAGCCTCATAGCTGTAGGGTGAGATCTCAGGCAACCTCTCACCAGGGCTGGTGCAAGGATTTTTGACACCCTAGGCGGAACCTCATTTTGCCACCCCCCCCCTCCAGTTTTGCCCCTGACTCCACCCCCTTTGCCCTGCCCATGTATACGCATACCTCCCAACTTTTGAACTTGAGAATGAGGGACACTTTAGGGAGACAGTTCTGCAGTATGAACCAGCCCTTAGGGAGAAAGAGGGAATGATCAGGATGGTATATGGAAGAAAGGAAGGGGGATTACTATGGCACATGGAAGGCAGGAAGGATCATTATGGTACATGGGAAGCAGGAAGGATCACTATGGCACATGGAAGGCAGGAAGGAAGGATTACTGTGGTACATGGTAAGCAGGAAGGAAGGATCACTATGGCACGTGGAAGGCAGGAAGGATGGATCACTATGGCACATGGAAGAAAGGATCACTATGGAACATGGAAGAAAGGATCACTATGGAACATGGAAGAAAGGATCACTATGGAACATGGAAGAAAGGATCACTATGGAACATGGAAGAAAGGATCACTATGGAACATGGAAGGAAGGATCACTATGGCACATGGAAGGAAAGATCACTATGGCACATGGAAGGCAGGAAGGATCATTATGACACCTGGAAGGCAGGAAAGATCACTATGATACATGGAAGGCAGAAAGGATCACTATGACACATGGAAGGCAGGAAGGATCACCGTGGTACATGGAAGACAGGAAGAAAGGATCGCTATGGTACATGGAAGGTAGGAGGGAGGGATCACTATGGCACATGGAAGGCAGGAAGACTATGGCACGTGGAAGGCAGGAAGACTATGGCACATGGAAGGCAGGAAGACTATGGCACATGGAAGGCAGGTAGACTATAGCAGATGGAAAGCAGGAAGACTATGGCACACTTCAGGAAGAGAGAAAGGAGAGATATCACTCACCCGAGGCTGCATTGAGGCTCAGGGAGACATAAGGACAGGAGCACTGGCTGCTTTGAAATCTCCCACTCACCCCCCAAGGCACAGATTAGCTGCACACAAGGGTTGTGAGCGGGCACTGGGGGGACATGGGGGGGGAGGTGAGGCAGGCCTAGCCTCCCTCCTTCTCCCTTCTTCTCCCTCTTCTTATGGGATATATACAGAATACAGCAGGCGGGGATGTGCTTAGTGGGTGGGGAATGTGTGCAGCGGGCGGGGATGTACAGTGGGTGGGGATGTTTAGTGGGTGAGCTGGTGGGCGGGTGAGTGGGGGAATGTGTTGCTTTGCTTGGCATTGAGCGAGGCCATGGTGCCCCCGACTGATGTGCGCGCTAGGCCGGCACCTACCTCGCCTATTGGTAGCGCCGGGCCTGCCTCTGACTGCTAGCCTCACCTGATTTGGAGTGGGATTTAGTGATGTCACCACTTGCTGCTCATTGTTCTCCTTGCTGGAGAGGAAGCTGTATCCAAGTAATTGCAATGAAGGATCTCTCTGCTTCTGATTCATTCTGTAGGTATGTGCTTCCTCCACCTCTCCTGAAGCATTTTCATCATTACCCCACCAGTTATCAGTGAAGCAGCGATGAAGAAGGAATGCTCTGTTGTACTACCAAATCATCACTGACTGTGGAAACTTCACACTGGACCTCATGCAACTTGGATTCTGCGCCTCTCCACTCTTCCTTCAGACTCTGGGACTTTGATTACCACATGAAATCCAAAATATTCCACAGTCCGTGATGATTTGGGGAGCCATGTCATCTGCTGGTGTTGGTCCACTGTGTTTTATCAAGTCCAAAGTCAGTCCATGGAGATGCTCATTTCATTTTCCAGCAGGACTTGGCACCTTCCCACACTACCAAAAAGTACCATTACTTGGTTTAATGATCATGGTATCACTGTGCTTGATTGGCCAGCAAACTCGACTGACCTAAACCCCATAGAGAATCTGTGGAGTATTGTCAAGAGGAAGATGAGAGACACCAACCCAACAATGCAGATGAGCTAAATACCACTATCAAAGCAACCTGGGCTTCCATAACATTTCAGCAGTGCCACAGGCTGATCACCTTCATGCCACACCACATTGATGCAGTAATTTATGCAAAAGGAGCCCCGACAAAGTATTGAGTGCATACTATACTGTACATGGACAGACTTTTCAGTAAGCCAACATTTCAGTATTAAAAATCCTTTTTTTTATTGGTCTTATGTAATGTTCTCATTTTTTAAGATACTGAATTTTGGGTTTTCACTAGCTGTAAGCCTTAATCATCCAAATTAAAAGAAAGAAATGCTTGAAATTTGTCACTTTGTGTGTAAAATAAATTAACTTTTTGATGACATTCTAATTTTATGAGATGCACCTGTATATTGCTGTGAAAGAGTATTTGCCCCTTCCTGATTTTTTTTTTTTTTTTGCATATTTGAACACTTAAATGATTCAGATCATCAAACAAATTTTAATATGACACAAAGATAACCCAAGTAAATATAAAATGCAGTTTTTAAATGATGATTTCATTCATTAAGGGAAAAAAGCTGCCCAAACCTGCCTGGCTCTATGTGAAAAGACGAATTGCCCCCACCTTGCTAAATCATGCATGAACTGTAATTTACCACATTTTTTGGAAAGCTGAGTTAAAGCGGAGTTCCACACAAAAATGGAACTTCCGCTTTTCGGAACCCTCCCCCCCTCCGGTGTCACATTTGGCACCTTTCAGGGGGGAGGGGGGTGCAGATACCTGTCTAAGACAGGTATTTGCACCCACTTCCGGCATAGACTCCCACGGGAGTCTATGCCTCTTCCTGTCCCCACCGCGCTGTCTCCTGGGAAACACACAGAGACTACTTTCAGATTGGTACTCATATACGTCTCTAATCTAGTCACATCATTGTGGCCTTCCAAAGTTATTCCCTTTTTTTTTTTTTTTTTTTTTATAGTTTTTTAAAGTAGTGTGTTACAATTTGCATTACAATATGTAGGTGATAACAGTAGTCCCAGACTACGGGTCACGTATCATGCAACTTATACCTCAGGGCCTGTTGGCCACATTTCCTAACATTACCGTTATACATATTTATATGTTTTTTCTTTTCTCTTGATTAAACCCTCCCCCCACCCCCCTGTGACCCTCCCTTATTAAACCCCCATAGTACCCGGGCACACCTGATGGACAACGACAGTTCTGTACGTTGTTCTCTCTTATCTCTAAGTTACACCTAGTACGGACACGCCCCATTGCTAAAGAAATAAGCACTCTCAGCGCTCAAGTAGCACTGCTTGCGGACATGGCATTGCTTGGACCCACGGATTCCACAACCTCACAAACTTGTTGTAATTGCCTGCCCTAGTATAGAACGTCCTTTCACTCCACACTGTGGAGTTGACTATTCCAATCCAATCTTCCGAAGTCGGGGGAGTTCTTGATTGCCAAAGCTGTGCTATTAATTTCCTGGCTTGGAACAGACATCTTGCTACCGCCACCTCTGTGCTCCTGTCTCTCAGCCCGTTGTTAACGTGTCCGAGCACACACGTCTTGGAATCAAGCTCTAAGTTAGTTTTGAACGTTATATTTATTTTCTTTAAAATCTCGGACCAGTACCTGACTAGTTTTGGGCACCGCCATACCATGTGGATTAAGTCGCCTGTTCTGCTACATCTAGGGCACTCATCATTAATTCTACGGCCAAACATAAAAAGCTTTTTTGGAGTATAATAAGATCTGTGTAGTAGCATCAGATGGGAGGCCTTTTGTGAAGGTGAGACCGACACCTCTGTTCCAAATTCCAAGATCCTTTTCCACTCAGCGTCCGTTATCTCCCCCACATCGGCCGCCCATCTGACCCTACCCCCAGGGAGGCCCACCTGCATATTTATTCGCTTTATTAATTGGGTGTATATCTCTGAGATTAACCCCTTGGAGGACTCTGATTTAATTATTGTTTGTAGCAATGGAATCCTACACCATATGGGGGGTTGCCTGTCAAACTGCTTGCTCAAGGCATGTCTAATCTGTAAGTAAGTATAGAATACACGATTTGGCATCCCATACTCGTGCTTCAATTCCTCGAAAGATTTCAGGGTATCCCCCTCATATAACTGTATCAGCCGACTTATCCCGCACCTTTCCCACAACTTGTTGCTGTCAACAGGTAGTAATTCCTGCAAGTTCTTGTTATTCCAGATTGGTGAATATTCTGAGGTTCCTTTATACCCCATTATTCGCTTGGTTGTCTTCCAAAACCTAGTGACCATTTTAAGTGTCGGGATCTCTCCTTGTAGAGACTCTGCCTCCAGTGCTTCCACCAGTGAACTATGTGGGCTACCCTGTAAGATGATATGGGCACTCTTGCTTCCCCCTCCATCAATGGCGCATCCGCCCAGTTGTTGTAGCTGGGCTGCCAGAAAATAGGTAAAAGGATGGGGGACCCCCAGTCCCCCCTCCGTGGTAGGACACTGCAGTTTTTGTAGGCCTATCCTGGCCTGCCCTTTTTTCCATATTAATTTCCTAAAAAGAGATTGAATTTTTTGGAACCACTTCTCCCCAATCCAAACTGGGGAGTTGTGGAGCAAGTACAGCAACTGGGGCAACCAAACCATTTAAATCAGATTGGCCCGACCCGCCACAGACAGGGGGAGTCTGCTCCAAATATCAAATTTTTTTTAAATTTTGATAGGAGGGGGGCCAGGTTGTCCTCAATGAACGCGCTGGGGTCCTTGGATAGCACAACGCCGAGATACTTCATTTTCTCCATGACTTTCAGTTGGGGCAGGCTCGTCGGAGTCGGGTTGGCCAATGGATCGACCGGCAGGAGCGACGATTTCTCCCAGTTAATAGTTAACCCTGAGAACTTTCCAAAGTCCTCCACTAGATACATGACTTTCTCCAGTGAGGAGGTCGTGTCCCCAAGGAAAAATAGGACATCGTCCGCAAAAAGCGCTATTCGCTCTTCCTCCCCTTTTCTAAGGAATCCCTGCAGTTCAGGTGATGATCTCACCGCTCCCGCCAGTGGCTCCATGGCCAAAACATACAGCAAGGGAGACAAGGGGCACCCCTGTCTCGTCCCTCTTTCGAGGGAAAAACTTTCCGAGTAATTATTGTTTAACTTAAGTCTTGCCATAGGATTTCTGTAGAGGATCTTTAACCAGCCAATAAATACAGGGCCAAATCCAAACCTCTCAAGCACCCACCAGAGGTATTCCCACTCCAGGCTATCAAAAGCCTTGGCAGTGTCCAAGGACAATATGGCTCTAGACCCTGCATTCTCGGTCGGTACCTGGAGGTTCAAGTAGGCCCTTCTGATATTAGTACTGGTGGACCGACCGGGGATAAACCCTGATTGATCTGGATGTACCAGGTTTGCAATGCATTTGTTCAATCTGGATGCTAGCGCCCTTGCAACAATTTTGGCATCTGAACACAGCAATGATATCGGTCTGTATGAGGTGACTTCCAGTTGATCTTTCCCCTCTTTTGGAATCACTATTATATCAGCCTCTGACATTGATAAGGGCAGCCGCCCCTCCTTGAACGACTGCTCCAGTGCCCTTAAGAGCTCCGGGAGCAGCACTTCCCCGTACTTTCTATAAATCTCCAGTGGCAAACCATCCGGGCCGGGAGATTTCTGGGCTGACATCTCCATGACAGCCCCTTGCAGCTCCTCCAAGGTCAGGGGAGACTCCATCGCACTCCTATCCCTTTCCGAAAGAACGGGCAGATCCACCCCCTCTATAAACCTGTCCATACTACGCCGGTCCGACCCTCGGCGCGACCTATACAGATCTCTATAGAACGCAGAGAAGGTCTCTAGGACCACAGCGGGATCCGAAGTGATTTCTCCAGCCGGTGTCCTAATCGAGAAAATGGCCGATGGAGATAGATTGGACTTCGTTATAAGTGCAAGCGTCCGGCCTACTTTCTCCCCTTCACCGAAATAATTTTGTTTCTGGAAAACGCTAAATGTATTTGATGCTCTGGATCATTTAAAAGAGAAGTATGTTTTTGTTTTTTTCCCCCATCATACTTACCTAGGTGGATGCTGCATCTGTCCCCCGGCACCTCTACACTGAGAACTGGGCAACCGAACACTGCCGATGGCTTGGTTCTCACAGCTCCCCGAGCAGAGAGTTGCTGACTGTCAATCAGCGGCTCTCTGCTCTGCCCCCCCCCCCCCCCGCGCTCACTGGAGTGCTGAGATGTGGAGGCGGGGCGGCCATCTTAGGCTCTCAGCGGTTTGCTTAGAGGTTGAGACGGCTGCCAGTCCAGGCACCTGGTGGATCAAGGCTCCAACTGTCGGGATGACGCGCTACCTGGACTGATTCCTGTGACGTCAGCAGCAGGTGAACTTCAGTCCGCTCTCTGCTGAAAACAGGTCACAGGAATGCAAAACGAATTGCACTCCTGTGACCCATAGGAGAAGCCCAACCAAACGAGCTTAGGCTGGACTTCTCCTTTAAGTGTGACATATATGCAAAAAAAAAATTAATCAGGAAGGGGACAAAAAAATTTCACAGCACTGTATAAGTAGTTGAAAGGTTAGCTATGGCATTCTATGTTTGAATTAAATGCCCAGGTGCTCACCTACAAAGAAATCCAAATAAATCCAAAACTGGTTTGGAGGCACTCACGGGTCTTGCAGAGGAGGAACATCAAAAACGGCAGTGTTTTTATTGTCAATATTTCGATGAAGCTTATGCAGCGTACACACGGTCGGACTTTTCGGCCGTACTTGTCTGACTGACGCCAATGGACCAAATCCGGCGGACAATCTGATCGTGTGTGGGCTTCACCGAACCTTTCCAGTTGCAAATCTGACGAACTTTAGATTTGGAACATGCTTCAAATCTTTACGTCGTAACTCCGCGAGACCCAGAAATCCGCTCGTCTGTATGCTAGTCCGACGGACAAAACCCGACGCTAGGGCAGCTATTGGCTACTGGCTATCAACTTCCTTATTTTAGTCCGGTGTACGTCATCACGTACGAATCCGTCGGACTTTGGTGTGATCGTGTGTAGGCAAGTCCGTTCATTAAAAAGTCCGTCGGAAGTCCGCCGAAAGTCCGCTGGAAAGTCTGTCGGACCCGTCCGGTCGAAAAGTCCGCCCGTGTGTACGCGGCATAAGTCCATCTTTCTCAGACATCACATATATATACAGTATATATGGGCACAGGTTCACGTTAAGCTGTTAACTCACTTTTCTGCAGAACTTCAATCATTTCAACTGTGTACACTATGAACGCATCCACTGGATTCATTTCTAACACCTTCACACGGTAGCCTGCATTGTGAAGACAAAACATGACATCTAATGAATGGAGGTCTTAAAGTGTATGGTGGTGTACAGAACGCCCCCAGAAATGTAATTTCCTGCTTGTGTGGTTGGCCCACACAGAACAGAAAGAGAAGCCTGAGAATACAATGAGCAAAATATCTGCCACCGTGTAATTATAAATCATACAGATCATACATGGAAATAAGGTTGTTAAATCATAAACACATATTAATAAGATTGTTTATTTAACCGCTTCCTAAAAAGTGTCAGAATGTCTGCCGCAATATCGCAGACCTGCTATAAGTTACATAGTAGGTGAGGTTAAAAAAAGACACAAGTCCATCAAGTCCAACCTACGTGTGTGATTATAGGTCAGTATTACATTGTATATCCCTGTATGTTGCGGTCGTTCAGGTGCTTATCTAATAGTTTTTTTAAACTATTGATACCCCCCTGCCGAAACCACAGCCTGTGGAAAGGAATTCCATATCCTCACCTCTCTTACAGTAAAGAACCCTCTACGCAGTTTAAGGCTAAACCTCTTTTCTTCTCATTTTATTGAGTGGCCACATGTCTTATTAAACTCCCTTCTGCAAAAAAGTTTTATTTCTATTGTGGGGTCACCAGTACGGTATTTGTAAATTGAAATCATATCCCCTCTCAAGTGTCTCTTCTCCAGAGAGAATAAGTTCAGTGCTCGCAACCTTTCTTCTTTACTAAGATCCTCCAGACCCTTTATTAGCTTTGTTGCCCTTCTTTGTACTCGCTCCATTTCCAGTACATCCTTCCTGAGGACTGGTGCCCAGAAATGGACAGCATACTCCAGGTGCGGCCGGACCAGAGTCTTGTAGAGTGGGAGAGTTATCGTTTTATCTCTGGAGTTGATCCCCTTTTTAATGCATGCCAATATTCTGTTTGCTTTGTTAGCAGCAGCTTGGCATTGCATGCCATTGCTGAGCCTGTCATCTACTAGGACCCCCAAGTCCTTTTCCATCCTATATTCCTCCAGAGGTTCTCCCCCTAGTGAGTAGATTGCATTCATATTTTTGCTACCCAAATGCATTATTTTTCTACATTGAACCTCATTTGCCATGTAGTTGCCCACCCCATTAATTTGTTCAGATCTTTTTGCAAAGTTTCCACATCCTGCGGAGAAGTTATTGCCCTGCTTAGCTTAGTATTGTCTGCAAATACAGAGATTGTACTGTTTACCTCATTATCCAGGTAGTTTATGAACAAATTAAATAGGATTGGTCCCAGCACAGAACCCTGGGGGACCCCACTACCCACCCCTGACCATTCCGAGTACTCCCCATTAGGGATGAGCTTCGAGTTCGAGTCGAACTCATGCTCGACTCGAACATTGGCTGTTCGCAAGTTCGCCGAACAGCGAACAATTTGCAAATTCGAATGCCACGGAACACCCTTTAAAAGTCTATGGGAGAAATCAAAAGTGCTAATTTTAAAGGCTTATATGCATGGTATTGTCATAAAAAGTGTTTGGGGACCCGGGTCCTGCCCCAGGGGACATGTATCAATGCAAAAAAAAGTTTTAAAAACGTCCGTTTTTTCAGGAGCAGTGATTTTAATAATGCTTAAAGTCAAACAATAAAAGTGTAATATCTCTTTAAATTTCGTAGCTGGGGGGTGTCTATAGTATGCCTGTAAAGGGGCGCATGTTTCCCGTGTTTAGAACAGTCTGACAGCAAAATGACATTTCGAAGAAAAAAACTAATTTAAAACTACCCGCGGGTCGCGGCTATTGCATTGCCAGTCCGACAATACACATAGAAGTTCATTGATACAAACGGCATGGGAATTCCCCACAGGGGAACCCCGAACCAAAATTTAAAAAAAAAATGACGTGGGGGTCCCCCTAAATTCCATACCAGGCCCTTCAGGTCTGGTATGGATATTAAGGGGAACCCCGACCAAAATTTAAAAAAAAAATGACGTGGGGGTCCCCCTAAATTCCATACCAGACCCTTCAGGTCTGGTATAGATTTTAAGGGGAACCCCGCACCAAAAAAAAAAAACAAACGGCGTGGGGTCCCCCCAAAAATCCATACCAGACCCTTATCTGAGCACGCAACCTGGCAGGCCGCAGGAAAAGAGGGGGGACGAGAGTGCGGCCCCCCCTCCTGAACCGTACCAGGCCACATGCCCTCAACATTGGGATGGTGCTTTGGGATAGCCCCCCAAAACACCTTGTCCCCATGTTGATGAGGACAAGGGCCTCATCCCCACAACCCTGGCCGGTGGTTGTGGGGGTCTGCGGGCGGGGGGCTTATCGAAATCTGGAAGCCCCCTTTAACAAGGGGACCCCCAGATCCCGGCCCCCCCTGTGTGAAATGGTAAGGGGGTACTTACCCCTACCATTTTACTAAAAAACTGTCAAAAATGTTAAAAATGACAAGAGACAGTTTTTGACAAATCCTTTATTTAAATGCTTCTTCTTTCTTCTATCTTCCTTCATCTTCTGGTTCTTCCTCCGGCGTTCTCGTACAGCATCTCCTCCGCGGCGTCTTCTATCTTCTTCTCCTCGGGCCGCTCCGCACCCATGGCATGGGGGGAGGCTCCCGCTCTTCTCTTCATCTTCTTCTCTTCTTCTTTTCTTCTCTTCTTCTCTTCTTCATTTTCTTCTCCGGGCCGCTCCGCATCCATGCTGGCATGGAGGGAGGCTCCCGCTGTGTGACGGCGTCTCCTCGTCTGACGGTTCTTAAATAACGGGGGGCGGGGCCACCCGTTGACCCCGCCCCCTCTGACGCACGGTGACTTGACGGGACTTCCCTGTGACGTCATGGGGAATGCCACAGGGAAGTCCCGTCATGTCCCGTGCGTCAATGTTGAGGGCATGTGGCCTGGTACGGTTCAGGAGGGGGGGGGGCCCGCACTCTCGTCCCCCCCTCTTTTCCTGTGGCCTGCCAGGTTGCGTGCTCAGATAAGGGTCTGGTATGGATTTTTGGGGGGACCCCACACCTTTTTTTTTTTTTTTTTTTTTTTGGCGCGGGGTTCCCCTTAAAATTCATACCAGACCTGAAGGGTCTGGTATGGAATTTAGGGGGACCCCCACGTCATTTTTTAAAAAAAATTTGGCCGGGGTTCCCCTTAATATCCATACCAGACCTGAAGGGCCTGGTATGGAATTTAGGGGGACCCCCACGTCATTTTTTTTTTTTTAATTTTGGTTCGGGGTTCCCCTGTGGGGAATTCCCATGCCGTTTTTATCAATGAACTTCTATGTGTATTGTCGGACTGGCAATGTAATAGCCGCGAGTAGTTTTAAATGGGTTTTTTCCTTCGAAATGTCATTTTGCTGTCAGACTGTTCTAAACACAGGAAACATGCGCCCCTTTACAGGCATACTATAGACACCCCCCAGCTACGAAATTTAAAGGGATATTACACTTTTATTGTTTGACTTTAAGCATTATTAAAATCACTGCTCCTGAAAGAACGGCCGTTTTTAAAACTTTTTTTTGCATTGATCCATGTCCCCTGGGGCAGGACCCAGGTCCCCAAACACTTTTTATGACAATAACTTGCATATAAGCCTTTAAAATTAGCACTTTTGATTATTCATGTTCGTGTCCCATAGACTTTAACGGTGTTCGCGTGTTCGAACGAACTTTTTTCCTGTTCGCATGTTCTGGTGCGAACCGAACAGGGGGGTGTTCGGCTCATCCCTACTTCTGATTTATCACCACCCTCTGAACTCGCCCTTGTAGCCAGTTTTCAATCCATGTACTCACCCTATGGTCCATGACAACGGATCTTATTTTGTACAGTAAATGTTTATGGGGAACTGTGTCAAATGCTTTTGCAAAATCCAGATACACCACGTCTACGGGCCTTCCTTTATCTAGATGGCAGCTCACCTCCTCATAGAAGGTTAGTAGATTGGTTTGGCAAGAACGATTCTTCATGAATCCATGCTGATTACTGCTAATGATACCGTTTCCTTACTAAAATCTTGTATATAGTCCCTTATCATTCCCTCCAAGAGTTTACATACTACTGATGTTAGGCTAACTGGTCTGTAATTCCCAGGGATGTATTTTGGCCCTTTTTTAAATATTGGTGCTACATTGGTTTTTCTCAAATCAGCTGGTACCATTCCAGTCAGTAAAAATTAGGAACAATGGTCTGGCAATTACTTGACTGAGTTCCCCAAGTACCCTCGGGTGCAAGCCATCTGGTCCCGGTGATTTATTAATGTTAAGTTTCCCAAGTCTAATTCTAATTCTGTCCTCTGTTAGCCATGAGGGTGCTTCCTGTCATTGACCGCCTCCATTACTAGGATAAAAAAAGTACCGTATTTATCGGCATATAACACGCACCGGCCTATAACACGCACCCCAATTTAGGAGGGAATTTTAAGGAAAAAAAAACTTTTAGGAGGGAAGTTGAAGGAAAAAAAACTTACATTTAAATGCCCATCATTGCAGCCTTCTCAGTGCAGCCTTGCCCCAGTGCAGCCATGTCAGTGCAGCCATGTCAGTGCAGCCTTGTCAGTGCAGCCTTGTCAGTGCAGCCTTGTCAGTGCAGCCATGTCAGTGCAGCCATGTCAGTGCAGCCATGTTAGTGCAGCCTTCCCCAGTGCAGCCTTGTCAGTGCAGCCTTGTCAGTGCAGCCTTCCCTAGTGCAGCCTTGTCAGTGCAGCCATGTCAGTGCAGCCATGTTACTGCAGCCTTGTCAGTGCAGCCTTCCCCAGTGCAGCCTTCCCCAGTGCAGCCTTCCCCAGTGCAGCCTTGTCAGTGCAGCCTTCCCCAGTGCAGCCTTGTCAGTGCAGCCTTCCCCAGTGCAGCCTTGTCAGTGCAGCCTTCCCCAGTGCAGCCTTCCCCAATGCAGCCTTGCATCCTGTGATCCCTGCCATCCTGTCTTTCAAAATCGCCGACCGCGATTTGAAAATGGCGCCGCCGGCGCCGAAATACACAGAGCCGGTCCTCGGCTCTTCTCGGCGGCTCTCGTTTACTTTCGGCTCCACTCGTAGTCCCGAGCGGAGCTATCCGAACCTAGCCGAGTACACTCGGCTAGGTTCGGGCGGCGCTCGAGTGAAGACGAAAGTGGCCGAGAAGAGCCGAGGACCGGCACTGTGTATTTCGGCGCCGGCGGCGCCATTTTCAAATCGCGGTCGGCGATTTTGAAAATCTGACAGCTCCGGATCGCAGGGGATCGGCGTATAACACGCACCCGCGATTTTCCCCTGATTTTAAGGGGAAGAAAGTGCGTGTTATACGCCGATAAATACGGTAAATTAAAATGTTACCAAAAAATATGTAGCAGAATACATATTGGCCTAAATTGATGAAGAAATTCGATTTTTTTCATTTTTTTTATTGGATATGTTTTATAGCAGAAAGTAAAAAAATGTTTTGTTTTTCAAAATTGTCAGTCTTTTTAGGTTTATAGTGAAAAAAAAAAAAAAATACAGAGGTGATCAAATACCACCAAAAGAAGCTCTATTTGTGGGGAAAAAAAGGACACAAATTTTTATTTATGTAAAGCGTTGCATGACTGTGCAATTGTCGGTTAAAATAATGCAGCGCCGTATCGCAGAAAATGGCCTGGTCATGAAGGAGGGTAAATCTTTCGGAGGTCAAGTGGTTAAAGCAGATCTCTTTTACATGTACAGTACTTCCATAAAACCTTGATATGTTTATATTTCCTTTTCAATAAAAATGCTAATCGGCCCAGCCACTTGACCAGCTGATGTATTTCAGACTGAATTTTTTTTTTCCCTTTTAATAACAATTCCGCCATATTCATCGAGCCAAGCTGGACATTATTATTTGTCTACGGAAGATGGTATGTTGGGAACTCCAAAAAAGTCTCCCCAGCATTTTGTTGCAGTTAACTCACCATACTTCACACGTGGGGAGTAACAAGCAAATTCTTGACGATCATTCTTTTCTGTAGACAGGGTCTTCCTTAATCTGGGGCAAGGACCTGCAAGACAATTAAGATGTCAAATCCTGTACAAATAAATATAAATATTCCCCATGTTTCTATATTCTTATGAATATGTATATATACATATACTTTAATATGTTTATTTCCTATGATTGTCAGCTCTGTCTCGTGGCCATGATGCTGTATATTCCTGAAATACCTCAGTCAGGAAAATACCGCATGATGGCCACTAGCTGGAGCTGACAATCATAGGAAACATATTCCATACCGTACGGTGATTATTTATGACGGCTGTGACATTCATACAGCAAGTTGTTTATAACTAGACCCCTATAGTGTTCATTTATGGGGTTACTCTGAACCTGTGAAAAGAACCATGATGGTATGCAGTACAGTAACTCATAGCAAAAAGATTTCAGGATTCTGATCAGATTAGTGAAGCATACATTGGTTGCTGCACAATGGCAGTTGAATTGAATTTCATCAGTCCCCATTGTGTGCACATATACACTATATTGTCAAAAGTATTAGGACGCCTGCCTTTACACGAACATGGACTTTAATGGCATCCCAGTCTTAGTCCGTAGGGTTCAATATTGAGTTGGCCCACCCTTTGCAGCTATAACAGCTTCAACTCTTCCGGGAAGTCTGTCCACAAGGTTTAGGAGTGTGTCTATGGGAATGTTTGACCATTCTTCCAGAAGCGCATTAGTGAGGTCAGGCGCTGATTTTGGACGAGAAGGCCTGGCTCGCAGTCTCCGCTCTAATTCATCCCAAGGGTCGTCTATTGGGTTGAGGTCAGGACTCTGTGCAGGTCAGTCAAGTTACTGCACCCCAAACTCGCTCATCCATGTCTTTGTGGACCTTGCTTTGTGCACTGGTCCAAATCATTTGGTGAAGGGGGGATTATGATGTGGGGTTGTTTTTCAGAGCTTGGGCTTGGCCCCTTAGTTCCAGTGAAGGGAACTCTTAAGGCGTCAGGATACCAAGACATTTTGGACAATTTCATGCTCCCAACTTTGTGGGAACAGTTTGCAAGGTCAATAAAGACATGGATGAGCGAGTTTGGGGTGGAGGAACTTGACTGGCCTGCACAGAGTCCTGATCTCAACCCAATAAAACACCTTTGGGATGAATTAGAGTGGAGACTGCAAGCCAGGCCTTCTCGTCCAACATCACTGCCTGACCTCACAAATGTGCTTCTGGAAGAATGGTCAAACATTCCCATAGACACACTCCTAAACCTTGTGGACAGCCTTCCCAGAAGAGTTGAAGCTGTTATAGCTGCAAAGGGTGGGCCAACTCTATAATAAACCCTACAGACTTATGCCCACACAATCGGATTTTCCTCCAACAAATGTTGGATGTGAGCTTGTTGTCGGAAAGTCCGACCGTGTGTATGCTCCATCGAACATTTGTTGTTGGACTTTCTGCCAACAAATGTTGGCTAACAGGTTCTCAAATTTTCCGCCAACAAAACTTTGTTGTCGGAATTTCCGATTGTGTGTACACAAGTCCGTTGCACAAAAGTTCTACGCATGCTCGGAATCCAGCAGAAGGAGCCGCACTGGCTATTAAACTTCCTTTGTCTCGGCTCGTCTTACGACTTGTACGTCACCGCGTTCTCACTTTGGTAATTGTTGGCCAACATTTGTGTGACTGTGTGTATGCAAGACAAGTTTGAGCCAACAACCTTCGAACAAAAATCCACGGTTTAGTTGGTGAAAAGTCCGATCGTGTGTACAGGGCATAAGACTGGGATGCCATTAAAGGATAATGTATGGATCACAGGAGTGCAGTTCGTTTCGCACTCCTGTGACCCGTTTTCAGCAGAGAGCGGACTGAAGTCTCTCTGCTGACGTCATGGAGCCCGTCCAGGCTCGGGCAGCATCACGACCATGGAGTCGGGATCTGCCAACATGCCTGGACTGGCACCCAGCTCAGCCTCTCGGCAATCTGCTGAAAGCCTGAGCCGGCCGCTCCCGCCCCCTCCACAGCTCAGCGCTCCAATCAGCAAGGAGGGTGCAGAGCAGAGAGCCGGTAACTGACAGTCAGCAGCTCTCTGCTCACAAAGCTGTGAGAACCGAGCGATCAACGGTGTTAGATTGCTCGGTTCTCAGTGTTGGAGTCGGGGGACCGGTGCTGCATCCATCCACCTAGGTAAGTATGAATCAAAAAAAAAAAAATACCCATACATCTTTTTTAAAGTTCATGTGCGTGTAAAGGCAGGCGTCCCAATAATTTTGACAATATAGTGCATCAGCAGCATTTGCTGATTGTTCCCCATAATTCAATTTTTTTTAAAATTCAATGGACACTTAGATGATAACGTCTTAATGTACAATAACCAAAATGACTTCAGGTAATTTTCAGAATTATCTATAAATCTATTTTTCCAATGATATATACCGGTAATTGACATAATTGCTAGTACTGGGTTTACAATTACATTGTATAGCTTACTAATATTAATTACAATAAAATAAACAAAAAATACAAAGATGTTTCATCAACCTACAAATGCCCCTATGGATATGGCCCCAAACATCGTTTCATTTCCATTAGCTTCATCAAGCACTTCTCTAGAATTAAAGCGTTTGTTTCCCCAACACTTCATATTCCTGATATGTAGCTGCTGTACCATGTACTTGTATGAGAAAGTATCCTGTTCTCTTTGTATTGCTTCCTTTATCTGAAATCCTTGATGTTCCTACCAGTCCCTCTGCTTTCCTATTAAAAACGAACCACACTATGCAGGAGAGCACACCGTGGTCAGTTCTCTAGCTATGCTGGGAACTCAGTGTGTCGGACTTGTTCTGACATGCCCCGCTGCACAGCCATGCACTGAGAAGCTCAGTGTACTGCTGTTTCTCCTCCCCCAGCTCTTATGCAGCTGAGCACAATGGGAATGTGATCATTTATAAAAAAAAGAGAAAAAGGTATTTATAATTTTTTTTTTTTTTTTTTTAATCTATACAAAAATGTTTTGCATTTCATTTCTATTTTAAAGTAATTTTCTTTTCTTATTTAAAAATGAAACATATTATACTTACCTCCTCTGAGAAGTGGTTTTGCACAGAGTAGCCCAGATCCTCCTCTTCTCGGGTCCCTCGTCCGCCCTCCTGCACCCCACAGCAAGCAGCTTGCTTTCGGGGGAACCCGAGGCAAGCCGCTGCTCGGTGCGTCTATTCAGACACTGAGTCGTGGTTTGGCCCTGCCCTCTCTCTCTCCTCATTGGCTCACTGACTTGAATTGACAAAAGCGGGAGCCAGTGGCGCCCCGCTGTTGTCTCAGCCAATGAGGAGGGAGATTCCTGGGCAGCCCAGACTCTCTTGCAACATGGCTGGATCGAGATGGGGCTCAGGTAAGTATTAGGGGGGCTGCTGCACACCGAAGGCTTTTTATCTTAATGCATAGAATGTATTAAGAAAAAAAAAAAAAAAAACCTTCTGCCTTTACAATCATTTTAGGTTGTTTTACAGGTGATCGTTTACAATCACTTTAAAGAGGCACACTCAACTTTCCCTACACAGAGCAAAATGATATTGTCTGTGCAAAGGGCCTCCAACCTCCTTTCCTTGCCATTGCTCCCTCGCTGCATCTTCCTCCCTTGTCACCAACATTGATACCCAGTGCCTCCTGGTATAGAGAAGCATGTGGCCAGCTTTCCTGTGACTGTACTTGGCCCTAGCAACAAACAGACGTCTCCAGTCCCCCTGGTTGCCAACACCGCTGATTTCAGCACTAGGTTCAATGGAGGAAGGAGCAGAGAAGGAGTGCAGGTATGGTGGGTAAAATGGGGTCGGGGGAGGCCCTTTAGGCTAGGATTTCACTATTCCAGTCTTTAAAAAGTGATCTGTAGTGGATAGTTTTTTAAAGTGGCCGCCTCCTGAATGTCTTTTTTTTTTTCCTGCCGATTGCCACTTAATAATGGGGCTACAACCACAAGCCAGACATCTGACTTGCAACTGGGACCTATCTCATTGACTTGAATGGGCGAAGGGGTGTGGCATGTCAATTCAACATGCCGCATTAAAGTGATTGTAAAGGTTCATTTTTTAAAAAAATAACAAACATGTTATATTTACCTGCTGTGTGCAAGGGTTTTGCACAGAGTGGCCCCGATCCTCCTTTTCTGGGGTTCCCGGCGGCACTCCTGGCGTCTCCTCTTCTCGAGTCCCCCCCCCCCCTATCGGGTGCGCACGTGAATTCTGCTGCTGCGTCCATTGACAAACACAGCAGGACTCGGCTCCCCCCCCCCCCCCCAGCTCCCTTTTCACTGGATTTGGTTGATAGCAGCAGGAGCCATTGGCTATCCAATGAGGACTCGAGACAGCGGCTGGAGCTGCTGGGCTCATGCTCGTTGCTGGAACGATCGGTTTCAGGTAAGAAAAAGGGGGAGGCTCTGGGGGGCAGCTGCAGAGCAGAAGGTTTTTCACCTTAATGCATAGAATGCATTAAGGTGAAAAACCTTGAGGGTTCACAACTCCTTTGAGGGCCAGTTCACACCACAAGTAGTCCAGTGCGTTTTTTTTCTGCATCATAAAACGCATGGAAAGTAGGTTATATTGTTTCTAATGCATAGTTCACACCAATGCGGTCAGTTCCAGTTCCAGAAAAAAAAAAGTAGAACATGCTGCATTTTTCCTGCACTGGACTGTACTGGAACGTGGTAAAACGCATCAAAAAACACACTGTAATGTACTGGAACGCATCAAAAACGCACCAGACCCCAATACAGTGAAAAAAAAAACAGGAAAAAAGAAAAAACAAAATAATCTGGAATGCATCCAGAAATGCATCAAAAACTCACAGGAACGTGGCAAAAATGCGTTAAAAACGCGCAGGTCGAGACACATCCAGAACAGATCTGTAGTGCGTTTTTGTGGTGTGAACCAGCCCTAAATTTGTACAGTCTCCTCTGGCTGTATATTACAATTTAGGTGGGGGGGGGGGAGGGGCCACAGTGGTAAAACCAAGGTTCAGCCACCTGCTTTTACCACCTCCCAGCCGCCTTTGTGAAAGAGGCCTTACAGAGACACTGTCACTTTTCATGTACTTTAGTGAATGAGGTGAAGCTGTGCTGACTTCAATCATGTTCAAGAATTTTGTTTTTTTAAAGTTCTGCACATAATTGGGCATTTTCTTTTTGCAAAGCGAATTTTCTAAAACGATCAGTTAGTATATGGAACACCCCAAGAAAAGTAATTTTCTGCTTGTGTGATTGGCTCACTGATTTTCTCAGATGTTTGCACTCAGAAGTCAAATTCTAGGCATCTTCTGCAATAGGAATTTCATTTTTGGTGGGATGCTCCATAAGGATGAATTACTTCTAAAGGGATGCAGACACTGCAACATTCCTTATAAGAACACTGAGGTTGTCATAATGAAGCAGCCCCCCCCCCCCCCCCCCATGCAGGAATCAGTCTTGCAAAGGTATTGTGGAACAAACAGCTTTTACTTCAGAACATAAAAAAGATAGGAATCTGCTACAAAGTTTTGTAACAAAAGTGGAATTACATTTTAAATTTACCTCATTCACTAAGTTTAGTGAAAATTTACTTTGCAACGTGAACATGCTCTACTCTTTTGGTAAATTGAACCCCCTGTTCCTGAATAATTGGCAAGCAGGTGATATGCTACAAAACTTTTCTTACCTTCTGCACACTGACACACATCTTCTGAGCACAGCTTTGAAATGAAGGTGGTCCTGGAGGGGGCGCTGTAGAACACTCTGCATTTGATGCCTACCAGGGAAAAGATGATCGAATGGTTATTCTACAGCACTTACTTCGGGAGATGATATGTTGTGTATTTCAGCAAGTATCATTGGACCAGAAGTATAAGGCAGTAACTAGTAACTGTACATGACTGCAAATTGTACATGGACCATCAGCAGGGGTTTTGGGGCTAGAGCCCATAGCAGCGTAGTAAAGAAAGTCATACGCTTGGGTGGGCATACAGATGTATATACAGTAATATACGTGTGTGTGTGTGTATATATCCCCAGAGAGCCCCCCACTTACATCAGGGTCCCCAGAGAGCCCCCCCTTACATCAGGGTCCCCAGAGAGCCCCCCCTTACATCAGGGTCCCCAGAGAGCCCCCACTTACATCAGGGTCCCCAGAGAGCCTCCTCCTTACATCAGGGTCCCCAGAGAGCCCCCTTACATCAGAGTCCCCCGAGACCCCCCCACTTACATCAGAGTCCCCAGAGAGCCTCCCCTCCCCTTGGGGACCCCTGCAGAGACTCGGGGCTATGGGCACCAGATTCGGGGCTATAGCCCCAAAAGCCACCCCCTAGCAATGCCACTGACCATCAGCATCTTTGACGGAGGAAGGGGTGCCTTAGTACCCTGATATAGACACCCCTTGCCCCCATGCCAGTACCAAACATTATCACACCATCAATAGTCTAACTCCAGACAAAACTTTTTATTAGATTTAGATTAGAGTAGTGAAGGGATAAAGTGATGTCCAGGCTGAAGAAAGTTACCTTGGCAGTGGGTCTTCCCTTGCATAGCAAGGGTTAACTCTTCATTTTGTCGACTGGAAGAGGTGAAATGCTCACCTTACTCCTGACCCCCTCAGGCTTCCTCTGCATTATATGACTGGACCCTCAAAGCAGCTTCTCTTTTGCTGCCCAACCGCATACCTCCCAACTTTTTGAGATGGGAACGAGGGACACCTATTAGCACTTAGCACAAAGAGCGCACATGTGCTACAGCACACAGCAGAGCACCACAATGCACTGTAGGAGTGGGATTTCCCTTGCATTGGGGCCCATTGAAAATGACAGTCAAACATAATTTAACGCAAAATAAAATGTTAGCACAATGCAAGGTGGTGTAACGGAACCCTAATGCCCTGTACACACGGGCGGACTTTTCGGCATCAAAGGTCCGACAGTCTTTCCGACTGACTTTTGACGGTCTTTCCGACAGACTTTCGAACGAGCGGACTTGCCTACACACGATCACACCAAAGTCCGACAGATTCGTACGTGATGATATACGACCGGACTAAAATAAGGAAGTTGATAGCCAGTAACCAATAGCTGCCCTAGCGTCGGTTTTCGTCCGTCGAACTAGCATACAGACGAGCGGATTTTTCGACCGGATTCGAGTCCGTCGGAAAGATTTGAAACATGTTCCAAATCTAAAGTCCGTCTGATTTTCGATCGAAAAAGTCCACTGCAGGTCCAATGAAGCCCACACACGGTCGGATTGTCCGACAGATTCGTCCCAACGGATTCGTGTACACGGCATAACCCTTCCGCACCCTATCCAACCATCCAACCAAAATATCTTTCTTTGTTTGATCACTAAAGGCATCTAAATGCTGTAAATCCACAAGTTTATATTTTGACATAGCTCCCAACTGTCCCTGATTTCGCGGGACTGTCCCTGATTTGGAGCAATGTCCCTCTGTCCCTCATTCCTCCTCATTTGTCCCTCATTTTGATCTGATCTATATAGTTGTATATAAAATGCACTTTTTATCTTTCAAAAAGTGTTTCCCAGTCCTAAATCTTTCATCCAAATTCTAAATTGCTGCATTTGTAAATTTTAAAAGCCAATATAAGGAATAGTAGTGGTAAAAAAAAGCCCTTGTGGATTTCAATAACCTTTTTTTTGGTTATTTCTCCTTTAAGGGGGTGTGGCAGTGGGCAGGCCCTATGCCAACCTACGTTTGGTAGTAGGTGTCCCTCATTCCCATCTCAAAATGTTGGGAGGTATGGTATGTTTTGGTAATGAATTTTCCATGGCCTACATGACCATTACTAAAGCAAAATTTGCACAAATTTTGCTATAAACCTTTTTTATTTTTTTAAAGCTCAAGTGGTAAAAACTTACCCCTATACCTTAATAACTGCCCCACACTAACATAAAAAAAATTTGAATGCATGCTGCATGTTTTATGCAGTTATCACACTTTGGATATCACAAGGTCTAATCAGCACCGATAGTGCCAGCCACCAGTGGGAGGAGTCTTTAGCGGCAGCATTAAACAACACAGACTATCAGCCCCATCCACTTTATGTCCAGGAGCTTCAAAAGCCATATGTATTGTCATTACCTGTATGACATCATTTAGGGGGAGTGTCCAGGATGACCAGTCCACTGAGGAAGGGGCTGAATGACGCTAGACATCATCCAGCCTGGAAGTTCCTCAGAAATCAGGGACTGCAATGCAAATGTACAGTACACTTCTGTGTGTGGAGCACAAGGGTAGTAGAGGGAAATGATCGGCTGCATAAAGAACGTGAGTCAGTTCAACACAAAATCACTTTTAGGGCTTTTGTCAATGGGCTTTTGTCTGGCAATGCATGGGTCCCTTTACAAGCCTAATGCCCGGTTCACACTGGGATCTGACTTGTGAGACTCCAAGTCGCATGATATGTGAAATCCCATTTTAATCAATGAGAGCTGTTTTAATTAGCAATACTGAAGTCGCTCTGACTTTAGAAAAGGTTCCTGTACTACTTCAAGGGGACTTCTATCCGACTTGTGCCCATAGACTTTAATAGAAGTCGCCTCCAAGTCAGATCTTCATCTATATTGATGTGATTTGGATCCTACATTACAAGAAAATTACCCAGGCATTCCTGAAAGTCACTTCTAAATTTACATCAAGTCGCGTCAAAGTAGTACTCAAAATTGCCAGGAAGTCGCGTGGCAAAGTCCACCGTAAGTCATGTGACATTCAGGTCTCAGTAGTGTGAACCAAGCCTAAGAGAATACAGAGCCTGCCTGAAGCAGGTCAAGTGCAGGTCAGAAGGAGGTCAGAAGCAACTCAGACTAATGTCATCAGCACAAGCACAAAAGTTGTTGACGTTGGCTCTTCTGGTGAGACTTGAGATGGCTCAGCCTGAGGACTAGACCATTGGTCCCCAGAATGTGTCCATTTACTTGCTTTTAACCAGCCTTGTGGCACTGTTCTCCCATTGACATGATGAAGAATTAACAATGGGGCACCATTCCTCCCACTGACACCAATGATGGAGCATAATTCAATCCACTGACACCAAAAGATGTGGAAGAATTTTCCCTACTCATACCATTGATGGAGTAAAATTTCTCCCTCTGAGATCAACAATGGGCGCTATTCGTCCTCATTATTGATCGCAGGCACTAGGTTTTTTTTTTTTTACTCTTACTAACCACCAACCCTGGGTTATGTTCTACTTTCACTGACCACCAAGCTTGAGGCATTGTTTAGATCTACTATCTAGTGACCAAAGGACCGTGACTTGGCCCTTTGTTTAGACAGTTTGAGGACCCCTGGGCTGGACAGCTAAGGAGCAGCAAGAGACTGTTGAGGTCATACATCTGCTCACTCTGCTCTCTTTTATCATCTTGATGTTTGTTAACATATTTACATGCAGCACACCAACTTGGCTTCCACTACTGCTCTTTCGTCTTCTATGGTGAAGAGAAGAGAAAGTGAATGAAGGAATTGTACCTATATTACCTATATTCAACAAGGGACTGCTTTGTCCTGTGTGCAAAATACACAGGTATATATTAAAGTGAATGCCTAGTTCACCAGTCATAGGGCTAGGTTCACACCTAACTGATGAGGTGCAGTGCTTTTTTTTTGCATGCATTATTGTGTGCTGTGCTAGGAAGTCTATTCAAAATGAATGGGCCTGGCATCTACCTCCAGAAAATGGATCTGCATCTTTTCTGACCTTTGGAATGAACCACATATCATTGCACCATCACAAGTAGTGTGCAGTGCCTAGCACTGCAGTAATGTGCATGGGAACATGCAAATTCCTACAATACAACTGTGTGAACAGAGCCTATCCCTGCATACAAGTTCACACACCCTTAAAAACGTATTAAACCCAAAACCAAAAATGGAATACTGTATATTGCAGCTTACCAATCATTAAATGCAGTGGCTTTATTAGTTTTCCTTTTTAGGCTTTTTCCCTCTGTTGTCACCTGGTGAGCTGCACTGTAACACACCTCCTCCTGCATTAGAGTGTTCTCACTCTGGATGAAGGAGCACAGGGGACACTGTAGACATCAGCATTGTCAATCTGGCAGTAGAGTAGTGTGAGATGTACTATCAGACTTAGATACACTTTATAAGCATGTAGCACCCTCTAGGGTGCTAGAGTAGGTAATGTTAGGATTTTTGTTAGTGTAGGTAAAATGTTTTGGCTTGGCTGGCAGCCAAGCCTGTGTTTAACTGGGTTGGGTGAGTGATCCAGGGAGGCTGGTATGACTCAGTAGGCAACATCTCTGGTATAATCCCCCTACTTCTGGAACTTGTAAGAAACTTCTAGAAGAATGGGAGGAAGGTTAGGAGGAGCTGCCTGGACTATTCATATGGGCTCTGACCAATCCCTAACAGATAAGTTGGCAGGGGGCAGGCCCCCTCAAATCCTCAGGGTCAGCCCAGCAGGGCAGGAGAGTTTGGGTAAAAGTTGAAGATGGAGTGCTAGGAGGCTGTCGGTGGGCCCTTGAGGGTACCCCCCTTGTCTGGGGGAGTGACCTTGGGCCTGGGAGCTCGGGTGTAGGAGGGATCCTCTGATATCCCAGGAAAGAATCCTGTCCAGTGGCACGGGAGCAAGTGTGAGGACAGCAAGAGCCAGTGAGCATGAGATCTCCAAGGAGGACAGCAAGAGCCAGGGAGCATGTCCGGGAGATCTCCAAGGAGAAAATAGCCAGGAGGGCTGGTGAGTGATACAGTCGGGGAGGACTGAGAGGCAGCCTGAGAGGACTGGGAGAGAGCAGTCTGAGATGGATGGAGTCAGTCTGGGTGGACTGTGGAAGATTAGCCAGGAGGGCTATTGAAAGGGGCAACTGCAGCCAGGTGGGCTGGCAGTGCCTGAAGAGGTGGTGCTGGGGTCAGAAACCACAGAAGAACAGCTTGACACTACCCTGTTTCCCCGAAAATAGGACCTAGCGTGATTGTCAGTGATGGCTGCAATATAAGCCCTACCCCCCAAATAAGCCCTACCCTGTTTCCCTGAAAATAAGCCCTACCCTGAAAATAAGACCTACAAGGACTTTAACTAGGGCTTATTTGGGGGGTAGGGCTTATATTGCAGCCATCACTAACAATCACGCTAGGTCTTATTTTTGGGGAAACAGGGTAGGACTTTGCTACACAAATAAGGGGCAAACGGTCCCTGCCTGTAATGGGCATTTGCTATATCTAACTGGGCCCTTTTGTCAGAACATCTAATGCCTCGTACACACGGTCGGACTTTGTTCGGACATTCCGACAACAAAATCCTAGGATTTTTTCCGACGGATGTTGGCTCAAACTTGTCTTGCATACACACGGTCACACAAAGTTGTCGGAAAATCCGATTGTTCTGAACGCGGTGACGTACAACACGTACGTCGGGACTATAAACGGGGGAGTGGCCAATAGCTTTCATCTCTTTATTTATTCTGAGCATGCGTGGCACTTTGTCCGTCAGATTTGTGTACACACGATCGGAATTTCCGACAACGGATTTTGTTGTCGGAAAATTTTATCTCCTGCTCTCCAACTTTGTGTGTCAGAAAATCCGATGGAAAATGTCCGATGGAGCCTACACACGGTCGGAATTTCCGACAACACCCTCCAATCAAACATTTTCCATCAGAAAATCCGACCGTGTGTACGGGGCATAACAGTGTACCAGCTAGTCCTGGGATTTTTTGTGCTGCAAGCAAGTATGCGGTGCAAAGCTGAGGAGTGTGTAAATAGACTGTACAGAAGAAGATCCCTTTCTACTTGCGACTCCTAAGGGGGTGCGCTACAAGCAGTTAGAGCAAAAAGTTTTTTTCTTCCTTTTGGGATAAAGGTTTTACATTAAAAAAAATACAATCTGATCATTTTAAGCACCCGTCACCCCTGTAACTGCAAGAGAGCTTGTTCTGTTGAAAAAACAACAGACTTACTGGCAGAATCAGCAGATGAAAATAGAAGAAAAAAGAGTGCCTAAAAAGGAAAACCAATGCAGCCACCACATCTAAGAATTGATAAGCTGCAATATAATCAATGTTTGTTTTTGGGTTTATTACTGCTTTAAATACAAATGAACCTTGTTATTGTGTCTATGTACTGTATATGACAAGGAAATAGAGACATCTTGATGACCTATGGCCTATAGCAGGGATATGCAATTAGCGGACCTCCAGCTGTTGCAGAACCACAAGTCCCATGAGGCATAGCAAGACTCTGACAGCCACAAGCATGACACCCAGAGGCAGAGGCATGATGGGACTTGTAGTTTTGCAGCAGCTGGAGGTCCGCTTTTTGCATATCCCTGGCCTACAGTGTATAGGTGACGGTAAAAAGATCAAACGTGTTACCTGGCTCGTAAAAGTCATACAAGACGGCAGAGGCGGGCTGCAGGGGGGACACCTTCACTGTCTGATAAGCCTCAAATGTCACAAGTTCCCGATTGCTGGTGACCTTTAACAAGGAGAAATGAATATCCATTATAAAATTGCTTGTAGCAAAGTCTTTGAATCAGTGGAACAAACAATGAGTATTTTGTACAGGTGAGTTCAGTATTCACAGCCTATTTTCTCAGGACAGTTTTTTCTTTAATAAGTTGAATAATAAGAACTGTCCCCACTGAGCGATCAGCTTCTCCCTTTTATGTATTCAGGGTAAATAAAAAAGATGAACGTAACTGGATGTTATGAGCTGTACAGACATTGACACTGATAATTTTTTATCTTTATGTGATACTTTTTACTGGTTCATTACCCTGAATTAGACCCCTTTCACACTGAGGCGTTTTTGCGGCGTTTTAGCGCTAAAAATAGCGCTATTAAAACGCTCATAAAACGCTCCCCATGCATCTCAATGCACCCTTTCACACTGAGGCGTTGTGCTGACGGGTCGTTGAGAAAAGTCCTGCAAGCAGCATCTTTGGAGCAGCTTTTGGGCGTTGAAAAAAGCGCTTCAAAAACGCCCCTCTCCATTGAAATGAATTGAAAGCACTGTAAAAACGCCTGAATAGCGCCTATAATCTGCCCTGAGCTGTAGAAAAGTCACATGATCTCACAAAAAGGTAAACATGCAAGCAGAAAAGAGAGCATCTACATGTAGGGAGGTGGGGTTGTTCTTTGACGCCCGTGCTTCACTAACGCTTGAAAAACGCTGCTAAAACGCCCACATGGTTGCGGTAATTTTACCGCTAGCGCCCCGAAAACGCTGTAAAAACGCAGTATAAACACTAATGCCCTGTACACACAGTCGGACATTGATCGGACATTCCGACAACAAGATCCTAGGATTTTTTCCGACGGATGTTGGCTCAAACTTGTCTTGCATACACACGGTCACACAAAGTTGTCGGAAAATCCGATCGTTCTGAACGCGGTGACGTAAAACACGTACGTCGGGACTATAAACGGGGCAGTAGCCAATAGCTTTCGTCTCTTAATTTATTCTGAGCATGCGTGGCACTTTGTGCGTCGGATTTGTGTACACACGATCGGAATTTCCGACAACGGATTTTGTTGTCGGAAAATTTTATAGCAAGCTCTCAAACTTTGTGTGTCGGAAATTCCGATGGAAAATGTGTGATGGAGCCCACACACGGTCGGAATTTCCGACAACAAGGTCCTATCACACATTTTCCATTGGAAAATCTGACCGTGTGTACAGGGCATAAGGCGTTTTAGGGCATTTTTGAATCGCCTCAGTGTGAAAGGGCTCTTACGCAGGTTATTATGAAGCCTTAAATGGCTGAACTGAAGGGAAGGCTACAGTTCAGCTTTAATACGTCTCCTTGCCATACTAACCTTATCAAAGTACATGAGAAGTCTTCCCCCATAGATCTCATAATGGCTGATGTATCTCTCTGCTCCATCCTTCAGCTGTGGGTACAAAACAGAGTGTGTGTGTGATAGATGTATATGGATACTTGGGACAAAATGAAACAAAGTCAGATACATGGAGAGACAAGGCATGACACAGGTAATACATAATGGGATGAACATCAGGCCCAATCCATAGGGAAGGGGGTAGATGTGTCATATGTCCATTCCAACTCCTTCCCATGTCTGCCAACAGGGCTACTGGCACCTCTGTATTGGTTCCACAATGCACTCAGCGGTAGACATGTGCACAGCCAAAACATTTTTTGTTTCATTAGTTTATTTTTTTTTTCGTTTTTCAGGTCATTCGTTATGATCACAATTCATAAATTCGTAAATTCGTACATTCGTAAATTCGTACATTCGTAAATTCGTACATTCGTAAATTCGTACATTTGTAAATTTGAAATTTGAAAATCCAAAAACCCGAAAATTCGAAAACCTGAAATAGTAACTAACTATTAAATTATAGGTATTGTAATTTCCTTTCAAATTTGGCTGTCAGTGAACATAAAAAATACTAATTTATCTGAAGTTATGAATTATCTGAAATAAAGAATGCTGCATCTAAACAAATGGAACAGAACAAATGAATAATAAATAATAATAATAATAAAAAGTTTTTATTATTATTATTGTTATTTATTATTATTAATTCATTACGTTACATTCGTTTGGATACAGCATTCGTTATTTCAGATCATTCATAACCTTCGGATAAATTTGTATGTGTTACGTTCACTAACAGCCAAATTTGAAAGGAAACTACAATACCTATAATTTAATAGTTACTAGTAATAGTAGTTGAGTTAATTATTATTTCAGATTTCCGAATTTACAAATTTACGAATTCACTAATTTACTAATGTACGAATGTACGAATTTACAAATTTTTCCAATTTACAAATATTCGGAAAAATTAGTTAAACGGTTTTCATTAATTCGGATATTTCCGAATTAACGAATTTGTCGAAATTCGTTAAAAAACTAATTCGGAACGAAACGAATTGCACATGCCTACTCAGTGGTATGCAACCAAACTCACGTAATTTTTTTGATTTTTCTTTTTATATACAGAATTGCAGTGATATCACCCCCAAATTTACATTTCAGCAAACAATAGTTTACAGCACAAAATTCTATAGGGGCCTTTTTCTTGCAGCTTTTGTATATTTTTAGACACAATGGCAGGTAGGTTGAAAACCTAAGGATATTGCAGAGAGATTGTAAAGTCTTTAGTGGGTGTGATGGGTGCAGGGGATACCAAATTGGCCGTGTGATGGTGCAGGAGATACATAATCAGTGGTATGATGGTGCAGGGGATATCAAATCATCTGTATGATATACAGTATTCTAAAGGATGTGCCGGGGATACCAAAATTGGCAGTGGTATGCTACAGGGTGGCAACGGATGGTACAGAATACTAAAGGATGTGCAGGGAATATTAAATTAGTGGTGTGATGGTGCAGGCCTGCAGGGGATATGTACAGTCTACTAAAGGATGTGCCAGGTTTACCAAATTGGCAGAGTTATGCTACAGGATGCCAAAGGATGTGCAGGAGATATCAAATCGGTGGTGGAGGGAATACTAAACTGGTGGTGTGATGGTACAGGGGATCTCAAATCAGCGGTGTGATGGTACAGGATACTAAAAGATGTGCATGGAATACCAGAACAATGGTGCGATGGTGCAGAGGATAATAAACCAGCAGTGTGATGGTACAGGATAGTAAAGGATGTGCCGAGGATATAAAATTGATGCTGTTATGGTATAGGATACCAAAGGATGTGCAGGGGATATCAAATCAGTGATGTGATGGTTTAAGGAATACCAAATCGGTAGTGTGATGGTACAGGATACCAAAGGATGTGTGGGGAATACTAAATTGGTTGTCTCATCCGACAGGATACTAGAGAATGTCCATGGAATACCAAATCAGTGGTGTGATGGTGCGGGGGACATCAAATCGGCAGTGTGATGGTACAGGATACCAAGGGATGTGAAGGGAGTGTAGAGGTGGGCCACTGCACACACTTGTAGGGATATTAGACTGTCTGGTGCAATCCATGAAAAAGTACATGATATGAATCAGGTAGAAGGTGCACACAACGGGACTTACAACAGGAGGAATTTTCCAATGTAATTTAATCAATGTCAACGTTTTGGCAGGGCATGGCCCCGTCTTTCTCCAGGAAATGCGGGGATATCAAATCGGCATTGTGATGGTGCAGGGTATACCAAATCAGTGGTGTGATAGTACAGGATACCAAAGGATGTGCAGGAAATACTAAATTGGTTATGTGATTGTGCAGGAGTTAGCAAATCAGCTACATGATGGCAGAGGGTCTGCACCAGTGGTAATCAACAGACTTCTGGTGGACGCCTCTTCACAGTTGGCACAGTTGGAATGCCTGGCGATCAGTGTCTCTTGACCCCCCCAGGGAAAGAGAGCCTTGACTGATGGGAGCATGGCCAGAGACAGGGCAAGGTGGCTGAGTGGTCACCAGGGATTGGTGGTTATGGGGGATGGGCTGGGCCTGAGCTCAGAAAAGTTTTGTTCCCAGGGAATTCTGGGTCTTTCGAGGAACGTGGTTGGAAGAGCTGCCCACCCTCCCGCCCCTTTTTTCTATGGTATGTCACAGCTTGCTGCGATTTCTTGACCTTGCCAGCATAAAAGTGGCTGTAATGGGCTATGCCCTTGACGGAAATCGGAAGTAGGCGGTCTGTCCAGCACTTATGGTAAGGACAGGCCCCCTTCTTTGGAATTGTGTGCTCACAGTACAACTGTGACTGGCACTGGTTTAAAGTGTTAACATGTTATGCGTTAGATTTTTAATAAAGCTGTGGCCTCGCCCTTTCCAACCTAATGGTTATAAGTGTGTTGATTTAATGGGATGAAGGGGCAAGGGTGAAGGTTTCTATACATATGTTGTATATATATGTTACATTTAATTTGTACCAGGCCCATTGCGCCTCAGCAGTCATGTGTTAAAGGAAAGTTGCCATATTGGAAACGGGCCACAACTGCTGACCTATCTTCTGGAGATAATAGCTTCCTAGATGCATAGTTGTCAACAGTCCCGATTTTGGGACCCTTGTCCCGATCGGAGGCCGTCTCGATTTGGGATTTTGCTTTTGTCCATGGAAAAACGGGAACGTTTGGCTCTGCAGCAGTTCTGGCTCCTGGCTTCAACAAAATGGCCGCCGGCACTACTGCGAGAGCTCTTTCCCCTTGTGTTCAGCTACATCTCCTCTCGTTCCTTGTGTTCAATGTAGATGGGAGGGGCCGGTCCGTGCAGCCAATGAATCGGCCCCTCCCCTCTCCACTGAACAGTGAACACAAGGAACGAGAGGAGATGTAGCTGCACCAGGAAGAATCTAATCTGTACAGTCTGCAGTAGAATCAGCTCTTCTCACTGTTTTCCTAGGTGGACTGTATACTGAAGTCATGGACCTTATCCGGCAAACCGAATACCTGCTGTATGGTTTATCAAAGCTGTACATAAAATGTGTTCCCTTTGCTATTATTTGAAGTGTATAATAGAATCTCTGGAGATGTAGCAATGACTTGTAATCATATATACAGCCCATTTTTTTGTTTACATTAAATAGAATATTTTTAACAAAATTTCTGTTTTGTAAGGGCAATCACAAAATAAACAAAGATTGCTCTGGAGCCCTTGGGGTTACCAACTGAGGATAAAGTTTTCCTGTGGCTTGGTGGAGGGATCCACTCCGACGTGTTCAATAGTCCTGGTTAGATTTGGTACTGCATACCTTGTTCAGATCCTGTATGCTGGGTTCAAAGCCACTTAGCATGGTGATGTCAACAATAGCCATTCCAGTGGCACGATCCCTGGCTTTTCTCCTGAAAAAGAGGAAACATAAGGAGGGAAACAGCGATGCATTGAGGTTTGTTTCTATTTAAAACCCAACTCCAGCCAAAACTTTTTTTTTAATTGTGAATGTATAGATAGGATCAGCATTGAGTCTGTACAACCTACAAGTTGTCCCTCAGTATTGCAGCTTGTATAACACTGTAGTGCACACCTACTCTAATCAAGAGTGTTTAAATAGACTGCTGAGTAATTAGCTTTTGCCCAACTACCAGGTTTGTCTGTCCGTTAATGTCCAGCATGGCATTTCTGACTCTGGTTTCTGTTAAACTGTTCATGTGCTGGATTACTAATGTGATGGATTGGAGTTTGATTGTACTCAGCTTGTCTGTGCTTATCCTGAGCCTTCGTCTGTTAACGCTCAGTCTGTGCTCTGTCTACCTGTCTGAAACCTGGACTCTGTTAGGAATTGGTTTGTCTGCACCTGATCAGCCTGCTGACTCTGTCACTCTCTACTTGTGTGCTCTGAGGATCGGTTTGAAAAATTGTCCCCCAGAAGAGGGGAGGATAAGTCCCTGGTTAACTAATCATCCACAGAGTGGGAGATGGATTGTTATCATACCCAGCCAGCAGATGGAGCTCTGAGTTCCCTTTCACATGTTTTGCAGTATTTTCTTAAATTAAATTGTAAAAAGTCTAATGTTTACAGAACACAAGCTGAAATGTACACATGCATGCAAACACACACACATGCACAAACAAATGCAGTGAGTCCGACCAATGAATCCTCTCCCTCCCCATGTACAGCACTGTTAGAGGTTTTAATCAGCTTCTGCAGTGCTGTCTCCCTAGATCATTGGTTCTCAACCCATGGTACGCATACCCCTGGGGGTACATGCATCAAGGGGGTATGCCGCCCAGAGCCAGCACCACCAGCGGCCTTAGGAGAGAGGGGCTGACTACCCGGTGTGTTCTGCTGAGAACGCCAACTCGCCCTTGGCAGAACACCGGCGCAGCCCAGTGAAATAGAAGTGCCGCCTCCGGCTCCTATGATGGACGTCACACTGGTCCAATAACGGGACGCAAGACGTCCATCATAGGAGCCGGGGGTCCAGGAGGCGGGACTTAGTGGACACTGCAGCGGAAGATCTGCGCTCAGTGTAAACCAGCGGGTGGCGGCTCTCCTCTCCCTATGGTGATGGTGATGGGCAAGACGACTGGCGAGGCTGTGCTGATAGGCACTCGCAAGGCTGCACTAATGGGCACCGGTGACTGGCAAGGCTGCACTGATGGGCACCGCCGAGGCTGCGTTGATGGGCCCAGGTGACTGGCAAGGCCGCATTGATGGCCACTGGGGAGGCTGCGCTGATGGGCACAGGTAAGGCTGCACTAATGGGCACAGGTGACTGGCAAAGCTGCACTGATAGGCACTGCCAAGGCTGCACTGATGGGCACTGGTGACTGGCAAGGCTGCATTGATGGGCACTGGCAAGGCTGCACTAATGGGTACTGGTGACTAGCAAGGCTGCACAATATGCACTGATGAGGCTGCATTGATGGGCACTGGTGACTGGCAAGGCTGCATTGATGGGCACTGGCGAGGTTGCGCTGATGGGCACAGGTAAGGCTGAGCTGATGGGCACGGATCAGGCTGCACTGATGGGAACAGGTAAGGCTGCATTGATGGGCACAGGTAAGGCTGCATTGATGGGCACAGGTAAGGCTGCATTGGTGAGGCTGAGCTGATGGGCACTGGTGTGTGTGTGTGTGTGTGTGTATCTGTCATTGCAGCATGCACACATACAATGATATGGCAAATGAACAAAAACCTTCACAAACACATACTGACATTACATACAGACAGAAACTATGACTCCCAAACAACAGAAATTACTTTCTTGAGACAGAGGTACTTTAAAAAATATTTTAGACCTGCAGGGTACTTCACCGTAAAAGGTTGAGAAACACTGCCCTAGATAACCTATAGTGCTCCAGGATCCCCTTGTCATGTATTAAAAATTTACTTGTAAAACAAAGACTCTATTTGTATTATACATAGTGAAAACAGATATAAAACATTGGTATTAAAAATGCATACATTTCTAAATAAATAGAATAAAAATTATCTAAAACTGTTAGCCTAGGTTCACACTGACAGCAGCATTGAAATCCTGCGAGAATCCAATTTCATACCCGCATGTCAGTCTAACTTCGGGAGAGATTTCAGAGACTGGTTCCTACACAGATGTCTATACAAATCGCACCCCGAAGTTACCAAAAGTAGTACAGAAACTACTTTTGGGAACTGGTGCGGCGCCGCAAAGTCGGTGTTGCACCGACTCGGAAGGTGCCATTTCCGGCAATAGCCGCTGATTTGGCATGCAATTTGACATGTCAAATCGCATGCCAAAGAGCATCAATGTGAACCTAGACTTATAGTTTCCCTTTAGTATTCCATCCTGTAACAGTGTCATTGTCCTTACCACAACCCTACTGAGTAGACCACTTTCACTTGCTTCTCCTTGGTCTGAGAGACATCTCTTCTTGCTCTACTGCGCAGGTCATGCCAGTGAATGTTCTTCAGGGGTTCATCAGCCATCGTATCTTCTTCTTCGTCGTCATATTCATCATTGTAGTCCGATTGCTCTGAAAAAGGTTTGAAACAGAGAGGTAGGAGAAAGAGAGATGAGACTTATGCCGCGTACACACGGTCGTACTTTTCGTCTACAAAAGTCAGACAGCCTGTCCGACAGACTTCCGGCAGACTTTCGGTGGACTTGCGGCGGACTTGCGGCCTACTTTCTAACGAACGGACTTGCCTACACACGACCACACAAAAGTCGGTCGGATTCGTACGTGATGACGTACACCGGACTAAAATAAGGAAGTTCATAGCCAGTAGCCAATAGGTGCCCTAGCGTGGCTTTTTGTCCGTCGGACTAGCACACAGACGAGCGGATTTCGGGGTCCGTCGTAGTTACGAAGTAAAGTTTTAAAGCATGTTTCAAATCTAAAGTACGTCGGATTTGAGGCTAAAAAAGTACGTTGAAAGTCCGGAGAAGCCCACACACGATCGGATTACCAGCCAGCTTTAGTCCGTCAGCGTCCGTTGGACTTTTGTAGACGAAAAGTACGACCGTGTGTACGCGGCATTAGGATCACTCTTGTGTTGTAAGTACTGGGTCTCTGCTGAATATTTCTACTGTGCTAGGCAGGCGTGCATTTTATGACCAAGAATGGTTGGGAATTGATAAATGGGGTGAGGAATAGAAGAAGTGCATGCTATACATAAAGGAACACTCTAGTCAAACAAAAAATAGCAGGAAATGCAGTCTGATGCAGACCACATACAGATCCTGTCCCTCCCCCAGACTTTGACTTGATCTCAAAGCGAGTGTGAATGAGGACCTAATTGATGGAGAGTGTGATGAGTCTGAAGCATTATGGGTGGAACTGTACATGAGTATGCGTACTACAAAGGTTATCATTGGAGTTTGTTATAGACCTCCCAGTGTTCATGAGGAGGTGGAGACTAAGCTCCTTGCACAAATGGAAAGGGCTGCAAGGGCTGGGACAGTGATAATAATGGGGGATTTTAACCACCCAGAAATTGATTTGAGTAATGGCACTGCTAAAGTTAAAGGTCAAGAATTGATAACCCTATTACAGGACAATTTTATGGTCCAGTTTATTGAGGCCCCGACTAGGAATGATGCTCTGCTGGACCTGGTAATCTCAAACCATGCAGAGCTTATTACTAATGTTTATATAAAAAACATCTGGGTAGCAGTGATCATAACATGATTTAATTTAATATTAGCTGTAAGCAACAAACACACACAGGAAATATTAAAACACTTAGGCTCGGTACACACTGGGACGACTTGGGATCCGACTTGTACGCCCTCAAGTCGCCCCAAGTCGCCCCAGAAATAGATTCACATTGAAGTGAATGGGAGCGTCTTAATAGACACTACTGAAGTCGCTCCGACTTCAGAGCGTACTCCCTGTACTACTTTGATCCGACTTGGTAGGCGACCTGTACCATAGAAATCAATGGAAGTCGCCTCCAAGTCGGATCTCTCTGTAAAGTCAAGCGACTTTGCAGGGAAAACCCCTCCCTCCCCCCTCCCTCCCAGAGAGCTGATTGGCCACAGGCGAAGTCGCCTGTCATGGAGGCGACTTCAAGTCGCCTTGTAATTTGCTAAAGTCGCGTCGAAGTCACGTCGAAGTCGCGTCGAAGCCGCGTTGAAGTCGCCGTGCAAAGTCGCGCTGAAGTCGTGTTGCCCCAGTGTGAACCGAGCCTTAACTTTAATGCCGCGTACACACGGTCGGACTTTTCGTCTACAAAAGTCAGACAGCCTGTCCGACAGACTTCCGGCAGACTTTCGGCGGACTTTCGACGGACTTGCGGCGGACTTTCTAACGAACAGACTTGCCTACACACGATCACACAAAAGTCCATCGAATTCTTACGTGATGACGTACACCGGACTAAAATAAGGAAGTTCATAGCCAGTAGCCAATAGGTGCCCTAGCGTGGCTTTTTGTCCGTCGGACTAGCACACAGACGAGCGGATTTCGGGGTCCGTCGTAGTTACGAAGTAAAGATTTGAAGCATGTTTCAAATCTAAAGTACGTCGGATTTGAGGCTAAAAAAGTATGTTGAAAGTCCGGAGAAGCCCACACACGATCGGATTACCAGCCAGCTTTAGTCCGTCAGCGTCCGTTGGACTTTTGTAGACGAAAAGTCCGACCGTGTGTACGCGGCATAAGAGAGCAAATTTCCCAAGGGCTGTTCTCCAAGACTTATGCCCCGTACACACTGTCGGACATTGATCGGACATTCCGACAATAAAATCCTAGGATTTTTTCAGACGGATGTTGGCTCAAACTTGTCTTGCATACACACGGTCACACAAAGTTGTCGGAAAATCCGATCATTCTGAACGCATCGATGAACACAGAACAGAATTGGGAATTCTTCAAAAAGACTGTATGTGAACGCACTGCAAAATACAGTGCCTCGAAAAAGTATTCACAACCCTTGAAATTTTCCACATTTTCTCATGTTACAACCAAAAACATAAATGTATTTTATTGGGATTTTATGTGATAGACCAACACAAAGTGGTGCATAATTGTGAGGTGGAAGGAAAATGATAAATGATTTTCAAAATTGTTTACAAATAAATATCTGAAAAGTGTGACGTGCATTTGTATTCAGCCCCCTTTACTCTGATACCTCTAACTAAAATCTAGTGGAACCAATTGCCTTCAGAAGTTACCTAATTAGTAAATTGAGTCCTGACCCTGACCCTAACCTAGACCTTTTTTTTTTTTTTTTACACACACTTTATAATTTTCTCCTCTGGTAAGGAGAAAAAGATATATATATTTTTTTTCCACTGAAGAGGAGAAACACAGTGACTGATCACTGTGATAGCTAATCACTGGCTATCGCAGCAATCAGGTGATCCGGAACCAGTTCCCCATTGTTAATAAGAGACCCAATGCTGTCCGTGACAGCTAGATCTCTGTGCTGGGAGTGCACTGTGCAGCACGCTCTCACCACAAACACAGTAGAGTATACAGTTGTGCTCATAAGTTTACATACCCTGGCAGAATTTATGATTTCTTGGCCATTTTTCAGAGAATATGAATAATAACACAAAAACATTTCTTTCACTCATGGTTAGTGTTTGGCTGAAGCCATTTATTATCAATCAACTGTGTTTACTCTTTTTAAATCATAATCACAACAGAAACTACCCAAATGACCCTGATCAAAAGTTTACATATCCTGGTGATTTTGGCCTGATAACATGCACACAAGTTGACACAAAGGGGTTTGAATGGCTATTAAAGGTAACCATCCTCACCTGTGATCTGTTTGCTTGTAATTAGTGTGTGTGTATAAAAGGTCAATGAGTTTCTGGACTCATGACAGACCCTTGCATCTTTCATCCAGTGTTGCACTGACATTTCTGGATTCTGAGTCATGGGGAAAGCAAAAGAATTGTCAAAGGATCTGCGGGAAAAGGTATTTGAATTGTATAAAACAGGAAAGGGATATAAAAAGTTAACCAAGGAATTGAGAATGCCAATCAGCAGTGTTCAAACTCTAATCAAGAAGTGGAAAATGAGGGGTTCTGTTGAAAACAAACCACGGTCAGGTAGACCAACTAAAATTTCAGCCACAACTGCCAGGAAAATTGTTTGGGATGCAAAGAAAAACTCACAAATAACTTCAGGTGAAATACAGGACTCTCTGAAAATGTGGTGTGGCTGTTTCAAGATGCACAATAATGAGGCACTTGAAGAAAGATGGGCTGCATGATCAAGTCGCCAGAAGAAAGCCATTACTAAGCAAATGCCACAAAGTATCCCGCTTACAATATGCCAAACAGCACAGAGACAAGCCTCAAACCTTCTGGCACAAAGTCATTTGGAGTGATGAGACCAAAATTTAGCTTTTTGGCCACAACCATAAACACTACATTTGGAGAGGAGTCAACAAGGCCTATGATGAAAGGTACACCATTCCTACTGTGAAACATGGAGGTGGATCGCCGATGTTTTGGGGATGTGTGAGCTACAAAGTCACAGAAAATTTGATGGCAAGATAAATGCAGTATGTTATCAAAAAATACTGGAGGAACATTTGCATTCATCAGCCAGGAAGCTGCGCATGGAACGTACTTGGACATTCCAACATGACAATGATCCAAAACACAAGGCCATGTCGACCTGTCATTGGCTACAGCAGAATAAAGTGAAGGTTCTGGAGTGGCCATCTCAGTCTCCTGACCTCAATATCATTGAGCCACTCTGGGGAGATCTCAAACGTGCAGTTCATGCAAGACAGCCCAAGAATTTACAGGAACTGGATGCTTTTTGCCTAGAGGAATGGTCAGCTTTACCCTCTGATAAGAAAAAAGAGCCATATCCACAGACACCACAAAAGACTTCAAGCTGTTATTGATGTTAAAGGGGGCAATACACGGTATTAAGAACTGGGGTATGTAAACTTTTGATCAGGGTCATTTGGGTAGTTTCTGTTGTGATTATTATTTAAAAAGAGTAAACGCAGTTGATTGATAATACATGGCTTCAGACAAACACTAATCATGAGTGATAGAAAAGTTTTTGTGTTATCATTCATATTCTCTGAAAAATGGCCAAGAAACAATAAATTCTGCCAGGGTATGTAAACTTATGAGCACAACTAGAGCAAAAAAAGGAATACCAAACCTCAACACAGGATGGACTGTGGAGATTTAATAGGTAGGGCAGTGCCAACGTCCTAAATCTACAAATTATCAAAAAAGAAGTGAAAAAATGGACTTTGTAGGCACCATGATGCCTACAAAGTCCATTTTCCACTTCTTTTTTTTCTTTTTTGATAATTTATGAGCACAACTGTATATGCGGCCCCACAAATTAAGAACTACTTCCTTGAGGTTGCATATGTGCGTACCCTCGACAGGAAGGGGTTCATTTTTGCATAGTACCTGGAAGCTGTATACAAGCTGTACATCCAATTCACACTAGTGTGAACCCAGCCTCATAGATCATATGGGGAACTACTTACCTGCAACATCATCTCCAAAAATCTCTACCTCCAGCCCAAGCTGCGAGCAGTCAGAGTCCTCCACTTGCATGATGTTATACCTCTTGAGAACCTGGAAGTAAGAGTATAGTAGGGGTAAGTGTCTGCATCTTAAAAAAAAACAAAAAAAAAAACAGAATTCTGTGACAGATGTAGGTGAAGTGTTGTTTTTAGGAGCTGGGCCTGGGGATCACATTATAGACCAGTCTTTCCCAACTAGGGTTCCATAGAACCCTAGGGTTCCTCCAGAGCTTGTTAGGGGTTTCTTGAGCAATGACCAACTTCTACCCCTCAGATTAGTAATCACTGACACCAGCGATCTTTTTTATAGCTATTTGTAAAAGAGGATACTCCCAAATACCCACAAGTGTAAGGAGCATTCCTCCCAGTGGCGGCTGGTGTTTTTTTTTTTGGGGGGGGGGGGTCGATTGTTTTCCACCCCCCCCAAAAAAACCACCCCCACGCTGTTGGTTGGTCGGGTCGCCTGCCCCCCCCCTTGTGGGTAGTCAGTCATCCAGCCCCGCAGTTACCCCCATCTAGGTCACAGGCGGGCAGCATTCCTATGGGCGGCGGCTTCCATCACGTCTCCTCCTCCTCTGCATTATGGCGGCTTCCGCTGTGCATCTCCTCCCTCCTCCTAGGCGCCCATTAGGATCGCCTGTCCTTTTAGCCAATCAGGTGACAGGTCTCAGGTCCGCTTCCTGATTGGCCGGGAGGAGGATCAGTGTGACAATAGTGAATATTCATTCGCTATTGTCACACAACCGAGTGGGCACTGAGCGCAATGCTCTGCACCCCGAACAGCAGCAACAGCACTGGCAAAGTGCCACAACTTTCTTTCCACAGCCCATTTTTACAAAGTTTACTTTTTTTTTGCAGAGTTGATGACATTAAATTTTGAGGCGGGGTTCACACTATTGTAAATTGGATGTGGACTTCCCAGCATCCAATTCGCACAGCAGGAGATTGCAACCGGCTCTCTATGGAGCCGGTTCACTCATCACCACTGCGGCTCCGGTGCGAATAGCACTGGAGCCTTGTGCGTCTTTTGGTCTGTTTCAGGTCCGAATTCAGCCAAAAATTTGGGCTGAAATCAGACCTGAAACGGTGAATGGAAACGCACCGGACTCCTGCTGTGAGCTGCTGCGTTCTCCAGTGTGAACCCAGCCTAAAGGGTAGGCGAGTGGTACCTACTCCATGTTCTCCTTCTTGTTGGGTGCCAAATGTGGGTCACATAGGAGGCCTACCCCGGAGTGGGTTCTTCTGGGCACCTTGAACAGGATCACTCCACTACACATGGGGTATCTTTACTTTAGAGCCATTTTTACCAGTGCCTTGGGACAAGGGTGGGGCTGTGGCAGGGGAATACACAAGCTCAAAGCGGTTGTAATCCTCAGACATGAAATATAGACAAGGCATATCCCTCTATAGTGTGTATTTGTCTCAATCCAGAGCACTAAGTGTCTGCTGTCTCATTCCTCTGCTACCAGTATCAATCACTTCTGTCAAGTTTTCCTGACACCAAGAGAAAAATGGTGACAGGGGAGGGATCTCCAGCTAATTGACAGCCTCAGCTCTGTTCCTCTGTAAAAGGGGGGGGGGTCAATTCTCTCTAATCAACTCTCAGAGCTCTCCTCACTGATATGACTTCATAGCCGCTTGCTATTGAGGCACTTGTGTAGGCTCAAGCCTGAGCCATGCTGTGTGTATCCATAGACACATACAGCACGGCTTGGCCCCACCCCTGCTCTCTGCTCACTGGCCAGTGGCTCCTTCTGCTGCCTCCACGTCCAGTGAGGAGAGAGGGAGCGGAGAGAGAGAGCTGCTACTCTTGGACAAACTGGATCAAGATCAGGCTCAGGTAAGTATAAGGGGGGGAGGGGAGCTGCATACAGAAGGTTTTTGTACCAGAATACAGAGAATGCATTAAGGTAAAAAACCTTTTACCTTTAGCACCATTTTAGGAGCCGACTGAGTAAATCTACTACCTTAAATCAGTGGTCATCAACCCTGTCCTCAGGACCCACTAACAGGCCAGGTTTGCAAGATAACAGAAAAACATCACAGGTGATATCATTTGGTGCTCAGTGATTGCAGTATTCTAGTCTGCATCTCCCCAAGGTAATACATAAAACCTGGCCTGTTAGTAGGCCCTGAGGACAGGGTTGATGACCACTGCTTTAAGGAATATGTAAAGCCAACACTTCATATTCCTGATGTGTGCCTGCTGTACCATGTACTTGTATGTGAATGTATCCTGTTCTCTTTGTATTGCTTCCTTTATGTGAAATCTCTGGTGTTCCTGCCAGTCCCTCTGCTTTCCTATTAAAAACTGACCACACTAAGCAGGAGAGCACAGCATGGTCAGTTCTCTAGCTGTGCTGGGAACTCACCCTGTTCTCTTCCAATGAGCAGACTTGTCCTGCCATGCTCCCCCTGCACAGGTATTCACCGGGAAGATCAGTGCACTGCTGTTTCTCCTCTCCCAACTCTTATGCAGCCGAGAATTCGATTTTTTTTTATTTTTTTTTTTTATTTCAGATGTGATTACTTATATAAAAAGGAAAAAGGGTATGTATACATTTCTTTTATATCTATACACAAATGTTTTGCCTTTCATTTCTATTTTAAATTGAATTTTTATATATATATATATATATATATATATATATATATATATATATTATTGCCATACTCACCGTTAAGATACCTGTTCCTTTTCCAGATACCGTCACTGTAAATTTTTTCCCCATAGATCTCTGTGGAACAAAACAATTATTTAGAGTTTGGCATGTTTTATATAAATCCTTCCCCTTTAGCCTCTCCCTTCAAGTAAACCACTTGAAGACCAGGCTTTTTCTGGCACTTTTTGTTTACAAGTTTAAGTCAGTATTTTTTTTGCTTGAAAATTACTTATAACCCCCCCCCCCCCCCAAATATTATACATTTGTTTTTAGCAGAGACCCTAGGGAATAAAATGATTATGGTTGCAATTTTTTATGTCACACGGTATTTGCCTTGCAGTTTTGCAAATGCAATTTTTTGGGGTAAAAATACAGTTGAATGAATAAAAAAGAAAAAGAAATGCAATAGTTACCCAATTTTTTTTTTGTATAATGTGAAAGGTGATGTTACATTGAGTAAAAAGATACCTAACATGTCACGCTTTAAAATTGCGCATGCCCATGGAGTGGCGACAAACTACGGTACTTAAAAAGGTCCATAGGCAACACTTTAAACGCCTTTACAGATTACCAGTTTAGAGTTACAGATGAGATCTAGTGCGAGGATTATTGCTCTCCCTCTAATGTTTACAGTGATACCTCACATGTGTGGTACGAATAACATTTACATATGCATGCGCGGCTTACGTATGTGTTCGCCTCTGCGGGCAGATGGATGGGGGGGGGGGCACTTTGAAAAAAAAAATGATTACAGTGCCCTTTAAAAAATATCTATACTCCTTGAAATTTTCCACATTTTGTCATGTTACAACCAAAAACATAAATGTATTTTATTGGGATTCTATGTGATAGATAAACACAAAGTGGCACATAATTGTGAAGTGGAAAGAAAATGATAAATAGTTTTCCCAATTTTTTTGCAAATATATATGTGAAAAGTGTGATGTGCATTTGTATTCAGCCCCCTTTACTCTGATACCCCTAACTAAAATCTAGTGGAACCAATTACCTTCAGAAGTCACCTAATTAGTAAATAAAGTCCACCTGTGAGTAATGTAATTTCTGTATAAATACAGCTGTTCTGTGAAGTCCTCAGAGGTTTGTTACAGAGCCTTATGTCCCGTACACACAATCCGAATATCGTACGACAGATCGTACGACCTTTTTCGCTTAATAGTCGCAAGTAGAAATTGAATAGGTAAATAAAGTCACGAAAATTCTCGTACGACAGAAAGAAAAAAAACGGAAGTGATGTCATGTGTTGTAATGTATTTGTATTGTATTTTCGGATGACAACTATACTGACTAAACGAAAATCGTACGTAAGGAAAATTTTCGTGCATGTCCGATCGAGTAATATCAGATGAACTGTCGTGATTGGCTGTCAAAAGTAAAGCACACGAACCGAAAAACGTACGATTCTTCCTCGGACGACAGTTTTCGTACGATATTCGGATCGTGTGTATGGGCCATTCGTGAACAAACAGCATCACGAAGGCCAAGGAACACACCAGACAGGTCAGGGATAAAGTTGTGGAGAAGTTTAAAGCAGGGTTAGGTTATAAAAAAATATCCCAAGCTTTGAACATCTCACAGAGCACTGTTCAATCCATCATCCGAAAATGGAAAGAGTATGGCACAACTGCAAACCTACCAAGACATGGCCGTCCACCTAAACTGACAGGCCGGGCAAGGAGAGCATTCATCAGAGAAGCAGCCAAGAGGCCCATGGTTACTCTGGAGGAGTTCCAGAGATCAAATGTGCCATCAAACGCTTCCACTGTGCCCATCAAATGCAGCCACTGTACCCATCAAACGCTGCCACTGTGCCCATCAAATGCAGCCACGGTACCCAGCGAACGCTGCCACTGTGCCCCATTAAATGCTCCCACTGTGCCAACAAATGCTCCCACTCTGCCCATCGAATGCTGCCACTGTGCCCCCCCACCCGCTGTCTGCCCGGCACTTACCCTGTCTCGGTGGGGCAGCGGGTGACGGCGGCGGGCGGTGTCCTCCATGCTCCTCTGCTCCCCCATGTCCTCGATGTCTTCTTCTCCTGTCCTGTCCTATGATTGTACGCCTGATAGTTATCCAATCACAGCGCCTGTTGTTTCAGCCAATCAGGTGACAGGTAACAGACCCGGTCACCTGATTGGCGGAGAGGCGGTTCAGTGTTAGGAAAGCGAATATTCGCTTTTCTAACACAGCTGGGTGAACTGCGAGCGCCAAGCATGGGGTGGCAGCGGCGGCCATGGATAGATTGATGCAATGTATGAATCTATTGGTAATAGAGGGGGTGCATGGGGAGAGGGCGTGGCGCCCGTGCGCCCTTATGGACGCACCGCCACTGGCCACTGTGAAACATGGTGGTGACAGCATCATGTTGTGGGGATGCTTTTCTTCAGCAGGGACAGGGAAGCTGATCAGAGTTGAGGAGAAGATGGATGGAGCCAAATACAGGACAATCTTATTAGAAAACCTGTTAGAGTCTGCAAAATACTTGAGATTGGGGCGGAGGTTCACATTCCAGCAGGACAATGACCCTAAATATACAGCCAGAGCTACAATGGGATGGTTTGGATCAAAGCCTATTCATGTGTTAGAATGGGCCAGTCAAAGTCCAGACCTAAATCCAATTGAGAACCTGTGGCAAGACTTTAAAATTGCTGTTCAGACGCTCTCCATCCAATCTGACAGAGCCTGAGCTATTTTGCAAAGAAGAATGGGCAAACATGTCACTTTCTAGATGTGCAAAGCTGGTAGAGACATCCCCAAAAAGACTTGCAGCTGTAATTGCAGCAAAAGATGGTTCTACAAAGTATTGACTCAGGGGGGCTGAATATAAATGCACCCCACACTTTTCACTTATTTGTAAAAAAAAAAAATGAAAACCATTTATCATTTTCCTTCCACTTCACAATTCTGGTCCGATGCGTTTCGACTAACTAGTCTTCAACTGGGGACTAGTTAGTTGAAACGCGTCGGACCAGCACCTCCTGCTTCCCATATTGCTTTTAATATTTTTTGTGATCACTTTTATCTCATATCCTAAAATTCATTGTATGATATTTTTATCTCCAATAAACCAACATTGGTTGACCTGCGCCATGTGGAGCTTCCTTTTTTCCCTTATGCTTGAGCACCGATCACTACCCTCTGATTACCACCATTTTTGGATCAGTTTGGCTGCTGATTGCTCTGGAACCATCGTCTTGGAACTATCACCCAACCTTGAGTAGATTGGAGTTGCAGTCTTTGTGTTACCATCCAACCTGGCATCACCTCATCACCGGGGATCCAGTACTATAAGCCTATTAGGCGCACTGCCGTACGGTATGTGCCTCCACCTGGTTCGGTAAGAGTACCCACCCTCTCATCTTAATATTTTTTAATGTTTATCAGTGCATTTCTGGTCCAGCTTGACCACATGTTTTCTGCTTCAGTTGAAGATTGAAGAGAAAGTTTTCCATCCATTGGACACTATACATGTGGACATTTTGTCATTGGATTATTGTAGTTCATCACAATCATTCCACATCACCTTGGTGTACGGTGATTAAGGGTTGTGTAAGGTCATTTCCATATAACATCTTACGTTATAACATGTTTGCTATTTTACGTTTGCAAAAAACATTTTTTTAATCTAACATTTTTTTACATTAATCTGTATTTGGAGGCATTGCAATTTGAACTACCTTCTCAAATGTATGTCTCCTGATGCTTGGTAATCCAAGCTATGTCTTTTTTCATGTTGATTTGTTGCCTAAAAATAGCTGGTAAAGTGATTGTAAAGTATTTAAAAAAATAACAAACATGTTATAATTCTCGCCTCTGTACAGTTGGTTTTGCACAGAGCAGCCCCAATCCTCCTCTTCTCGGGTCCCTGTTAGCTGCTCCTGGCTCCTCCCTCCTGTTGAGTGCCCCCACAGCCAGCAGCTTGCTATGGGGGCACCCGAGCCGAGTCACAGCTCCCTGGGTCCATTCAGACACGGAGCCCCAACCCAGCCCCGCCCCCTCTCTGCCCTGATTGGCTAACTGGCTTTGACAGCCGCAGGAGCCAATGGCACTGCTGCTGATACTCACCCAATCAAGAGGAGAGTCCCGGACGGCTAAGACAGTCGTGGACATAGCTGGAGAGAGATGGGGCTCCCCGTTCTGTCAGGGGACTCAAGTGTGATCGCCTGTTCCTAGTGATCAGGAACAGCGATCTCTCTGTACTCCCTGTCAGTCCACTCTCCCCCCCCCTACAGTTAGAAACACCTCCCTAGGGAACATTTAACCCCTTGATCGCCCCCTAGTTTTAAGCTCTTCCCTACCAGTGTCATTTATACAGTAATCAGTACATTTATATAGCACTGATCGCTGTATAAATGTCACTGGTCCTAAAAAAGTGTCAAAAGTGTCCGATCTGTCTGCCGCAATGTCGCAGTCCCGCTAAAAATCACTAATCACCACCATTACTAGTAAAAAATAAATAAATAAATAATAATAAAAATGCCATAAATTTATCCTCTATTTTGTAGACGCTATAACTTTTGCGCAAACCAATCAATATACACTTATTGCGATTTTTTTTTACCATTGATATGTAGCAGAATACATATTGGCCTAAACTGATGAAGAATTTTGTTTTTTTTTACGTTTTCGTTTTTTTGGATATTTATTACAGCAAAAAGTAAGAAATATTGTTTTTTTTTTCAAAATTGTCGGTCTTTTTTTGTTTATACCGCAAAAAATAAAAACCGCAGAGGTGATCAAATACCACCAAAAGAAAGCTCTAATTGTGGGAGAAAAGGACATAAATTTTGTTTGGGTACAACATCGCACGACGCGCAATTTTCAGTTAAAGCGACGCAGTGCCGTATCGCAAAAAATGGCCTGGTCATTAAAGGGGTAAATCCTTCCAGGCTGAAGTGGTTAAAAAAAATTATTATTTAAAAAAAAAATTCCTGATGTTAAATTTCAGTCGATGTTAGCATTTAATTTGCACTGCACGTCATGCCTTTTTGATTTAATAAAAAAAAAAAAAATACTTGTGTACTCGAGATGTATAATGCTACATTTTTGTGTGTCCACTGCTGGTGGAATAGTGTCAACTTTCTGTGTGTCCTCTGTGGGTGGAATTAGGCCCCTCTCTGAAGGTAGTATTATACCCCTTCCTGTGAGTGTTCTGTGGGTGGAATGCCCCTTTTTGAGGGTTTGAATAGGCCCCTCATTCTGGTACAGCACTGGTTACCGCCACCAAAAGGGTGGTCTTAAATATTGCGCTTTTTTAGTTCCTGTCTCGTTTGTGAATTGGACTCTTGCTCGATTTTTGCAATATTTACCAACTTTTTTTGTTGTTGTTTACCGCAATATCGTTATTTTTTTTTTTATGAATTGGACTTTATTTACCACATGCAATCATTTATGCAAATGAGTAACATGATACCTATGAAAGCCTAGTGAATTGACCCCATAATTCCCCGAGTTACATACAGGCTATCACTAGGCAAACTAGGCATCCACCTAGGGCGCACTGCTACCTAGGACGCCCGGCCACTGGTGTTCCTACTCTCTTCTCTCTGCAGCAAGCTAATAAGTCTCAGCATCAGCAGGCAGCTGACGCTCCGTTCGCACATAGTGTTAAAGGCGCAGCAGCGGCGGAGCACTGTGTCTGTGTCCCGACTCCCAAATGAATGGAAGCAAGCAAACTTTTATTGTTGGGCACGGTTAGGTTGCATTTGATGGGTGCTGGTGAGGCTGCATTTGATGGGCGCTTCATTAAAAAGGTGGGGTGTACATGGGCAGGGCAAAGGGGATGGAGTCAGGGTGGAGTTAAAGGGGGGGGGGGGGGCGGCACAATTAGGTTTCGCCTAGGATGTCAAAAATCCTTGCATCAGCCCTGGTTACAAACATCTGACTTACATACGACTCACAATGAAGAGAGACAACCAGGGCTGGTACAAGGATTTCTGACACCCTAGGCGAAACCTCATTTTGCTGCTCCCGTGCTCCACCCCTGACTCCACCCTCTTTTCCCTGCTAATGTATACCCCACCTTTTTAATGAAGCACCCATCAAATGCAGCCCACCAGCGCCCTATCAAATGCAGCCTCACCTGCGCCCATCAAATGCAGCCTCACCAGCGCCCTATCAAATGCAGCCTCACCAGCGCCCTATCAAATGCAGCCTCACCTGCACTCATCAAATGCAGCCTCACCAGCACCCATCAAATGCAGCCTCACCAGCGCCCTATCAAATGCAGCCTCACCTGCGCCCATCAAATGCAGCCTCACCAGCGCCCTATCAAATGCAGCCTCACCCGTGCCCTATCAAATGCAGCCTCACCAGCGCCCCATCAAATGCAGTCTCACCAGCGCCCATCAAATGCAGCCTCACCTGCACCCTATCAAATGCAGCCTCACCCGTGCCCATCAAATGCAGCCTCACCCGTGCCCATCAAATGCAGCCTCACCAGCGCCCCATCAAATGCAGTCTCACCAGCGCCCATCAAATGCAGCCTCACCTGCGCCCATCAAATGCAGCCTCACCAGCGCCCTATCAAATGCAGCCTCACCCGTGCCCATCAAATGCAGCCTCACCAGCGCCCCATCAAATGCAGCCTCACCTGCGCCCATCAAATGCAGCCTCACCAGCGCCCATCAAATGCAGCCTCACCCGTGCCCATCAAATGCAGCCTCACCAGCGCCCATCAAATGCAGCCTCACCAGTGCCCATCAATAAATGTTTGCTTGCTTCCATTCATTCGGGAGTCAGGACACAGACACAGTCCTGCACCACTGCTGCGGCTCTGACACTATGTTCGAACAGAGTGGCGGCTGCCTGCTGATGCTGGGACTTAGTTCATTTTCATCCCATCTCCCCATAGAGGAGAGCGGGGCTCTGACAGGTCCATCTCAGCTCAGTGAGTAGAGACGGACCTGTCATCGCCTGCTCAGTGGGGATCAGCTGATCACCCGTGTCAAAGGACCCTAATGCCCCGTACACACGATCGCACATTCCGACAACAAAATCCATGTTTTTTTTCTGACGGATGTTGGCTCAAACTTGTCTTGCATACACACGGTCACACAAATCTTGTCAGAAATTCCGAACGTCAAGAACGCGGTGACGTACAACACGTACGACGAGCGGAGAAAAATGAAGTTCTATAGCCAGTGCGGCTCTTCTGCTTGATTCCGAGCATGCTTGGAACTTTGTGCATCGGAATTGTGTACACACGATCGGAATTTACGACAACGGATTTTGTTGTCAGAAAATTTGAGATCCAGATCTTAAATTTTGTTTTCCGACGAAAAATGTCTGATGGAACCATACACACGGTTGGAATTTCCGACAACAAGCTCCCATTGAACATTTGTTGTTGGGAAATCCGATCGTGTGTACGGGGCATAAGAGTTATTTTGGGAAAAAGGTGTCTCCACTGATGCTTTATCACCAATCCTTGTTTCCACAAGAACCCAAAATTTTCAAAATCCAATTATCATTGGGACAGAAAGTGAGGTGAAATCTTCTGAACAGGGGCACAGAGAGCAAAACAAACCTTACAGGGGTGATAACCCTTCTCTATGCTATGCAGAGGCGTCGCCAGGGGGTGGCTATCGAGGCTGGAGCCCCGAATGTGGAGCCCATAGCCCCGAGTCTCAGCGGGTGTGCAGGAGAAACTAGCGGGCGGGTCACGGCTGCGGCGGGCGGCATTGGAGGTAGAGGAGAGAAGAGCAGGCATGTACAAGCACTGAGCCATCGGATGACAGCACCCCCCTCTCAGTCACTGGAGCCACCCCCATGACAGCACCCCCCTCTCTGTCAGCCCACCCCCCCCAGTCAGCACCCCCCTCTCTGTCAGCCCACCTCCCCAGTCAGCACCCCCCTCTCTGTCAGCCCACCCCCTTCTCTGTCAGCCCACCCCCCCAGTCAGCACCCCCCTCTCTGTCAGCCCACCCCCCTGTCAGCACCCCCCTCTCTGTCAGCACCCCCCTCTCAGTCCATACCCTCTCTGTCAGCACCCCCCTCTCTGTCAGTCCATACCCTCTCTGTCAAGACCCCCCTCTCTGTCAGTCCATACCCTCTCTGTTAGCGCCCCCCTCTCTGTCAGCCCACCCCCCCTCTGTCAGCGCCCCCTCTCTGTCAGCCCACACCCTCTTTTAGCACCCCCCTGTCAGCCCTCCCCCTCTCTGTCAGCACCACCCCCCTCTGTGTCAGCACCCCCCCTCTTTTAGCACCCCCCCGTCAGCACTCCCCCTCTCTGTCAGCAACACCCCCCTCTGTGTCAGCACCCCCTCTCTCTGTCAGCCCACCCCCCCTGTCAGCACCCCCCTCTGTCAGCCCACCCCCCTGTCAGCACCCCCCTCTCTGTCAGCCCACCCCCCCTCTGTCAGCCCACCCCCCTCTCTGTCAGCACCCCCCTCTCTGTCAGCCCACTCCCCCAGTCAGCACCCCCCTCTCTGTCAGCCCACCCCCCCAGTCAGCACCCCCCTCTCTGTCAGCCCACCCCCTTCTCTGTCAGCCCACCCCCTCTCTGTCAGCCCACCCCCTCTCTGTCAGCCCACCCCCTCTCTGTCAGCACCCCCTCTCTGTCAGCACCCCCTCTCTGTCAGCCCACCCCCCCAGTCAGCACCCCCTCTCTGTCAGCCCACCCCCCCAGTCAGCACCCCCCCGTCAGCCCTCCCCCTCTCTATCAGCACCACCCCCCTCTGTGTCAGCACCCCCCTCTTTTAGCACCCCCCCGGTCAGCACTCCCCCTCTCTGTCAGCACCACCCCCCTCTGTGTCAGCACCCCCTCTCTCTGTCAGCCCACCCCCCTGTCAGCACCCCCCTCTGTCAGCCCACCCCCCTGTCAACACCCCCTCTATGTCAGCCCACCCCCCCTGTCAGCACCCCCCTCTCTGTCAGCACCCCCCTCTCTATCAGCCCACTCCCCCAGTCAGCACCCCCCTCTCTGTCAGCCCACCCCCCCAGTCAGCACCCCCCTCTCTGTCAGCCCACCCCCATGACAGCACCCCCTCTCTGTCAGCACCCCCCTCTCTGTCAGCCCACCCCCTCTCTGTCAGCCCACCTCCCCAGTCAGCACCCCCCTCTCTGTCAGCCCACCTCCTTCTCTGTCAGCCCACCCCCTCTCTGTCAGCACCTCCTCTCTGTCAGCCCACCCCCCCAGTCAGCACCCCCCTCTCTGTCAGCCCACCCCCCTGTCAGCACCCCCCTCTCTGTCAGTACCCCCTCCCTGTCAGCACCCCCCTCTCTGTCAGCACCCCCCTCTCTGTCAGCACCCCCCTCTCAGTCCATACCCTCTCTGTCAGCACCCCCCTCTCTGTCAGTCCATACCCTCTCTGTCAGCCCACCCCCTCTCTGTCAGCACCCCCTCTCTGTCAGCACCCCCTCTCTGTCAGCCCACCCCCCCAGTCAGCACCCCCCTCTCTGTCAGCCCACCCCCCTGTCAGCACCTCCTCTCTGTCAGCACCCCCCTGTCAGCACCCCCCTCTCTGTCAGCACCCCCCTCTCAGTCCATACCCTCTCTGTCAGCACCCCCCTCTCTGTCAGTCCATACCCTCTCTGTCAGCACCCCCCTCTCTGTCAGTCCATACCCTCTCTGTCAGCACCCCCTCTCTGTCAGCGCCCCCCTCTCTGTCAGCCCACACCCTCTTTTAGCACCCCCCCCCCCCCCCGTCAGCCCTCCCCCTCTCTGTCAGCAGCACCCCCCTCTTTTAGCACCCCCCCGTCAGCACTCCCCCTCTCTGTCAGCACCACCCCCCTCTGTGTCAGCACCCCCTCTCTCAAGAGAACACCGGCACGGCGACGCCTCCTTCTACCTCAACCTCCAGAGTCACGCTGAATAACAGCCATGGTGGCTGTGACTGGGAGTGGGACAGAACGAAGATAAAAAAAAAAAGGTGTCACTCTCTCTCTGTGTTTCTCGCTCTCCTTCTCTCTCTCGCTTTCTCTCTTTCTCCCCTTCTCTCCTTCTCTCTCTCTTCTTCTCTGTCTCTATTCTCTCTCTTCTCTCTTTTGACGGGCACAGTGGCTTCATTTCACGGGGCACAGTGGTTGCAATTGATGGGGTACAGTGGTTGCAATTGATGGGCACAGTGGCTGCATTTGACGGGGCACAGTGGCTGCAATTGATGATTTGACTGCCCCTTGGCTAATTTTAAATAAATAAACTTAGGCTTTAAGGGGGCAAGGGCAGGTAGGTCAGTGCATGTCAGGTAGGTCAGTGTATGTCAGATAGGTAGGTCAGTGTATGTCAGATAGGTAGGTCAGTGTGTGTCAGGTAGGTCAGATAGGTAGGTCACTGTGTGTCAGGTAGGTCAGATAGGTAGGTCAGTGTGTGTCAGGTAGGTAGGTCAGTGTATCAATTAGGTCAGTGTTTCTCAGATAGGTAGGTCAGTGTGTGTCAGGTAGGTCAGATAGGTAGGCCAGTGTGTGTCAGGTAGGTCACATAGGTAGGTCAGTGTGCGTCAGGTAGGTCAGATAGGTAGGTCAGTGTGTGTCAGGTAAGTAGGTCAGTGTATCAATTAGGTCAGTGTGTGTCAGATAGGTAGGTCAGTGTGTGTCAGGTAGGTCAGTGCGTGTCAGGTATGTGATGTAGGTCAGTGTATGTCAGCCAGGTAGGTCAGTGTGTCTCAGGTAGGTCAGTGTATGTCAGGTAGGTCAGTGTATGTCATGTAGGTCAATGTATGTCATGCAGGTCAGTGTGGGTCAGGTAGGTCAGTGTGGGTCAGGTAGGTCAGTTTGGGTCAGGTAGGTCATTGTATGTCATGTAGGTCATTGTGTGTCAGCCAGGTAGGTCAGTGTATGTTAGGTAGGTCAGTGCATGTCAGGTAGGTCAGCACATGTCAGGTATGTCATGTAGGTCAGTGTATGTCAGCCATGTAGGTTAGTGTATGTCATGTAGGTCAGTGTATGTCAGATAGGTAGGTCAGTGTATGTCAGGTAGATTAGTACGTTTCAGGTATGTCATGTAGGTCAGTGTATGTCACCAAGGTAGGTTAGTGTGTGTCAGGTAGGTCAGTGCATGTCATGTAGGTCAGTGTATGTCAGGTAGATTAGTACGTTTCAGGTATGTCATGTAGGTCAGTGTATGTCAGCCAGGTAGGTCAGTGTGTGTCAGGTAGGTCAGTGTATGTCAGGTAGGTAACACCCCCCTCCATACAACCCCACCGTCTGCCGCACCATCACCCCCCCCCCCCCTCCCGGTGGTGGGCTCTGACTTCGGGCTGAAGCCCCTGGTCTTTTTGCTACCTAGCAACGCCCCTGATGCTATCCAAAAAAAACAACTTTTTTTGCCTGGAGTTGCACTTAAAAAATGTACCTGTTGCAACTTACTTACAAATTACAACTTAGGAACAAACCTAGAGAACCTATCTTGTTTGTAACCCAGGGACTGCCTGTATGTAACATATTGCAGCTTACCAGTATTGAGATGTGGTGGCTGCATTTGTTTTCTTTTTTCAGGCTAAGAACATATTTTCTAAAAGTACAGAAGGGGGGAGAATTTTCTGCAAGGTAGGGGAGATCGTTTTTGCAGTATAGGGGGTGACGAGGAAGCTAATTTCACTTTGCAATGCAAAGCGTCGTGGCCACGGCACAGGCACACACCCATCTGCTGCCATTGCAGCTTAAGGTCGGAGGGTGGTAAAAATGCAGCTCAACTGTGTTGTTGCTGTGTATGTCCTCATTGGACAAAATTTCCCAAGACTTCTGATTGCACCATGCAGCCTAGATAGGAAGTCTGGAGTAATTCCCCAGCAGACCACAGACAATAAATAAAACCTAACAGAGAGTCTAATACTTCTCGATTTCTAAAAACAAATCCCGAGGTTGGGGATGGATCTTTATCACATGACTTGGAAACTTGGGTTGCACTTGCCCAGCACCGAGCACAGCCAGGCGTGCCAGCCACAGACCTTACCAGCTCTTCCTGAATGGCGTCATCATTGCGGAGATGGAATGTCTGTTTTTGAGATCTTTCCAGGGAATTAATCTCCACTGTTAACTCATCTCTTCGGCTATTGTCGGAGTTTATGATCCAATATTCGGAGAGAGCTTCTAGCGCCATGACTGTGTCCTACAGACAAGATAACATAAAGCAGGTATGGGTTAGGTTCATCTAACGCATGTGTTATAAAAGGGAATGCCAGGGAGCAGGAATTTCCAGCATTGGTATTTTCAGGAACGGTTAGTCTACGCAGCAGAGGATTCCGACACAGGATAGGTGACTATGCAGAGAAGAGCTAAATTTGCTTTAGGAAGAGTTAGTGTTAGGATTACAGGGAGGGTTAGTGTTGGGGTTACTATTGGGGTTACAGGGAGGGTTAGCGTTAAGATTACAGGGAGGGTTAGTGTTAGGGTTACAGGGAGGGTTAGTGTTAGGGTTACAGAGAGGGATAGTGTTAGGGTTAAAGAGAGGGATAGTGTTAGGGTTACAGAGAGGGATAGTGTTAGGGTTACAGAGAGGGATAGTGTTAGGGTTACAGAGAGGGTACAGGTACAGTTGGTGTTAGGGTTACAGGGATGGTTAGTGTTAGGGTTACAGAGAGAGTTAGTGTTATGGATACAGAGAGGGTTAGTGTTGGAGTTACAGGGAAGGTTAGGGTTACAGGCAGCGATAGTGTTAGGGTTACAGGGAGGGATAGTGTTAGGATTACAGGGAGGGTTAGCATTAGGATTACAGGGAGGGATAGTGTTAGGGTTATAGGGAGGGTTAGCATTAAGATTACAGGGAAGGTTAGTGTTAGGATTACAGGGAAGGATAGTGTTAGGATTACAGGGAAGGATAGTGTTAGGGTTACAGGGAGGGTTAGCATTAGGATTACAGGGAGGGATAGTGTTAGGGTTACAGGGAGGGTTAGCGTTAGGGTTACAGGGAGGGTTAGCATTAAGATTACAGGGAAGGTTAGTGTTAGGATTACAGGGAGGGATAGTGTTAGGGTTACAGGGAGGGATAGTGTTAGGGTTACAGGGAGGGTTAGCATTAATATTACAGGGTGGATTAGCATTAGGATTACAGGGAGGGTTAGCGTTAGGGTTACAAGGAGGGTTAGTGTTAGGGTCACAGGGAGGGTTAGTGTTAGGGTCACAGGGAGGGTTAGCATTAGGATTACAGAGCAAATTAGGATTACAGGTAGGAATAGTGTTTAGGTTACAGGGAAGGTTAGTGTTAGGATTACAGAGCGAATTAGGATTACAGGGAGGATTAGCATTAGGCAGACAGTGAGGGTTAGTGTTGGGATTACAGAGAGGGTTAGTGTTGGGGGTTACAGGGAGGGATAGCATTAGGATTACAGAGAGGGTTAGTGTTGGGGTTACAGGGGGAAGCTTAGTGCTAGGGTTACAAGGAGGGTTAGTGTTAGGGTCACAGGGTGGGTTAGCATTAGGATTGCAGAGCAAATTAGCATTAGAGTTACAGGTAGGGTTAGTGTTAGGATTACAGGGAAGGTTAGTTTGAGAGTTACACTGAGGGTTAGTGTTACAGGGATGTTTTGCCAGCCCTTATATGAGTCATTATGCTCATATATGGCTTGATTCCCTCATCCACACATTTGAGGTGGATGCAATGGCGTCACTAGGGGGGGGGGGGGCAGAGGGGGCCCTGACCCCCCAACATTATGCTGTGCCCCACCAAAAAGGCAATGTCTTTTTGTTTGCAATAATAGCAGATGCGCCGCGTCCTACTCGGGCCACCGCTGGAGTAACACAGTCTCTATTGAGAGGGAGAGCGTCCCCAGTCAGCTCCTGCAGGTGATTCCTCCCCCCAACCTCTGCTCGCTGACACTGCATAATGCGAGCGCTCACACAACCATGGCCGCCCGATCTGCTCCTTCCCCTGCATCCTCATTGGCAGGGAGAAGAGCGAGTTGCAGGAAGGACTCCACCAGGACTCTCAGTTACTGAAAAAACAAACTGATCTCTCCCGTCCTTAGGACAGGAGAACCAGCCTGTAAATTCCAAGAGATGCCAGACCAACGCTGTCAATAGCAGGGGCAGGACAGCAAGAGGAGGCTGGGAAACCCCACAGTGACAGAACACCAGGGCCCGGTGGCAAGACAACCTTTGCAACCCTGATAGTTCTCCCACTGCTTTGGACCCTTATATTTTCTTGGTATGCTGGTGACATATATATCTTGCTTTCTGCCACCCTGGGGGGCCCCAATACAGTAGGAAGGGAGCTCACTGCAGAACATGTGAAAGGGCCCATTGTGGGATCGTAGTAAAGGGCCCCAGGATTATATATATATATGCATATATAAATATATATATTTGCATTTTATAGTTGCCCCCCTACTTTTGTCCCTGTCCCCCCATGTGCCCCCCCTACATATAAAAGCTGGAGACGCCACTGGGTGGATGGTGGAAACCTTCCACTGAATCTTTGTATTCTGACAGCGCGGAGAATCCCCGCTGTCAGAATACACTGATCAGTGCTGCCGGTTACAGCCTACAGCACTGATCGAGCGACAAAAAAAACAACAGTGCTATTGTACACAAGTCGATCGGTAGATAAACTTCTGTACAACCACAGTGCCCATACATGGAATGAATTTCCGGCTGGTCCCTGCCGAATCAGCCGAATTTTTATCCATTTATGGCTTTAGTGTTAAGATTACTGGGAGGGTTGGTCTGAGGGTTACAGAAAAGGTTAGAGTTGGGGTTACATGGTGATTTAGGGCTATGTAGAGGGCTAGTTTTAATGTTACATGGAGGGTTAATGTTAGGGTTACAGAGAGCATTAGTATTACAGGTAGGGTTAGTTTGAAGTGGTTGAAAAGGCAGCAGGTTTTTTATTTTTTATTATATTCTATGCATTAAGATAAAACACCCTCTGTGTGCAGCAGCCCCCTAATACTTACCTGAGCCCCATCTAGTTCCAGTGATGTTGCAGGAATGTCTTGGCTGCCCGGGGACTCCCCTCCTTATTGGCTGAGACAGCAGCGCAGTGCCATTGGCTCCCGTTGATGTCAGGGGGCTGGGGTCGGGCCGCGGCTCCGTGTCTGAATGGATACACGGAGCTGTGACTCAGCTCGGGTCCCCCCATAGCAATCTGCTTGCTGTGGGGGCACCCAACAGGTGGGAGGGGCCAGGAGCACAGAAGAGGGACCCAAGAAGAGGAGGATCTGGGCTGCTCTGTGCAAAACCAACTGCACACAGAACAGGTAAGTATAACATATTTGTTATTAACTAAAGAAAAACTAAACTTTAGTATCACTTTAAGGGTTACAGAGATGGTGGATGGTAGGGCGACAGGGAGGGGTAATGTTAGGGTTATGGGGAAGGTTAGTGTTACAGAGAGAGTACATGTTACAGGGAGTGTTAGTGTTAGGGTCACAGGGAGGGTTAGTGTTAGGGTTACAGGGAGGGTTAATGTTAGGGTTACAGGGAAGGTTGGTAATAGGGTTACAGAGAGGGTTAGTGTTAGGGTTAAAGAGAGGGTTAGTGTTAGGGTTAAAGAGAGGGTTAGTGTTAGGGTTAAAGAGAGGGTTAGTGTTACAGAGAGGGTTAGGGTTACATGGAAGGTTAGTGTTAGGGTTACAGAGAGGGTTAGGGTTACAGGGAAGGTTAGTGTTAGGGTTACAGGGAAGGTTACTGTTAGGGTTACAGGGAAGGTTAGTGTTAGGGTTACAGAGAGGGATAGTGTTAGGGTTACAGGGAAAGTTAGTGTTAGGGTTACAGGGAAGGTTAGTAATAGGGTTACAGAGAGGGTTAATTTTAGGGTTACAGGGAAGGTTAGTGTTAGGGTTAAAGAGAGGGTTAATGTTAGGGTTAAAGAGAAGGTTAGTGTTAGGGTTACAGAGAGGGTTAGGGTTACAGGGAAGGTTAGTGTTAGGGTTACAGGGAAGGTTACTGTTAGGGTTACAGGGAAGGTTAGCAATAGGGTTACAGAGAGGGTTAGTGTTACAGGGAAGGTTAGTGTTAGGGTTGCAGGGAAGGTTAGTGTTAGGGTTGCAGGGAAGGTTAGTGTTAGGTTTATAGAGAGGGTTAGTGTTACATTTACAGAGAGGGTTAGTGTTAGGGTTACAGGGAAGGTTAGTGTTAGGGTTAAAGAGAGGGCTAGTGTTAGGGTTAAAGGGAAGGTTAGTGTTAGGGCTACTGAGAGGGTTAGTGTTAAGGTTAAAGAGAGGGCTAGTGTTAGGGTTACAGGGAAGGTTAGTGTTAGGATTACTGAGAGGGTTAGTGTTAAGGTTAAAGAGAGGGCTAGTGTTATGCCCTGTACAAACGAGCGGACTTTTCGACGGACTGAACTCCGAAGGACTTTTTGACTGAGTTCAGACGGAGTTTTGACGAAACGGACTTGACTACACACGATCACACCAAAATCCGACTGATTCGATAACGGTGATGACGTACGACCGGACTAGAATAAGGAAGTTCATAGCTAGTAGCCAATAGCTGCCCTAGCATCATTTTTTGTCCGTCGGACTAGCATACAGACGAACGGATTTTTCGATAGGACTCAAGTCCGTCGGAAAGATTTGAAACATGTTCTATTTCTAAAGTCTGTCAGATTTTTCGACAGCAAAGGTCCGATGAAGCCCACACACGATCGAATTGTCCGGCAGATTCGTTCCGTCGGACCTTTGCTGTCGAAAAGTCCGGTCGTGTGTACACGGCATAAGGGTTACAGAAAAGGTTAGTGTTAGGGTTGCAGGGAGGGTTACTGTTAGGGTTACAGGGAAGATTAGTGTTAGGGTTACAGAGGGAGTTATTGTGAGAGAGGGGGAGATTTTTCTTACAGTTACAGGGGAAATTAGTGTGAAGATGACATAGAAGACTGGGATTAGGGTTATGTGGAGGGCTATTAGGAGGGCTAGTGTTAGAGGGAGGGTTAGTGTGAGGGAAGCTTTGGGTTAGGCCATTGCTCTCTGTGCTGACAGCTCTTCAGCAAAACCTCCCAGCAAAGAACTCCCAACATTAAAAGCTAATGTGCTGGGAATGCCAGCCAAAGCAATTCAGAACTGCCAACATCAATACTTTGTAGCTTCAACATGGTAAAACTGAGGCTCTACAAAAGCCCTGATTTTTAAATGATCTCCTGTTATCAGTTAAATAATTTGGGTGGAAGCAGCGGCCTCTCTGCAGAGCCTCTGATAGAGACTCTGATGTAAGGGAGGACTCTGATGGGAACTCCTATGTAAGGAGGAATTTGGATGTAAGTGGCGTCTTTGATGGTTACTCTGATGCAAGGAGGAGGGGGGGGTTGCTGATGAGCTCGAGTTTATTTCGAATTTGCTTTGTTTTTTTTTCTGCAGGGATGCAGATCCTGCAACTTTCCTCATTAAAACCCTTCAAGTGCAGCAGCTGATTGATAATTATAAAATCACTCTCATTCACATTCATTTTTCACAACAAAAGGTAGGAATCTGTAATAAAGTTTGTTCAAATATGCTCTTTAATTCTGCCCTTTCCTCTTACCTGGGTAGATTTAAATCCCCCGCCATAGTTCTGCTGCTCGGAGAGCCAGGTGTACATATCTTTTGCATTAGGATGGTCCTCATGAAGCAGAGCCGTCAGTAAAGCATACGAAGTTGCTTCAACAGCAAGAGCTGTACCTGTAGGGCCGAAATGCAGCTCACCCGGCTCTACAAATAAGATAGTAAAGAAATGTTATAGAAATAATCATACTTCACTGAAATGCTTCTGAACTGTGTTTGTAGTTAAAGGTTCTGTCCATCTGCTAAATTATATCCTGGCAAAATCGGGAAATCTCCTCCATTTAAAATATTTATTTGTGAAGAACATCAGATACAGCCAACAATTTTCGGGGGAAAATAACTCCCCTTCTTCAGGGTTATCAAGTCCTAATGACAGAGTAAATGCTATTCCTGGAGAAGGGGGGAGTGCTTTTCATCCAAAATATGTTAGCAGTATCTGATGTTATCAGGTCCTAATTGCAAAGTACAGGCTAGCCCTGAAGAAGGAGGAGTCTTGGCTATATCTGATGTTATCATGTCCTAATGGCAGAGTAAAGGCTAGCTCAGAAGAAGGGGGGGTCCTTTTCTGCAGAAATGTGTTAGCTATATCTGATGTTATCAGGCCTTAATGGCAGATTAAATGCTATTCCTGAAGGAGTACTATTTTACCCCCCTAGGGGTGGGACTTTAAATGCACAGGAGGGTGACAAAATTTGTAGTAAAATATTACATTTTAATAGTATCAAAAAAGTACATATAGTAAAACAGACCAGTGTTAAAACATAATTATATGATTAAAATGAATAAGTTGCTACATAGAAGTAACGCAAAGGATCATATATAACAATATGATGCATGTGAACTGGTATAAATCTGCATTCAAAGTCCCGGATGCCTGATGTTATCATGTCCTAATGGCAGAGTAAAGGCTAGCTCTGAAGAAGGAGGGGTCCTTTTCTGCAGAAATGTGTTGGCTATATCTGATGTTATCATGCCTTAATGGCAGAGTAAATGCTATTCCTGAAGAAGTACTATTTTACCCCCTAGGGGTGGGACTTTAAAGGCAAAGGAGGGTGACAAAATTTGTAGTAAAATATAAAATTTTAATAGTATCAAAAAAGTACATATAGTAAAACAGACCAGTGTTAAAACATAATTATATGCTTAAAAAGAATAAGTTGTTAGCCGTATCTGATGTTATCAGGTCCTAATTGCAAAGTACAGGCTAGCCCTGAAGAAGGAGGAGTCTTTTTCTGCCGAAACATGTTGGCTATATCTGATGTTATCATGTCCTAATGGCAGAGTAAATGCTATTCCTGAAGAAATGGGGAATCCTTTTCAGCCAAAACATGTTGGCTATATCTGATGTTATCAGGTCTTAATGGCAGAGTAAAGGCTAGCTCTGAAGGGGGGGGGGTCCTTTTCTGCTAAAATGTGTTAGCTGTGTCTGATGTTATCAGGTCCTAATGGCAGAGTAAATACTATTCCTGAAGAAGGGGGGAATCCTTTTCAGCCAAAAAATGTTGGCTATATCTGATGTTATCAGGTCTTAATGGCAGAGTAAAGGCTAGTTCTGAAGGGGGGGGGTCCTTTTCTGCTAAAATGTGTTAGATGTGTCTGATGTTATCAGGTCCTAATGGCAGAGTAAAAGCTAGCTCTGAAGAAGGAGGAGTCTTTTCTGCCGAAACGCGCTGGCTGTATCTGATGTTATCATGTCCTAACGGCAGAGTAAATGCTATTCCTGAGGAAGGGGGGAATTATTTTCAACCAAAACATGTTGGCTATATCTGATGTTATCAGGTCCTAATGGCAGAGTAAAGGCTAGCTCTGAAGAAGGAGGGGTCCTTTTCTGCAGAAATGTGTTGGCTATATCTGATGTTATCATGCCTTAATGGCAGAGTAAATGCTATTCCTGAAGAAGTACTATTTTACCCCCTAGGGGTGGGACTTTAAAGGCACAGGAGGGTGACAAAATTTGTAGTAAAATATTACATTTTAATAGTATCAAAAAAGTACATATAGTAAAACAGACCAGTGTTAAAACATAATTATATGATTAAAATGAATAAGTTGCTACATAGAAGTAACGCAAAGGATCATATATAACAATATGATGCATGTGAACTGGTATAAATCTGCATTCAAAGTCCCGGATGCCTGATGTTATCATGTCCTAATGGCAGAGTAAATGCTAGCCCTGAAGAAGGGGGGAATCATTTTCAGCCAAAACATGTTGGCTATATATGATGTTATCAGGTCTTAATGGCAGAGTAAAGGCTAGCTCTGAAGAAGGGGGGGTCCTTTTCTGCCAAAACGTGTTAGCTGTATCTGATGTGATCAGGTCCTAATGGCAGAGAAAAGACTAGCCCTGAAGAAGGAGGAGTCTTTTTGTGCCGATACATGTTGGCTGTATCTGATGTTATCATGTCCTAATGGCAGAGTAAAGGCTAGCTCTGAAGAAGGAGGAGTCTTTTTCTGCAGAAATGTGTTGGCTATAGCTGATGTTATCAGGCCTTAATGGCAGAGTAAAGGCTAGCTTTGAAGAAGGGGGGGTCCTTTTCTGCCGAAACGTGTTAGCTGTATCAGATGTTATCAGGTCCTAATGGTAAAGACTAGCATTGCAGCAGTAAGCATGCTGACAGAAGAAGAAAGCAGGGTGATGACTTCATCAGGGATTCTTCTGCTGCCTCATTGTCTGGTCAGCAAGCTGGGGGTGTGGTTTGACGGACTGACTTGTACTGTTGCAGGTCAAAGTTCTTGCTGTAGTGTCTGGCACAAATCCTTTGGCAGTTCCAATTTCATTCAAATGGTGACTTAAAGGGTATGTAAACCCCAACAACTGCCCTTCCGAAGTGCAATCAGTATTAATCTACAAAACGCCAACATTTTTGAAAGTTCACAGCTATGACTAAGGCAGGATTGGCTGAAACCCATCTGCACTGAGGAACTATCAAATGTGCTGGTGTTTTGTGGCCAGTTATCAGCCCTGCACTGTGGACAGCAGAACATCTCCACCCTTTGGTATGTATGTGAGCAGAGGGTGGGTATCCTGTGGTCCTAACGCAATTCCTGTCCTAATGTGACAATGTTGCTCCCTCATGGGTACAGTACAGTGAGCTAGTGTTGTCACCATAGGACAAGAAGTGTGTTGCTGGCAGGATCCCCAGATTAAAATACAAGGAGGGAAGCCCGTAAAAATAAAATGAATGCAGCCACCATATCCAAGGACTGGTAAGCTGCAAAATATTACATTATTGTTCTTGGGTTTCGAAGACTTTAAAGTAAAAATTTGCTGTATAAATGCCTCGGTGTTCACAGATCTGTTATAAATAACCCCTGTTATTACATGTGTCTAATGTGTATATTTCTTATAATTGTAAGCTCCATCTAGTGACCATAATGAGGTATTTTCCAGAACTACCTAAAAAAAACCAAAAAAAAACAACACATTTTGGCCACTAGATGGAGCTGTTGATCATAAGAAATACACATATTAGACACATTATGAGACTTATTTACGACAGCTGTGAGATTACTGAGACATTCTTACAGCATTTTTTTTAAATAGAAATAAACCCCTATGTCTCTTGTCTTAATAGTTGTAAAGGTTCATTTTATTTATTAAAAAAAAAAGTCATACTTACCTGCTCTGTGCAAGGGTTTTACACAGAGCGGCCCCGATCCTCCTTTTCTGGGGTGCCCCGGTGGAGCTCCTGGCTCCTCCCCTTTATCAGGTTCCCTCAAATAGAGCCGCTTTCTCTGGGGGCACCCATGCAGGCAGGCTCATGAGTCCCGCTGCTGCGTCCATTGACACAGACAGCAGAACTCGGCCCCGCCCCCCGACTCCCGTGTCACTGGATTTGATTGACAGCATCAGGCGCCAATGGCTCCTGCTTTTATCAATCTATCTAATGAGGACCCGCGACTGGAGCTGCTGGGCTCATGCACATTGCTGGAACGATTGGGTTCAGGTAAGTAAAAGAGGGGCTGGGGGGGGGGAGCTGCAGCAGAGAAGGTGTTTCACCTTAACGCATAGAATGCATTAAAGGTGAAAAGCCATGAGACAAGTTCTAGTTTTCACCAGCTTCAGTCACTAGAAGGTACGTACAGAAACCTGAAGAATAAAGAAGGATATCAAGGGATATACTGGCACCCTAGGAAAATGATTAATACAGCAAGGGAACATTGAGGAAGATGGGCTACAGCAGCAGAAGACCACACCGGGTGCCACTCCTGTCAGCTAAGAACAGAAAACTGAGGCTACAATTCACGCAGGATCACCAAAATTAGACAATAGAAGATTGGAAAAACATTGCCTGGTCTGATGAGTCTCAACTGTGACATTCAGATGGAGGGTCAGAATTTGGCATAAACAACATGAAAACATGGATCCATCCTGCCTTGTATCCCCGGTTCAGGCTGGTGGTGTAATGATGTGGGGGATATTTTCTTGGCACACTTTGGGACCCTTAGTACCAATTGGGCATCGTTTAAACGCCACGGCCTACGTGACTATTGTTGCTGACCATGTCCATCCCTTTATGACTACAGTGTACACATCTTCTGATGGCTCCTTCCAGCAGGATAATGCCCCATGTCACAAAGCTCCAATCATCTCACCACTGGACAATGAGATCTCTGTACTCCAATGGCCTCCACAGTCACCAGATCTCAATCAAATAGAGCACCTTTGGGATGTGGTGGAACGGGAGATTCGCATCATGGATGTGCAGCCAACAGATCTGCAGCAACTGCGTGATGCTATCATGTCACTATGAACCAAAATCTCTGAGGAATGTTTCCAACACCTTGTTGAATCTATGCCACCAAGAATGAAGGCAGTTCTGAAAAAGGGGGCCCAACCCGGTACTAGCAAGGTGTACCTAATAAAGTGGCTGGTGAGTATACAGTGGGGACGGAAAGTATTCAGACCCCCTCAAATTTTTCACTCTTTGTTATATAGCAGCCATTTGCTAAAATCATTTAAGTTCATTTTTTTCCTCATTAATGTACACACAGCACCCCATATTAACAGAAAAACACAGAATTGACATTTTTGCAGATTTACTAAAAAAGAAAAACTGAAATATCACATGGTCCTAAGTATTCAGACCCTTTGCTGTGACACTCATATATTTAACTCAGGTGCTGTCCATTTCTTCTGATCATCCTTGAGATGGTTCTACATCTTCATTTGAGTCCAGCTGTGTTTGATTATACTGATTGGACTTGATTAGGAAAGCCACACACCTGTCTATATAAGACCTTACAGCTCACAGTGCATGTCAGAGCAAATGAGAATCATGAGGTCAAAGGAACTGCCTGAGGAGCTCAGAGACAGAATTGTGGCAAGGCACAGATCTAGCTAAGGTTACGATAAAATTTCTGCTGCACTTAAGGTTCCTAAGAGCACAGTGGCCTCCATAATCCTTAAATGGAAGACGTTTGGGACGACCAGAACCCTTCCTAGAGCTGGCCGTCCAGCCAAACTGAGCTATCGGGGGAGACGAGCCTTGGTGAGAGAGGTAAAGAAGAACCCAAAGATCACTGTGGCTGAGCTCCAGAGATGCAGTCAGGAGATGGGAGAAAGTTGTAAAAAGTCAACCATCACTGCAACCCTCCACCAGTCGGGGCTTTATGGCAGAGTGGCCCGACGGAAACCTCTCCTCAGTGCAAGACACATGAAAGCCCGCATTGAGTTTACTAAAAAAACACCTGAAGGACTCCAAGATGGTGAGAAATAAGATTCTCTGGTCTGATGAGACCAAGATAGAACTTTTTGGCCTTAATTCTAAGCGGTATGTGTGGAGAAAACCAGGCACTGCTCATCACCTGTCCAATACAGTCCCAACAGTGAAGCATGGTGGTGGCAGCATCATGCTGTGGGGGTGTTTTTCAGCTGCAGGGACAGGATGACTGGTTGCAATCGAGGGAAAGATGAATGCGGCCAAGTTCAGGGATATCCTGGACAAAAACCTTTTCCAGAGTGCTCAGGACCTCAGACTGGGCCGATGGTTTACCTTCCAACAAGACAATGACCCTAAGCACACAGCTAAAATAACGGAGGAGTGGCTTCACAACAACTCCGTGACTGTTCTTGAATGGCCCAGCCAGAGCCCTGACTTAAACCCAATTGAGCATCTCTGGAGAGACCTAAAAATGGCTGTCCACCAACGTTTACCATCCAACCTGACAGAACTGGAGAGGATCTGCAAGGAGGAATGGCAGAGGATCCCCAAATCCAGGTGTGAAAAACTTGTTGCATCTTTCCCAAAAAGACTCATGGCTGTATTAGGTCAAAAGGGTGCTTCTACTAAATACTGAGCAAAGGGTCTGAATACTTAGGACCATGTGATATTTCAGTTTTTCTTTTTTAATAAATCTGCAAAAATGTCAACAATTCTGAGTTTTTCTGTCAATATGGGGTGCTGTGTGTACATTAATGAGGAAAAAAATGAACTTAAATGATTTTAGCAAATGGCTGCTATATAACAAAGAGTGAAAAATTTAAGGGGGTCTGAGTACTTTCCGTCCCCACTGTATATACAGTGCCTTGAGAAGGTATTCATACCCCATGAAATTTTCCACATTTTGTAATGTTACAACCAAAAACATAAATGTATTTTATTGGGATTTTATGTGATAGACCAACACAAAGTGGCGCATAATTGTAAAGTGGAAGTAAAATGATAAATGGTTTTACATTTTTTTTACAAATAAATAAGTGAAAAGTGTGGCGTGCATTTGTCTTCAGCCCCCTTTAATCTGATACCCCTAACTAAAATCTAGTGGAACCAATTGCCTTCAGAAGTCACCTAATTAGTCAATATAGTTCACCTGTGTGTAATTTAATCTCAGTATAAATACAGCTGTTCTGTGAAGCCCTCAGAGGTTTGTTAGAGAACCTTAGTGAACAAACAGCATCATGAAGGCCAAGGAAGACACCAGACAGGTCAGGGATAAAGTTGTGGAGAAGTTTAAAGCAGGGTTATGTTATAACTAAAAATCTCAAGCCTTGAACATCTCACGGAGCTCTGTTCAATCCATCATCCGAAAATGGAAAGAGTATGGCACAACTGCAAACCTACCAAGACATGGCTGTCCACCTAAACTGACAGGCTGGGCAAGGAGAGCATTAATCATAGAAGCAGCCAAGAGGTTCATGGTAACTCTGGAGGATCTGCAGAGATCCACAGCTCAGGTGGGAGAATCTGTCCACAGGACAACTATTAGTCGTGCACTCCACAAATCTGGCCTTTATGGAAGAGTGGCAGAAGAAAGCCATTGTTGAAATAAAGCCATAAGTTTGTGAGAAGCCATGTGGGGGACACAGCAAACATGTGGAAGAAGGTGCTCTGGTCAGATGAGGCCAAAATGTAACTTTTTGGCCTAAAAGCAAAACGCTACGTGTGGTGAAAAACTAACACTGCACATCACCCTGAATACAACATCCACACTGTGAAACATTGTGGTGGCAGCATCATGTTGTTTGAATGCTTTTCTTCAGCAGAGACAGAGAAGTTGGTCAGAGTTGGTGGAAAGATGGATGGAGACAAATACAGGGCGATCTTGTGCCGCGTACACATGACCGGACTTTTCGATGGACTGAACTCCGAAGGACTTTTCGATGGAGTTCCGACGAAACGGACTTGCCTACACACGATTACACCAAAGTCCGACTGATTCGAACGTGATGACGTACGACCAGACTAGAATAAGGAAGTTCATAGCCAGTAGCCAATAGCTGCCCTTGCGTCATTTTTCGTCCGTCGGACTAGCATACAGACGAACGGATTTTTCGATAGGACTTGAGTCCGTTGGAAAGATTTGAAACATGTTCTATTTCTAGGTCAGTCGGAATTTTCGACAGAAAAGGTCCGATGAAGGTCCGATGAAGCCCACACATAATCGTAATGTCTGACAGAATCGTTCCGTCGGACCTTTTCTGCCGGACAGTCCGCTCGTGTGTACGTGGCATTAGAAGAAAACCTGTTGGAGTCTGCAAAAGAGTTCACCTTCCAGCAGGACAACGACCCTAAACATACAGCCAGAGCTACAATGGAATGGTTTAGATCAAAGCATATTCATGTGTTAGAATGGCCCAGTCAAAGTCCAGACCTAAATCCAATTGAGAATCTGTGGCAAGACTTGAGAATTGCTGTTCACAGACGCTCTCCATCCAATCTGACAGAGCTTGAGCTATTTTGCAAAGAAGAATGGGCAAAAATGTCACTCTCTAGATCAAGGGTGTCAAACTCAATTTCATTGTGGGCCGCATCAGCATTATGATTGTCCTCAAAAGGGGCCGGTTGTATCTGTAAGATTAGATGTCCAGCGCATCCCCTCCCCTTACATTAGATCTCAAGAGCCACCCCACCATCAGAAGTTGAGTCCCCTACTCTCCCTAACATCACAGTGCACCCCCCTTTCCTTATGCTGCTGCTGGGAAGAAGCTGGATGCATTGCTTGAAAGCAGAAAGTATGGGTCCGGAGGAGGACCAGAGGAGGGCTGGAGCTCTCCTGCAGCTGCAGGAGAGGTGTGAGGGCCACATGAAATGGCCGGAGGGCCGGATTCGGCCCGCGGGCCTTGTGTTTGACACCGGTGCTCTAGATGGTCAAAGCTGGTAGAGACATTCCCAAAAAGACTTGCAGCTGTAATTGCAGGGAAAGGAGGTTCTACAAAGTATTGACTCCGGGGGGCTGAATACAAATGTACCCCACACTTTTCACTTATTTATTTGTAAAAAAAAATTTGAAAACCATTTATCACATAAAATCCCAATAAAATACAGTATGTATGTGTATATATATATATATATATATATATATATATATATATATATATATATTGCACACTGTATATTGTAATAATATAATAAAAAAATAAAATAGTTCATCACTCACTAGACCCTCCTTGGGCTTTGGACATCAGTTTTTTGTAGGCTTTGCCCTTCAAAATGGAGTCCCTGGACGTGAGAGTGAGGGCGTAGGCGGTAATAGCCAGGGGGTACGGCTCAGACAAGGAGTCCAGCGAGGTGCGCAGGTAATCAATTGCTTTACTGATGCTGCCTTTCTGTAACAGCAGAAAGAGAAGAACACAGGAACAAGTTAAAGGGAAACTATGACTTAAAGCGGAGTTCCGGCCACGTCATTTTTATTTATTTTTCTGGCATCCCATCATAATGCATTAATAACCAAAATAAAGTCTATAATTGTTTTTCTATTTTTCTGAATTTTTTTTTTTTTATATACTTACAAACAATTAAGAAAATCCTCTTCTAGCCGTTGCCATGATGATTGTGGGCATGTGAAGCCCAATTGCAACCTCTTCCTGGATTTGCGATGGAGAGGTGCATGCTGGATGACCAGCATGCGCCTCTCGATCTCACGCATGCGCGATGCTCCGCTGGCCATAGCGCCGATTGTTTAGAAAGTTGCCATGACAACGGGCGGCGACAGAGGAAGGTCCCGCCCCATTGTTATGGCAACACAGATGTGATCCGCCTTAAATCGTGTCGTTTCCTGTTGGGAAGTAACGCAGTTTTTGCTCACAGTACTGCCCACTGACTCCTGGGAAATGTGAGTCATTATTAGGTGAGGGAGGAAGGGATGTGGAGCTCCGCCGACCCGGAAGTGGCAGATTAGGAGCCACTACATAGCAACAGGGCGTTTCTGGTGAGTTAAAAAATAAATTTCCCCCCAAATGTTTATTAACACTATGAAAGCACTGTACATATGTAAAAATGTTTTTTTAGGGTGGAACTCCGCTTTAAGCCTAGGCAAAATCTTTAGGTTTTGGATAGTGTAGTGCAGCGGTCTCCAAATTTTCTAAACAAAGGGCCACTTTACTGTCCTTCATACTTTAGGGGGGCTAGATTGTGACCAGCGGAGGTAGAAAAGGTCCTGGATTCAGTGGAACTAAACAATGCCTCAAACTTGGTGGTCAGTGGAAGTATATCAATTGCAAAGCTCCTCTTGTCAATAGGAGGAGGAATAGTGCCCTATTATTGGTTGGAGGAATAGTGTCCCATCATTGGTATTGGTTGGAGGAATAGTGTCCCATCATTTGTGTTAGTGGGAGAAATAGTGCCCCATCATTGATATTGGTTGGAGGAATAGTGCCCCATAATCAGTATTGGTTGGAGGAATTGTGCCCCATCCTTGGTATTGGTTGAAGGAATAGTCCCCCAACATCGGTATTGGTTGGAGGAATAGTGCCCCATCATCGGTATTGGTTGGAGGAATAGTGCCCCATAATTGGTATAGTTTGGGGGATAGTGCCCTATAATTGGTTTTAGTAACAGGAATTATGCCCCACTATAATTGTCCTCTGGGAGGAATAGTGTCTTGTAGTAGTGGGATGAATAGTGCCCTAAGGGCTGGATAAAGGCTAGCAAAGGGTCAAATCTGGCCCGTGGGCTACAGTTTGGAGACCACTGGAGTAAAGAGACTAGCCTCCCCTTTACTCTTTCCACAATTAAAAAAATGGCCATACATGCACTTTAAAATTCAGGGTAAAGTTGAATTTAAAGTATATGTAAACCCTAACAATGAACTTCTCTTATTTGCTTACTTAACCACTTCAATACCGGGCATTTTCACCCCCTTCCTGCCCAGGCCAATTTTCCGTTTTCAGCACTGTAACATTTTGAATGAAAATTGCGCGGTCATGCTACACTCTACCCAAATGAAATTTTTTATCATGTAATTTAATTTAAATAGAGCTTTCTTTTGGCCGTATTTGATCATCTCTGCGTTTTTTATTTCTTGCGCTATAAACAAAAGAAGAGTGGCAAGTTTGAAAAAAAAACACAATATTTTTTACTTTTTGCTATAATAAATATCCCAATTTTTTTTAAACAAATTTTTTTCCTCAGTTTAGGCCGATATGTATTCTTCTACATATTTTTGGTAAAAAAAAAAAAAGTTGTAATAAGCGTTTATTGATTGGTTTGCGCAAAAGTTATAGCGTCTACAAAATAGGGGATAAATGAATGGCATCTTTATTATTTTATTTTTTTACTAGTAATGGCAGCGATCTGCGATTTTTATCGTGACTGTGACATTATGGCGGACACATTGGACACTATTTTGGGACTATTTACATTTATACAGCGATCGGTGCTATACAAATGCACTGATTACTGTATAAATGGCACTGGCAGGGAAGGGGTTTAACACTAGGGGGTGATCAAGGGGTTAAATGTGTTCCCTAGGGAGTGATTCTAACTGGAGGGGGAGGGGACTCACAAGGGGAGGAGACTGATTGGTGTTCCTCTGTACGGGGAACACACCATCGGTCTCCTCTCACCTGACAGGACATGGATCTGTGTGTTTACACACACAGATCCACGGTCCTGCTCTGTCATCGGCAATCGTGGGTGCCCGGCAGACATCGCGGCCGCCGGGCACGCGCACGGGCTCCTGAGTGACGTGGCGCGCGCCCCCTAGGTGGCCGGGAAGCCGAGGACATCATATGACGCCCACCCAGGATGGGAGATCCCTCTTGCGGACGTCATTTGACGATGGCTGGGATGGGAAGTGGTTGAAATATGTTAAATTTACCATTAAAAGCATTTTGTTATATGTGTTTGATAAGTGCAGAAAAATACCTGCTGATCCTGCCAGAAATCCAGCGACCTCTGAACTCCCTGTACACTCTGCCTGTGTTGCATTGTTACCAGTTACATTATTCACAGCTCTCTCAGTGGACTACAGAACACCCCCTATATTATAGAGATGAGTAAGGGAGGGGGTATATTCTGTAGTAACAACACAATTTCTGTCCCAGGATGACCACGCTGCTCCTCCATCTATTACAGGAAGTGAACGTTGTCACACTAGGACAGAAAGTGTGTCACTGGCCAGATCACCAGATGAAAATAAAGGGGGGGGGGGGGAGAAAGCTAATGCAGCTACGACATCTTAGCTGGCAAGCTGCAATATATTAACAGACTTTAAAATAAAATAAGCGTTTGCACAGCCATCTCGAATAATCCTCGCAATGTGTTTTAGGCCAGCTTCACACTGTAAACCACTGCGGATCGCACAGGAGCGCTGTGCGTCCCTGTTCCCCATTTCAGGGACGAATCAGGGCCGATTCTATGCCTGAATTCGGCCCTGAAACGGAGCCAAAGACGTGTGCAGTGCGCTCCGCTGCCGCAACAGAGATATGTGAACCGGCTCCATAGGGAGCCAGTCACATTCTCCTGCTATGCGAATTGGAAGCGGGAAAACCCACATCTAATTCGCATAGGTGTGAACCTGGCCTTAATGTGTATTTCCTAAGATAATAAGCTCCATCTAGTGGCCATAAGGAGGTATTTTCTTAAAATACCACAATAAGGAAAATACCACATTATGGCCACTAGATGGAGCTGTTCTTGGGTGTAGATATTATGAAGTGGATAAAAGCAATCTGATTGTCTCCGTGGGCCATGGGACACAGACAGTGAAAAACCTGACAGTGGTTTGAAACTTTTTCCTTTTGTATCCAAAATAAGATTGTCTTTTGATGCCCTGTCATATAATACACTGTAACATTGGCTGTGCTGCCCCAGGTGCGCACACTGCCAAGTTCCTGTACCGTTTCAGTGTCATCTTCGGGAAGAGCTTCCTGAGAATGATTGAGAGCAATCAGCACGTAAGCTGTCAGCGAAACTTCAGCGTTCTTCCCGGTAACACCTCCCTGCGGAGAAAAAAAAAAAGAAAGATTTAGGCTATGTTTCCACTATTGCGTCCCCAAAGTCGCGTGATTTTGCCGCGATTTTTTTGCCACGACTTGAAGCAATGCCGTGTATCCTTGAGGTCTATGGACCTCAAGACGCATCAAAGTGGGACCAAAGTAGTGCAGGGGCTACTTTGAAGTCGCTGCGGCTTGAAGTCGCACAGATATGAACGGTACACATTGGAAATCATGAGGTACGACTTGTCATGCGACTTTTCAGTGCCAAATCGCATGAAAAGACGCACTAGTGGAAACCCAGCCTTAGACACTTAAGGATCAATTCACATAGAGCAGAACTCTAGGCAGATATAAACAACACACATTAATGCAGCTTTGTGTCCAGTAATACAATCAATCAATCAATACATTCAGTGGCGGCTGGTGTTCCCTGGGTCTAAAACGAGCTATGCAATGAACACAGAAACTTTTTGTTTTAACATGTCATTAGCATGTTGATGCTGGGATTGGGGGGGGGGGGGGGGGGGGCAAATTTCAGTCTTCCATACAATGCAGTTTTGTGAGCCATGTATCTTCTTACCATCATATCTTGGTGGATGACTGTTGTGGTTTCTTGGAAAGCCCCATTGTTGGTCTGCTTGCTGAAGAGATAAGCGACAGATTTCCGAATCTCTTCCACATCAACGTCAATATATTTACGACATATGGACATCACTTTCACCACAAAAGATGTGAGCCTGAGAAAATACAAAGGGGGAGCAAATGGTGAAATTTAAAGTGGTTGTAAACCTCAGACATATGAAAAAGAACTATGAATAAAGAATATCCTCCTATAGTGTGTCTTGTCTCCATTATTAGCACAAAGTGTCATTTCTGTCTGGTGCTTTGCTGTCTGGTGCTTTGCTGTCTGGTGCTTTGCTGTCTGGTGCTTTGCTGTCTGGTGCTTTGCTGTCTGGTGCTTTGTTCCTCTGCTATCAGCATGAATCTCTTCTGACAAGTTTTCCTTGTAATAGTGACAGGGGAGGGAGCTCCAGCATACAGCCTGTGATTGACAGCCTCAACTCTGTCCCCTGTGTGAAGGGGGGGGGGGGGGGTCCCTTCCTTCCAATCATCTCTCAGAGCTCTCCTCACTGAGCTCTGCAGAGTGTAACTTTAGCTCTCCGCCCCCCTTTTTTCTGGACTCTCAGACAAGCTTATAGATTTGACACTTTGAACCAGTGGCGGCCCGTAATGCAGGGTGCAGGGGCGCCGCCCCCTTATCTATGCCTCCGGCTCTCTAATCTACATGCATGGATTCCAATGGGGTTTTACTTTTTTTTTTTTGAAGTATGTGATTAGAGCCAGAGGCTCTAATAGCCTTCAAAAAAGGGTGGGTTCGGGGCGCCGAGCCCACCCAGTTGTGTGACATTAGCAAATTAATATTCGCTATTGTATTCCTGATTCTCCTCTCGGCCAATCAAGATGCGGGTCCTGAGACCCGTCACCCAATTGGCAGAGAGGAGAAGCGATCCTTTTGGCCGCCTAGGAGGGAGGAGGAGGAAGGAGACACAGGGAGAAAGCCGTTGTGATGCCGAGGAGGAGGAGACGCAGGGGAAGCTGTCGCCCGGAGGAAGCATTGCCCGCCCGAGGGGGTAAGTGCGGGGCTGGTGACTGACCGACCTTACTAGGACAAATCCCCCTACATAAGTTGTACCTGTTTATCTGTAGTCTTCTCTTCTTTACATCTGTTCAAAGCAGTGGCGCCTGGTGGTATATTCTTTTGGGGGGGCAGCAAACAATGCTCCCACAAACAACTCCCCCCAAAAAATATACCACCAACCGCCACTGCTTTGAACGGATGTAAAGAAGAGAAGAATACAGGTACAGGTAATAAAGGTACAACCTATGTAGGGGGATTTGTTTTATCTCTGTGTATTACCTGAGGCCAGTCACTTCATCGGGTATATGTAAGGGTTTACAACCACTTTAGAGGAAGTCTCTCTTTTTTTTTTATTACAGTGTTCTGTATCTTAACAAGGGAGAAGATGCTTTGTTCCATCTTCCTATGTGCTTTGGAAGGCTAGCTATGTGGTTAGACAGAGTGTCCTCCTTCTACCATAGCTGTCCAATAACACAGCTAACAAGGAGACAGCTACATTGATAGCTGGCACTTATCTCCAAGCACTTCTTCGAGATTAGCACCAGCAAGAGAAATGCAGAGGGACAGTAGGCTGATATGCCCCCCCAACCCCCTTACACATTCCTCTTGCTGGTGCTAGTCCTAAAAAAGTGCTTGGAGCCAGAGATAAGTGCCAGCAATCAATGTAGCTGTTGCCTTGTTAGATGCGTTGTTGGATGGCTGTGGAGGGGAAGGAGGGTGTCCTGTCAGACCATGTAGCTATCTTTCCACAGCACATAGGAAGTTCTGGGGGGCCAGCAGTGGGTGTCTCCCAACAGCCAGCCTATCTGAGTAATTAGGCTGCACCTGACGTGGGCTGCTGGGAGGTATTTAATCCCACCCATAAATGAGGTTCTGTGCTTCCGTGTTCTTCCTGTGAGTCTCTGCCTGATCCTTGTTTCTGGTTTCTGTGCCTGATTCTGAGCCTTGTACCTGATCCCGAGACCTGCTTCCAATACCTTGCTCCCTGCTCCCGTTGTTTCCTGCAATGGCGTCACTAGGGGGGCCAGAGGGGGCCCTGACCCCCCCAACATTATGCTGTGCCACACCATGTGCCCCCCAATTAAAAACATTTTTTTTTTTTTTTACAAAAAGGCAATGTCTAAGAGGGAGAGCGTCCCCAGTCAGCTCCTGCGGGTGATTCCTCCCCCCTCCCTCTGCTCGCTGACACTGCGAGCGCTCACACAACCACGGCCGCCCGATCTGCTCCTTCCCCTGCAACCTCATTGGCAGGGAGAAGAGTGAGTTGCAGGAAGGACTCCACCAGGACTCTCAGTTACTGAAAAAACAGACTGATTTCTCCCATCCTTAGGACAGGAGAACCAGCCTGTAAATTCCAAGAGATG